>QEOQ01000704.1:550906-603557 GCA_010279815.1 Brachionus plicatilis
AAAAAAAAAATTTTGAAGTCAAGTCAAATGACTTGACTTTGTTGGTGATTGCTGCTGGCAAACAGACTTGTATAAAAGTCAGGAAAAAAAGTCTGAATAAGTCAAACTTTGACTTGGACATGAAAATATGTTTTTTTAAAAATAACAAGTCTCAACTTGATTTAAAAATTGAAAAAAAACAAGTCAAATTTATTTCTAAAATTTTTTAAGCACTAATTTTTTAGTTTTTTACTAGTAAATTCACTTAAAAAAAATATGACAATTATGTGAATTGCTTAAAAAATCATGTTTCAATATTGACATTGAAAAAGAAATTTAAACAAATAATTTTATTTTTTTCTGAATAAAAAAATTCAAGACTTATAGTTTTTTTAAATATTTTAATTCTATTTTTATTTTTTAAAAAAGTGACTTTTATACAACTCTGCTGGAAAATACTGAAAAAAAAATCTACTCAAAAATCAATTAATTTTCGGCTTTGTTTTTTATTCATTTTTTCAATTTTTTGGAATAGTGAGATTTATTTTTTTAGTACATAAAAATTGGTCAAACAAAAGGCTGTTTGGAAGTTGCTTGACAAATGGCCAAAAATCAACTTTACAGCAAATTTTATTTAGAATTTTTTATATTGCTGATACAAGTTTTGCCGAACACAAAGATTAATTATTTCAGCATAAGTCTCAATAATTAATTTCTAATGCACTTCTTTATTTGTAATGAAAATAAGTTTTTTGCCTGAAAGAAAAAAAAAAATTATTTATTTTACTTATTGGAATTGATTTTAATCTTATGAATCTAGTGTCGAATAATAAAACTTTTTGCCTGATGGTAAAAGCCTTCAAAGATAAACTAATCATTTAAATTGTGCAAAAGCACCACTGCTAGTATTTTCAGACTCAGTGCCAATCGATAAACTCTTAGGTATATTTGACGCACTAAAAATCAATATTTTTTTTTGCATAAAAATTACTAGAATATTTTAAGAAACTTGGTTTTATAGTTATTTTTGATGATTTCACTTGAGCAAAATTGTTCAATTATTTAGTCCCAATATTATTCATATTTTATCATTCGAGCATCGATCGATATTTATTTTCCCTTGTGACAAAAAATTAATTCTAAACAATAAAAATGGTAATAATTATTTTTATATGGATGCTGTATGTTGGCAGAACCACAGCGGACCATTATTCAGCTTCGTTGATTGAAGACCTTCTCCGCGACTACGACAAGGTTGTTCGGCCAGTCGAACATCCTGACGACTATTTGAAGCTTTATTTAGGCATTAGATTGTCCCAGATAGCCGACATTGACGAAAGAAATCAAATAATGACTACCAATGTGTGGATACGTCATGTAAATAATTTTTTTTTCTAAATAAACTTTTTTATTTATTTTATAAAAACCTTGATTTCAAAATCAAAAGTATTCTGAGCTAAATAATGAAATTTTTTTAAAGTCTTTTTTATTAGAAAAATATGTATGCCAGTAATTGTTTAAAAAATAAATTTAGACAAAAGAATTTCTTTTTAAATGACTAAGAGAATTTTTTTAAATTAAAAAAAATACTTTAATTTTATCAAGATTCGGAGATTATTTTTTTAATAATGGGTACAACTTTTAAGTTTATAACAAAGATGGAATATTGAAAAAAGTTGATTTTTTGGTCATCTGGACTAAAAAAATGATCCCTTTTTCTAATTTCAAGGTGAATCAACAGTGCCCTTCTCATAGTAGACTGATATTAGCCTCACATATTCAATAAATATATAGTTCCGCTAATTCAAAACGTCCACATAATCTCCAGAATTTATTTTCGACCTCAAATTGGAATTCTACGTATCTGAAAACCACCAAAACTGTATTTTAAAAAATTTTGACAACTACCTCGCCATGTCTTTTTATTTGAGTACATGATGCTTGTACTCTGAAGGAAATATCAAAGGCAAAAATAAATATATCACATAAAAGAACAATACACTGTTTCCATTGAAATTTTGCCCTTTTACAATTTATTAAAGAAAAAATTTTCCACATAGAATTATATATTAAATGAAAGGTCTTAAACTCATCTTTCGGCAAAATTATTTTATTTTTTAAATTTCCTAATATAAATGTCAATTTTTCCGGAATGAAAATACGTTTTTTTTCAAAATAAACTTTACATTTGAATTTGCAACGAATAATTTTAGCTTAAAAATAAATAAGGCAGTTTTTTTCTTACATTAACTGTTCTATTCATTTCAATATCTTTTTTTTTCTTTTTCAAAATGCACTGGTATTAGATAATTAATCAAATATAAATTCAGATATCTGAAGGGAGTAAAGATTTTTACTATCAAAAACATTTTAAAGTATTAGTAAAATACAATTTTTTTTGCCACAAGGGTTATTGAAAAAAAGGATCAAAGTTAGAATTGTCGCTTCATTTTATGACAGTCGATTCCCAAAATTTTAAAAATACTTCTTCGATTTAAAAATATTTTTAGATTTAAAATTTTAAAAGTTTGGTTTTCATAAATAACCTAATCAATTATATTGTTTATTAATTTTTAACTTAACTTATGCCTTCTACATTAAATAAATACCTCGATTTTGTGAAACGTCTGCGTAAACAAAAAAAATTTCATAAAATTAAAATTTCACAAATTCGAACACATTTTGTGTGAATTATGATTTTGTACGTCACGCAGATTTTTTTCACAAGATTAGGATTTCACAATTAAGGGGTAACAAAATCGAGGTCAGGCTGTATAATGCCGTGTTTTTTATTTCAATTCAGATAGTTTAATGTTTTTAATTTGTTAGATAATTAGTTAAGTCTTCATTTGATTATTTTTTCTGTTACTAAAATATTGTTCATAAATGGTGAATTTTTATCTCAAGGATCTTTAATTTTGTCTGTCAGTCCGTTCAATTAAGACAGAAATTGACAAATCAATCGGTTACTTGATAAATTAGTGTTTTTATTGAATTTTTAGAGTGAAAATGATCAAAATAATAATCATTATCCAACTACATAGTGTAATTGCTACCTAATAATTTCTTCTTTATCTTGATCAGAATAATATTTTCAAATTGGTATTTAATATAAGCCGGTTAAAGCCAAAATCTTGCAAATTCACTTATTTGAAAAATTGTTATTTGTAAAAGCTACATTTTGAAAGCTTTAAGTAAACACACAAATCTGGTTTCCTGTAGCATTTTTTTGGTTTAGTAATGAAGAATGAAAAAGGTCAAAAGTTGCATATGTCAAAGAAATATTTCTCAATAACTATAATTAATAATGTTTTATTTATATACTTACCGATGTTTAATTTGTTCTATTTTAATTTTTTTACTTATTATGAACTTATTTAAATTTTCTAACGCTTGGCTAAATTGAAGGACGCTGATCCATTCTGAATAGCCGGAGAGTTTTCCTCAAACTAATAATAATAATAATAATAAGAATTTATATATTGATAAAAGAATAGTGTTTATAACAGAAATGAAATATCAACCGTTTTCGTTATTTTTAGAAAGAGGTTATTTTATAAAATTTTAGCTAAGGTGACCTTCTAAGATTACGATTTTCATTATATTTCCTTTAAACACGGAAGAAACATTGTAGAAAAATTTTATAAAAGTCAAAGCCTTAAAATGTTAATATGGTCTTTATGACAAGAATTAATTATTAATAATGTAAATTTGCGTGGTCAAGAGTATTTTTTAAAAAAAAATGAAGAGTTGCTTTAATACAATAATAAACTTCTTTTTATATCCTGCTTTAACTGTAGGAAAAGAATCTTAAATATTATTTTCAATGATATAAGACAATTATTTCGAAAATTTTAAAGAATTGGTAATAGTCAAAAGGCGTTTGTCTACACGGGAAATAACAAATTTATTTTCAGTGCAGCATGTATGCCTATAATCATTTAGTCAAGAATTGACTTGATATTTGAATTTCGATTTATTATTTTAACTTTTAGCTGTAACTTCGAATATTTTATATCAAAAAAATATCTAACAAAGTAAAATAAAACCGCTAAAACAATTTCTTCATCTTTTTTTTAGATTGTATTTTTGCAAGAAAAATCTTTTTTTTAGCATGAAATTATAATTTATCGAAAAAATTTGATTTTTAGCCAAATATTACTATAAAAGCTATTTTTTTCATCTTTTTTTTAGATTGTATTTTTGCAAGAAAAATCTTTTTTTTAGCATAAAATTATAATTTATCGGAAAAATTTGATTTTTTGCCAAATATTACTATAAAAGCTATTTTTTTCATCTTTTTTTTAGATTGTATTTTTGCAAGAAAAATCTTTTTTTTAGCATGAAATTATAATTTATCGAAAAAATTTGATTTTTTGCCAAATATAACTGTAAAAGCTATTTTTTTCATCTTTTTTTTAGATTGTATTTTTGCAAGAAAAATCTTTTTTTTAGCATGAAATTATAATTTATCGAAAAAATTTGATTTTTTGCCAAATATTACTATAAAAGCTATTTTTTTCATCTTTTTTTTAGATTGTATTTTTGCAAGAAAAATCTTTTTTTTAGCATGAAATTATAATTTATCGAAAAAATTTGATTTTTTGCCAAATATTACTATAAAAACTTTTTTTTTCATCTTTTTTTTAGATTGTATTTTTGCAAGAAAAATCTTTTTTTTAGCATGAAATTATAATTTATCGAAAAAATTTGATTTTTTCGGTCCGTGTTTTAGTAAAAAAGAGGTGATCCGTTTTTTAGCATAAGCCGTCTTGAAAATATTGAAAATATTGAAAATTAAAAGGCTGTCTAAATTAATAAAAGAAATCGATTTGAATATTAATTCAAACAAACATTTAAATCACTTTAAAAAATTGAATTTTATTTGAGATTTAATTTTTTTTGCATAATAAATATTCTTTTTCATATCAACCATTGAGACAAGAAAAATAACTTTTTTTGATCGGAGAGGATAAGAAGTAGTGGTTTAATATCTTATTGTAACAATTAACATGAAAACTATTAATTCATTTTTTGTTTGAATTACAATTAAAAAAGAAAAAATCAATCTAAAAAATTTTTAATTAAACTGTTTGTTGGGACCATTTTTTCTGAAAATTTTTAAAAATAAATTCTATAAAAGTTTTCTTTCACCTTTTTTAAAATTAGTGAATCATCTTACAAAAATTTGCTTTAAATTAAAAGTATGATTTTTTACTTGTCACACTTGTTGCTATTTTTTTCGAAAATCAGATTTAAAGTGATTCTCTCATTCATAGAAAAATTAAGTAAAAAAGATTAAAAAATTGCGCCTTAAATATTGTTATTTTAAACTATTGAACAAAAATCAAAAAAAAACTACTTAAAATTGAAAAAAAATTTATTTTCTTAGTCAAAAACTTATTATGAAAAATGAATGAATGAGCTGATGCAAAGTTTGTTTCACCAAAATTCTTTGTAGTTATTCGGCAACCCAATTTTGGTATTGGGAATTTTGGAACAAAGAACTAAAACAGAAATCTTAAAAAAAAATAACTTTTTAACTATGAGTCTAAAATTGTTCTGCAAAATGTAATAGCTGGTAAAAACTGTTTTATACACAAATTAAGTCTCTGCAGAAACTCTGCAAGTCTGCAAAGCACCAAATGTATTAGAAAATCATTAAAATTAAATTGCACATGTATTGCAGAGACTTAATTTGGATTTAAAAAGTTTATATCAGCTGCAGAAAAATTTTAAGACCCAAAGTAAAAAAGTGACTTCTTTTTACGATTTTTGTTTCTGTTCTTTGATACAAAATTCCCAATACCCTAAAATTTATTATAAAATTATAAAAAATAAAAATGCAGAATGGTTGCAAAGGGGAAATCTTGAGTGAAACAAGATTTATTTTTTTTGACCTTATTCACTCCTTTTGGATCACAAGTCCTGTTCATCTTATTTCTTGCTATCTTTTTCAGCACAGGCTTCGATTAAATAGAAAGTTGATCATCTTAGTCCCAATTATTATCCGGTTGTAACCGGTCACTTATTTTTCATAAAAAAGCGGTTTACAAGCCTCCAGCATTACATAAACATTTGTTAGAATAGTAATTCCTATTGGAATAAGTTGCCAGAAAAATATGGTAAAAACAAGTCTTCATGCTGGTTAATGGTGGTTATGTACTCAGACACTATACATGTAAGATATCGTACTAAGAACCACTACTATTACTATTTTAAAAAACGATTAAGCTATCAAGGAAATTAAAAATAAGAAAACATGTAAAGTGCAAATGGTTAGTTTTCGAATAATATATATCGAATATCCAACTCCATTGTGTATTTCCTACCTAACGATTTGTTCTTTTTTTCCTGAACTATCAAACATTTGAGCATGTCTAACCTCTAGGCATTTCAATATATCGTTATTTCTTTTTAACTTTTACTTAGAATTATTTATCTTTTTTCTTTTTATTTATTTATTTTTTATTTAATCTTTTTTTAGTTAATATTACAAGCATGAAAAACTTGTTTTTTTTAAATTTTGACTTTGGGTTAGTGCTATGGCATTCAAGATAATATTTGTTGTTTAAAAAAACTATTTACGCTCTGCTTTCCATCTTTTATAAATAGAGTATTTGTTAATATGCATCAAACGAATTTCAATTATCACCGAGTCAAAATTTTTAAAGAAAATTCAAATAAAAAAAAAAACAAAAAAATTATTGAATTCAATTGTTTATTTTTATATCAGTATCGAGAATTAGGCATTCTATTTAATACCTATTTTATTCTATTTATTCTCATTGTCTAAAAGTTTTTCACCTAATTTGAGATTTGATCACCTAATTCTATTTTGGTTCACCTTTTCGTGAAAGTGAATTTAAATCTAAAAGAATTATTTATCTTTCTTTTCATTTTATTTTATCATATTCTACTTAATTTTTAATTTTTTTGTTTCATGTATTTTATTTGGAAGTTTGATAAAGATACAGATAAACAAATAAATGAATAATTTATAGTTAAAAAAAGAATTTTCAATATTTTTCTCAAATTCCTAAATAAAAATTAAACTCATTCAATTTCACTAAAGAGATTAATTTCAAATATGAAAATGATTGCAATATTAGCTTAAAATTATTTTTTTACTTGAAATTGAAAAAACATTTGAAACATCGCACTTTTTCAATGTTATTTCAACATTGGATACATTTTGTAATTCAAACACAAAAAATTAAACCATGTGATATCTTATTTATATTTAGTTAATTATCTAATACCAGTGCATTTTGAAAAAGAAAAAAAAAGATATTAAAATGAATAGAACAGTTAATGTAAGAAAAAAACTGCCTTATTTATTTTTTAGCTAAAATTATTCGTTGCAAATTCAAATGTAAAGTTTATTTTGAAAAAAAAGGTATTTTCATTCCGGAAAAATTGACATTTATATTAGGAAATTTAAAAAATAAAATAATTTTGCCGAAAGATGAGTTTAAGACCTTTCATTTAATATATAATTCTATGTGGAAACTTTTTTCTTTAATAAATTGTAAAAGGGCAAAATTTCAATGGAAACAGTGTATTGTTCTTTACATTTATTCTGAAAGCGGGGAGGATAATCTAAAAAACGGTGTGTTGAGTTAATATAAATTTGGCTTCTTTTATGTTTTATTTCAAGAAAAACCATCAAAAAGTATCATTATTTAAAAAAAACGAAACTAATCTTCCAGCAACACCATTTGCCCCATTTTTTTTATTTCAGATTCTAAATTTAGAGAAAATTCTGTACAAAACGTTTGGAGTAGTTTTCATATTTCTTTATTTTGTTTTTCGAATTTTTTCAATCAAAAATTCACCTATATTTTGCTAAAATAGTATTTTACATTATATTTTCTATTAAATTTAGACACTTATTAAATGGTGGCATTATAAAACTACTACAACTACAAGTGGAAGGTCAAACAAAAAATATAAAGAGCATTTAAAAATTCATAATACTATGCTAAATTTTAAAATATATTTAAATTATAAAACTATTTAATAAAATTTTATATGATATACCGTATTCACTTGTTCGATAATGCAGCGCCACAACCTAGAACACATCATTTGCGCAGGCGCTATACTAAATCTCGCCCATGTTAAATTCAACTTAACTTGTGTTGCATGCGCCAAAACCGTATTTCGGGTTGTGGCGATGCACTATATCCAGGGTCTTGAGAATGGTGCTGCATTATTTAAGTTTAGCAAAGGGATAATATTTAAAAAAAAAAAAAGAATTTTTTTAATTAAGTATTTGGTGCGGCATTAAAGTTTAAAACTAAAAAAGAATTTAAAATAAAAAAATATTGTCTTGAATTATTTTTATATTTTCTTTTTAAATCATTCAAATAATGCAGCACCATTCTCAAGATTCTGGATATAGTGCATCGCCACAACCCGAAATACGGTTTTGGCGCATGCAACACAAGTTAAGTTGAATTTAACATGGGCGAGATTTAGTATAGCGCCTGCGCCAATGATGTGTTCAATGATAGGTTGTGGCGCTGCATTATCGAACAAGGGAATACGGTACGTAGAATTTTAATTCGAGGTCGAAAATCGATTCTGGAGATTATGTGGACGTTTTGAATTAGCGAAGCCTTGTAAATTTTTAATTTTTAAAATTGAAATTTTAGAAATGCTTAACAATTAGATTATTAGAAAAATTAAAAGAATTATTAGATTATTATTTGTTTTTATTGATAAATTTATGACAGAATTTTTTATTTAAGTCACTTTTAGCAAATTTATTTTTATTTTATTTATTATGTATTAATTAAATATACTATAAATTGAAGAAAAAATAAAAAAATGTTATCGCTAACACAAAAAATTGAGTATTTAATCTATTTTGTTCCATTGGTTTTGTATTATTTTGTTTTAAGTTTGATCGGTATATTTACTTTTAAAATTTTTTCAAACATTTTTCTGGGTTACTTTTTTTTATTTATTAAAAGTTGATAAAATTGAGGTATTTTTTCGTAAAAAATTGAAAAATTTTCATGCTATTTTGATAGATCATGAAATAAAACTGTCAAATTTAAAAAGATTTTTTTTAAATCGGATTCACATTTTCAATCTTATTACATTCAAATTAAATTGACATAACAAATTTAGAATATTTTGTTTTTATTGTTTAAAAACAAAAATTATCAGCTTTTGTATTTTTATTACAAATTAAAATTTTTTTTAAGTTTAAAACTAATTAAAATCAAGAACACAATTTTTAAATAAGTTACCACTTTTTTAAGCTGCAAGACTTAAAAAAAAACACAATTATTAAAAACAAGCAATTAAAATTTTTACACTTTTTACCAAAAAAATTTATTTGAAAAAAATTTCAACAAAAAATTTATTTCTTATGACATTTTTTTGGACATGCCTTATATTCCCGCTAGCATTTTACTTCCGAACTTTTATTTTTTGTTTTCTGTAGTTTCGTAATGATCCGCTTCGATTCTTGGTCTTTTTGAAACTAATTCATCTTCTAAATCTTCGCCCTATTTTATTCCTTTTGTAGCTGATCTTGAAGTTTGTGTGTTTACTTGGTTGAAAAAGAAAGAAAGGCTTTTTATTTTTTTTGACTCTTCCTTATATATTGAAAATTTTCAACATTTATATAGAATGTTGTCAAAAGTTGAAAGAAAAGGAATGTTTTATTTTATTAAGTTTCAATCTTTATTTTTGTGTTTTTTTCCATAATTGTGTACATTTATTTTTTAATTGTGTTATCAATTAAAAAAATTGTGGTATTCAAATCAAATTCGCGCATTTTTTTAATAAATATGATTTTTTTTTAAAGTTAATTTAATATATTTCGCATTTGTTTTTAAAAAAACTAATCAAAAACTCTTTAATCTAAATAAAAATCCAAGAAAAATTTTTGATCATTTTATAATTTTCATTCTTACTCCTGTCATTTTAGTCAGAGTTTTAGTCTTTTCAAGAAAATTTTTAATTGTGTTTTTAAATTTGATCGTAAATTTAAAAATTTTCGTAACATTTAACGGCTATATATTTACATTTAAAAAAAAAAGAAAATCATTACGCGAATTACATTAATTTTACGTAAAATTTCGTAAAAAAACAGGGCCAAAATGTCCAGATTTTTTCAATTTTTTTTTTTTTTGAAAATTTTAAATAAAAAAAATAAATTTTTTTACGCAAATTTTCGTAAATTTTTATTGATTTTATTGAAAAAAAGTAAAAAAAAAGTAAAAAAAAAAGTTGAAAAAAAGAAAAATTTTAACTGAGTTTTTTAATATCGAAATTATTTGATACATAAATTTTGGTTATTTGACCAGTCGCCATTTTACTCAGGGAAATAATGTTTTTCAAACCTTTTTCAGATCGTAAATTTAAATTAAATAATCTTTGAATTGTTTCATTCTTAAATACAATTTTTTTCCAAATTTCAAGTTTCAAATACTAAAGAATTGTCAGATGCCTTTTTATTACACTGGTGACACATCATCGGAATCATTGCTAACGTTACTAACGTAATTTAATTTAGTTATCTATTTTCTATGTCTAGCCTTGTTTTCTTTAATTGAGTTACTTCTTTTATTTGTAATTGTCGCTTCTTCTGAGCACTTTTAACAAAGTTCCTCCTCACCAATTTGTATTTGAATTTCCCAATACCTTAAAAATATGTGCAAGAAAAATTTAATGATCAATTTTTTAATTTTGTTTTTTAAAAAGATCATAAAAGTAGCTCTCATATTTTTTAATTTTAATAAATCAAAAAATGAAGGATTCAAAAAATGATCAATTTGTATTTGAAATTCCCAAAACCTATTTTTAAAATATAATTGCTAATTAAAATCAATAAAAAAATTACATTTTTTTTAAAAATTCCTAAAAAGATGCCTTCAATTATAAATTAAAGTAGTTATTCGTTTAAAAACAGGAATGGACAAATTACAAGCTAAAATGGAATCCTCTACATTACGGAAACATCACCAAAATAAAAATTCCAATTTCGGAAATTTGGGCACCAGACGTAGTTCTTTACAACAAGTAAAAAATTAATTAGTTAAAAATATTTTTTTAGGCAAAATGAAAATTATTGAACATTTATATATTTTTACATTTTTACATCTTTGAGAGAAAAAATAAAAATCTCAAAATAAAAAAACTTAAAAAAATTTTCAAGAAAAGTAATAATAAATTCACAACTACTTAAAAAGGAGTTTTAGAAAATTTTAAATGTAAAAACCAAGGAAAATTTTTTGAAAATCCCTTTTAATTAATTGCGAATTTATTATTATTTTTCTTAATAAAAATTTTTTTAAGTTTTTTATTTTTTCTTTCCAAAATTTTAAAAATGTAAAAATACAAAAATTTACAATAAATTACATTTTGCCATTTTTTTATTTAAAAATTTAAAAAAATTTAATTAAAAAAAAATATTTTTTTAACTTAATTTTTCTTGATATTGAAGTGCAGACGGCGATTATCAAGTGACCACTGAGACCAAAGCCACTGTTCATTATAGCGGCCTAATAATCTGGGAACCACCCATGATTTATAAAAGCTATTGTGCTATTGACATAGAGTACTATCCATTCGACATTCAAAATTGTTACATGAAGTTCGGCACTTGGACCTTTAATGGCAACTTAATTGACTTGGAGCATTTGAATAGAAGCAGTTCAATCCGAACAAACAACCAGCCAAGCAAGGGTCATTCTACTGAAATTTACACTGTCAAAAATGGCATTGACATGTCGGACTATTACGAGAGCGTTGAGTGGGACATTCTGTCAATTCCGGCCCAAAAAAATGTCAAATACTACGACTGCTGTGTTGAGCCATACCATGACATTTACTTTAACATAACCATGAGACGCAAAACCCTGTTTTACACAGTGAATCTAATAATTCCATGCGTCAACATTTCATTTTTGTCCATTCTGGTCTTTTATTTGCCAAGCAGTAGTGGTGAAAAAATAACTCTGGGTATTTATGTGCTGGTCGCTTTGTTGGTCTTCTATTTGTTGCTGATTGAGTTGATACCTCCGACTTCACTTGTTATTCCTTTGATCGGAAAGTATTTACTCTTCACTCTGATATTGGTCAATCTGAGCATTTTGTTCACAATTTTTGTCCTAAATCTTCACCACCGCAATCCAAAAACTCACCGAATGCCACCATGGATGAAGCGTCTCTTTCTAGACATCTTGCCAGTCTACTTGTTTTTGCAAAAGCTTTATTCAGCTGACAAAGAAGAAAAGTCAGTGTCGACCATGTCTGTTGAAATAGTGAGACAAACAAGTCCAATTTTGGGCATGGACATCAGGAAAATTAATCAACGCCTTGAAAAATATCCACAGCAAATAAAGCAATCACTTTCAGGAGTCAAATATCTACATCAGAAATCAGTCAAAGAGAATGAAGATTTAAAGGTATTTTAGACTCAACTAATTCAAAGAGCTAATTGGGCTCCTAATAAACACTGACTCCAAAATTTTGAAAATTTTCTGACTCTCACTTTTAATGTACAAAATTTTATGTACTTTTTGAAAATTGAATTTCTTTATATTTTTTAAAATCTGACCCCTATTGCATTAGACAACGAGAGTATATTAATTTTTTGATATGAAGCCTGATCTAGCAAATTCAAAAAAAAAGTCCGCACTTGGACTTTTTTTTTGGGACTTTTAAACAACTCTGTAAAAAATAGGTAAAAGATAGCAAAAATAAAAATAAAAAATTGGTCTCATTTAATTTTATTATATTAAATTAGTTATTTAAGGCTGCGACTCTTTTCTAGTAAGAAGTTTTTTAAATAAATACATTTTTTTAAAGGCCCATAATTTTCCTCACTGCTAATTTTAATAAAAATAAAAAGAAATGTAATTTATTAGTTAAGTCAAGTCTAATTTAATTAAAATAATTTATTCTACCGTAATGCCTTGCCCCCTAATGCGGCATTTATTTTCAGAATTCTGGATTTTAATGCATGCATTTAACCCACTTTTTTTTCCAGATACGCTGCGACTAAAAATGCTGCAGTTAATGTCAAAATTTTGGTATAAATGCCGCATAAAATATATTTTTCTATTTTTTCTAAATTTGAAACACAAAAAATGTTCTTCGGACATAATGCATGCATTTGAAGTTAAAATTTTGAGTTTTAATGCTAGTTTATTAAATTCAATTTTTAACGCTTTTAAGTGTCCAATTTTTTTTTTATAATTTTTATAACTATTATCATAATTCTTACAATTATATTCATAACTGCAGCATTCAAAATAAAAAAAAAGATCATGCTAAAAATATAATTCATATAATTTTTTTTAAAAACAAATAATTTTTATACGGAAAATTTTAGGCATCTTGAAGTTTATGATCAAAAAAATCAGATCAAAAAGTAATTTTTTTATAATATTTGAATGGTATTTGATTAAATCTCTCTGCAAAATGCTAAATAATGCAAAAAACACGCTGAATATTAGAATAGGTTCTGCAAAAACTCTGCAATTAAATTGCGCAGTTGAATTAAATACTTTTTAATGGCATGCATTTTCCTGCAAAATTGCAGAGTTTTTGCAGAGTCTTTTCTAATATTCAGCATGTTTTTTGCATTATTTAGCATTTTGCAGAGAGATTTAATCAAATACCATTCAAATATTATAAAAAAATTACTTTTTGATCTGATTTTTTTTATCCTAAACTTTAAGATGCCAAATTTTATGCCATTTTTATATTAAATACCGTTTTTTTTATCAATTTAAATAAAATTTCGTGACGCATTAAAACTCAAAATTTTAACTTTACATGCATGCATTATGTCCGAAGAACATTTTTTGTGTTTCAGATTTAGAAAAAATAGAAAAATATATTTTTATTATTTTTTACATATTTAATGCGGCATTTTTACCAAAATTTTGACATTAACTGCAGCATTTTTAGTCGCAGCGTATCTGGAAAAAAAAGTGGGTTAAATGCAGCATTAAAATCCAGAATTCTGGTTTAAAGTGCAGTGCATTAGGGGGCAAGGCATTACGGAAATAACAAAAATATCTAACTTATTAAGGCATTGTGAATTTCAGTACAAAAAACAAAAACAAAAAATTAAAAATCCCAAAGCTTAAATTGTGAAGGACCAAAACATGTTCTGCAAATTGTAGCAACTGATACATCTTTTGGGCCACAAATAAACTGATTCTGCAAAAATCTGCAATAAATCTGCAAAATTCAGAAAATTGTGAATTTGGGTTATTAAAAAAATCCGACTCGACTTCAAGTGGTGGTACAGAGGGTGTATCAGTTGCTACAATTTATAAAACATGTTTTGGTCGGTCCGAATTAAAGCTCTGACATCTTTTTGCAATGTTTACATTAGAATCTTTGAGCCCGCCTATCCGATCTTCCCCGTTAGACGTATTGGAACATGTATTTATGCTCCTTCTTAATTTAAACGCTCATGGTTAAGTTAATTAACTCCAGTGATATTGACAAAAATGTCGCTATATCACACTTTTAAATTTTGTTTTTGTTTTTTGTACTAAAATTCACTATGTTCTCAATTTTTCAGAATTTTGCAGAATCAATATTAAGATGGTACAAAGGATGTTTCAGTTGCTACAATTTGCATAACATGTTTTGGTCCTTCACAACTTAAATCATAATTCAAGTCAAGTTGGCATCTTGAAGTTGATGATCAATTCAAAAAATCATTTCAATTTAAAAAGTTTATCCTAAGATATCAAAACTAATCTTTGATTTAATTTAAATAATTGTAATGTAGCATGCTTTGCATGCAATGTAGATTTAGAAAATAAAAAAAAAAATTGAAAACATTTTCTCAATCCATTGATAATTGATTTTTATATTTAAATGTATTAACTGATTTTTTGTTTGAAATTTAAAAAAGAAATTCAAATTATAAATTCCTAATAAGTTCTAAAATGAAAATAAATCTTTACAAAAAATTAGTTTAATAAATTGAAAATCGATTTTATCAATGGATTGAGGAAATGTTTTTTCAATTTTTTTTATTTTCTAAATCTATATTGCATGTAAAGCGCGTTATATTACATTATTTAAATTAAATCAAAGATTTATTGTAATATCGAAAGATAAACTTTTGTAAAAAGGTTAATTCAATGACTTGACTTTTTAGAAAGCTCGTGAAATTTTCTAAAAAAATAGTTGCTAGTCAGGTTTTTAAAAATAAGAATAAATCAATTTTGAAAAAGTTAAAAAAAAATTTAATTTTTTTAAAAAAACTAGGGATTAGAAAAGTTTTAAAATTTAGAGGTCAGTGTTTAAGTATGGCCCGAGAGTTATGAGAATAAAAAAAACAAAAATTTTATTTAATCTTTATCTTGTTTGTTCAAACGAAACACGACAACAAATAAGATCAATTAAGAAAAAATTATAATTAATAATTAATTTAAAAAAAAATTTTTTGGTTCAGTTACCAAAACTTCAAAAAAAAATTTTTTTTCTAGAAAGAATATGAACCAACAAGTGCTGGGCGTCAGCCTGGGAAAGCTTGTTCTTTAAATAGTTCAAAGATTAAAGGTTAAACATTTTTTAAAAAATTCAAAGAGGGATAAAATAATTTTTTGATACAAATTAAAAATTTAATTTTTTTCACTTTAGTTTAATTTTTTAATTTTTTTTTTTAACTTTGAAATTTAGTAGAGTTTTGAAAATTTCTTTGAAGTTAAATTATAATTTAAAAAAAGTCTTTTAAAAAAATTATCTGGGGAAAATATTCAATTTTTTAAAATTAATAATAAAAGGAAATAAAATATTTTTAAGGAAGCAGAAGAATGGCAATATGCGGCAATGGTTGTTGATCGTCTACTGCTAATTGTATTTTCAATAGCGTTTTTTCTTGGAACAATGGGTATATTGCTAAAAGCACCTTCAATTTATGATGATCGTAAACCAATTGCGTAAAAAACTTATTATTTTTTTAAATCAAATTTTTTGAAATTATAAATAAATCTGTGAATAATTTTTTTCTTTTCTTTGAGAAAAAAAATTGAATATAAATCAATTTTTACTTTTAATTTAATTTGATTAATATTTTTTTAATTTAAATAACTTATATTACCAATGTAAAATGTGGACGATTATCCATAAAAAAAAAACATTCGAATATTTTGACATTTACAAGAATTATCTCTTTTTATAATTATATTTTTTTTTAATTAATCTTTTTTTTCTATACAAATGGCGTTGACTAAATTTAAAATATATTAAAGGTTAATTTGACTTGGTTATTTTTTAAATATTTAAAATTTATTAAATTAAAATAAAATAAAATTTCTAAATTTTATTTAGAAATAGATAATATATAATAATATATATATAATATAGAAAAGAATTAGATAATAGATATATTCACAATTATGGACAATGATAATATTTAAAAGTAAAAATGCTTTTTGTACTTTTTCTTAAATTTAATTTATTTGGCCCTGTTCCTTTCTGTACTTTTTTTACTTTTTCTAAATATTATTTCATTTAGCTCTGTTTCTTTTTGTACTTTCTGTACTTTTTCATATTAAAAATAAAGATTATAAAAAATTTAAATTTTAATTATTAATATTAATTTGAACTAAAATTTCTCTTATCTTTAACATACCCAATCCTAAAACCAGGGCTCGGCCCCATACCCAGTTTAATTTTTTATTATTGTTATTAAAATACTGATAAAGTACAAAAAGTACAGAAAGGAAAACGTTTTTTTAATAGTTAAATCTCATTGTCTTTCCATGAAATTTATTCTTTTCAAATTTTTTTGCTAATGAGATCTAAATATTTATAATGTATCTATAAAATTTTTCAGAAAATTTCTTTTGAAAAAAAAGTTAATTTAACTCTAGAAGACCTAGGGAGTTTTTAATGTAATAAAAAAACTTAACAAGTCTTAAAAACTTGATTGACCTTTTTGTAAATACCGTATTCCCTTGTTCGATAATGCAGCGCCACAACTTAGAACACATCATTGGCGCAGGCGCTATACTAAATCTCGCCCATGTTAAATTCAACTTAACTAGTGTTGCATGCGCCAAAACCGTATTTCGGGTTGTGGCAATGCACTATATCCAGGGTCTTGAGAATGGTGCTGCATTATTTGAATGATTTAAAAAGAAAATATAAAAATAATTCAAGACAATATTTTTTAATTTTAAATTCTTTTTTATTTTTAAACTTTAATGGCGCACCAAATGCTTAATTTAAAAAAATTCTTTTTTTTTTTTTTAAATATTATCCCTTTGCTAAACTTAAATAATGCAGCACCATTCTCAAGACCCTGGATATAGTGCATCGCCACAACCCGAAATACGGTTTTGGCGCATGCAACACTAGTTAAGTTGAATTTAACATGGGCGAGATTTAGTATAGCGCCTGCGCCAATGATGTGTTCAAGGTTGTGGCGCTGCATTATCGAACAAGGGAATACGGTATTTTTTAATCATTTTTAATTTCTAAAATAATTAAATTTTTTTCAAAAATTTATATCACTTTTTTGATATTAAATTAGGGGAACAAATATATTTAACAATGTATATTTAAATTAAACCAGAAAAAATTTTTTAATTTATCGTCTAGGATAATTTTTAATACAATTTTGAATTTTGGTATAAAAAAATTAATTTAACTAGAATTTTTTTTTAGATGTCATTTGACTCGACTTGTTGGAAAATAAAGGCATTGTGAAATTTGTTACAAAAAACAAAAACAAAATATTAAAAATTCCAAAGCTTAAATTCTGAAGGACCAGAACATGTTCCGCAGATTGTAGCAACTGATACATCCTTTGTACCACCAATAAACTGATTCTGCAAAATTCAGCAAATATTAAATATGGGATATTACATTATACTAAAAATTCAGTTCAACTCTAAGTGGTGGTACAAAGGATGTATCAGTTGCTACAATTTACTGTTTATAATTTATTGTTTAAGTCTTTTAGAACTTAAGATTTGGCAGTTTTATTATTTTGCTATTGTTTTATATGTATTAAAATTCACAATGCCAAAAATAAAAGGGTTAAAAAAAGAATGAAAAAAAAAATAAAGCCTCAATTTAATATAGTTATTAGAGATCTTAAAAAATTCAAAATAAGAATTGAAAATTTAAAGCGTTAAGGCTTTCTTTCTTAAAGGAAAATCAATCTAAACTTCAAAAACACAAGTCTAAATTTAAATACTTAAATTCCAAATGACTTGAAAAAAATAACTTTACTTTGACTTAATCACTTTTGACCAACTTTTGTCTCATGCATTTTGAGTACAAATTAAATTAGTGTTAATTTAATTTTTTATTTTTTTCATAAAGTCTAAATTTTTTTTTTCCAAAAGTGACTAAATGAATAAATTTTACAAAATTTTTAACCCTGGTTAGATTAAATTAAATAAAATTTTAATTTTCATAATTTTTTCAATTTTAAAGATAAACAAAGTGCTGAATTTCTAGGATGTTATGCAATTGGCGATAAATATTTTTCTTATGCTCAAGGCTTTTTGTATAATGCAGACATGAGTATAAGTTCGTGTCTCGAATTTTGTCACAAATTCGCTTTTATGTGGCTAAAAAAAGGGTTTGTTTTAATTTAATTTAAAAAAAAAAATTATTTTTATTAAAGGGTAGAGTGTACATGCAGTGATAGTTTGGACGAACTTCGCCACATTGACGACAAGGCCTGTAATTTAAAGTGTAATGATTATCAGTCATGTGGCGCAAGTCAAGAGGGAGTCTTTAGTGTTTATACCAAGCAAAAAGAGTTTCGCAATTATTACCGCTCGGAAGATACAGCTCCGAGCCTTAAACAACTCAACTTGCTGGAAACAATCAAATTAGCTTTACTTTCAACAACCACATCAAAGCAAACAGCTAATGACGATAATTTACAAAAAATTTATTTAATAAGCGTATTTAGTCTTATTATTTTAATAATGTTTATTTTGTTTGTCATTGGAATTTATTTCAAGCATCAAATTAAAGTTTATTTTAAAAATGTCATTTTTGTTTGTTTGAAAAAAATTCATTTTCAAAGTAAAAATAGTTGTGCATGTTCGGATGACGAGAAGAGCAGGAGTTCTTCAATTTTGTCGGTCAATTCTACCAAGTCCAACAACAAACTGTTTCCAAAACAAAATTCAACGAGCAAATTCTCAGAATTTTAAATTTATTCTTGTTTTCTCTAATTTAAAGATTTTTTTAAAATAAACATTTTAATTGAACAAAATCTAAAATTAAGAGCTCAAGCATAAGAAAATTATTTTAAATTTTTTGAATATTAAGCTTTCAAATCAAGTTTCCAAGCACGGATGCCATTAAATGATCTCAAAAATGTATTTGTAATAGTAAATTTTGATTAAACGTAAATAATAACATAATGTAATAAACCAATTCCTCCGCCATCTCAACGAATAGTTACTTAACATTCGTCGAGTTATCAACGTTGAGAGTGTGCACATCAACACTCTTAATTAAAATAGATTGTTTCTTTGGATTTTTTTGATAAAAAATTAGTTAATAAGAAGAATAAAGTATTTCCCCCCACTTAACGTTTCTAATTTAATCCAATGGCCCTTTAGGCCAAAATCCCCATCCATTACAATAAACTGATCCATTAGTAAATCTTGAAAAAATATTCATTTTTTCTTCTATCAAATTTTACTAAGCAAGTTTTGATATTTACTGATGCAACCGTAAATATCAAAAAAAAACAAACTTTTTATGAACTTGCATGTCAAGTTCGGACTTATTTTCCCATAACGCTTTTGATTTAGTTCAAAATTGTCAAGTTGAACTAGAAATTTAATCGATAGTTAATATTTATGCTTTATTTCATTTATTTCAGATTATTACTATATTTATCTTTTTAATTTCAACTAATTACGAGAAAAATAGAAAAAACACGAAACATTGATAATTTTATTTATTTCAAAATCTACGTCTAGTAACATAATTATGGATATTTAGGTATTATCAAAAAAATAACGATAACATATATTGCTTTTAATACACAAGATTATATCAAAGTCAGGTCTTAAAAATCTTAATTTTTTCATTTATTCATTCTCAAGCTTAATCAAAAAGCCTATTTTTTGGCTTGATTCCCAGTCAACTAATTTTTTCAGAAAAGTTGTTGAACTTTAATAGATCTTTAAAAATTCTAGTGATATTCTTTAAATTTTGTTGAAATTTTATGGAACGCAAATTTTAAGTTTATGCAATATAAACAATATGCATGTAAAAAATTCTGAAGGAGCTCAAACAGAAAACAAATAGAAAGATGATATTAAAAAACATAATTTATTCTTGATTCTGACATAAATTTTAAATATTATAAAAAATTTCTATATTCCTTTAGGAATATTTTAATTTTTTTTCATTAAATCTCTGTCATTCTTATCTTAAGAAAAAATTATCATATTGACAGGTGTTTTTTTTAGAAATACATTTTTCAGAAATGTCAGATTTAAGCAAAAAAAAAATCCCCAGAAGCACCCCTTTCTATCAAAGAAAAATAAAGAAAGAAAAAATCACACAGGCTTTTAATCTTTTATGGCCAAGTTTTCATGATCGGCAGGATCACAATACTACACCAACAACCAGCAATTTATCTGAACATAAACCATCAAATAATCCAGATGACTTGACAGACACCGAATTTAATCGAATGTTTGAGATGGAAAATTTTTCTGTAAAGAACTGTTTTCCTGATAATGATAATGGGAGTGAAGAGTTGGTCAATTTAGATGAAAATATACAAGAAGAATTTGATAAAACTCAAACCGAAAAAACTGAATTGATCAATATGAGTCTACTCTCACTCTTCTATTCAGATAAATTGTCACAGACTGGACTTAAACAAGTTGTCCAATTATTTAAAATAGCAACAAATTTTGATATACCAACATCTTTTGACAAATTAAGCAATAATTTACTAAAAATAACAAACGAAGAAATAATTTATGAAAAAAAAATGGTTCTGTAAAAAATGTAAAATTTATATTGAATTAATCAATAAAAATCAAAGAAGTTGTGGCGAATGTTTTTCCAGGTGATAAAATTTATTAATTTATCTTTATAGTTTGAATTATGTTTTTTATATTAATAAAATTTTTTTAATTATTTTGTATTCAGAAATTAACATAAATGCAAAAATTATAATTAATTTTAAAATTACCAGAGTCAAAGTCAAATAAATCATGCGGAATTTACTTTAGACTTGTGACTTTTAAGCTTTTCTCAAATATACTAATTTATTTATATTTTTTTTTTTAGACTGCAAACTTTCTATAGAATTTCACTTGACAATCAAATAAAAAGACTTTTCAAGAAAAAAGTTTTACCAGTTCAACTAAAAGTGAACACAAATGACGATTTAATTAAAGATATAGTTGATTGTGAAACCTTCAAAAACTTTGAAAATTCAACCAAAAAATTAAAAAGAAATACGGAGAATGAAATAATTTATAGCTTTACTTTAAATACTGACGGAATTAATTTATCATCAAAATCGAAAATATCTGTTTGGCCTGTGTATCTTGCCATAAATGAACTACCAATAGAAACCAGGTATTATATTGACAATATTCTTATAGCAGGTGAAAAAAAATTTTTAAAAATGGTTTTAACTTTTGTATTTGAATTTAATGATGTATCCAATGTTGAAATTATTTTTGCGTTGCTTCAAATATCTTTTTTTAAAAAAAATAATTTACTGGACTTGGACTTGACATATGACTTGTGCTTATTAAACAACCCTGCTTTTAAATAATTCTTTTAAAATTAATTTTTTGAAATCTTTATAAATTTTTTTCTTTTTTATAAATTTTGACTCTCGGTATGTTAAATGATGATCACTAAAAAATTCGTATTTGTATTTTAAAAAATATCTACGCTCTGCTTTCCATTTTTTGAAAATTAATTTTTTTTAGAAATGCATAAAACGTACTTAAATTTTCATTAAAGTCAACATTTAAAAAAAAACTAAGTTTTTAAAGGATTAGAGTTAAAAGTTAAACAGACTTGGGCAAAAGTCATCAATTCAAAGTCAAGTCAAGTCAAGTCATTTGACTTGCAAATGTTTGTATTCAAGTCAGTGACTTGACTTTGAAAAGACTTTAAAATGACTTTTTTTTTTTGACTTTTGCCCAAGTCTGAAGTTAAATAATAATTTTCAAATTTTTTTTAAAATCTACTAATAAAAATTAACTCATTCTTTTTCACTAAAGAGTTTAATTTCAAATATTAAAATGCTTATTATATTAACTTAAAATTATTTTTTTACATGAAACTTAAGATAATATTTTAAGCATCGCACTTTTTTAAATGTTATTTCAACACAAAAAATTATACCAAATTTTATTACGATTTAGATTATTATATATTTTTAAAATAAGGAATTTTAGTTTGTGAAGGCAAACCAGATAATTTAGAAGATTTTTTATTCCCAATGATAATTGATCTTGAGCTACTTGAAAAAGGTCTATCAATAGATGATCAAAATTACCAATTTTTTGTCATATTTGGAATATTTGACAAACCTGCACGATCACTTATTAATTCAATGAATGGTTCCAATGGATATTTTGGTTGCCTTAAATGTTACATTCAGGGCAATAATGTGTCTTTCAAAAATGGAAGTCATATTATTTTCAGACCAGAATCCGGAATTCTTAGTAGAACACATGAGGAATATTTGAAAGACATAGATGCTTGCAATTTAAGTGGTTCAATGATAAGAGGAGTTAAAGGGGAAACTATTCTAAGTCGACTTAGATTTTTAAGACCGACTAAATCAATTGTAATTGATCCAATGCATACTATTTTTCTTGTGTTGTAAAAGATCTTTTTAGATATTGGTTTGATTCACCAGTTAAAGAACAATTCTCTTTAGTTAACTCAATGGATTTGATAAATTTACGGATTAAACAGATCAGATCTCCAAATTTTTTTGGTTATGCACCAAGGCAAATATGTGATTATAAAATTTGGAAAGCCCATGAATTTATGAGTTTCATTTTTTATTATGTAATTCCTGTATTTTTTGAAATCATGCCCAGTGAATATTTCGAAAATCTCTTACTTTTAATAATTTCACTTGAGAAGCTATATTCAAAGAAAATAGTTAGATCAGATTTAAACATAGTGAAAGATTTTTTGAACTAATTTGTTTGTCAACTTGAGAATTTGTATGATTCACATATTTTAAAATCTGGAGTTCATGAATTGCTTCATTTTGTGGATTCAGTAAAAGAATGTGGTCCATTGAATATACTATCATGTTAGCAATTCGAAAAGCTAAATAGAAAAATAACAACTATGATTAAAAGCAGGGACCTTATCGGCGATGAATTTATCAAATTATGGAATGTATCACAATAATTTTCTATTTATGTTAATCAACAAAATTATCAGGATCAATACTTTGATTTCATCAAGAAAAATTTTATGATAAAATCAACTAACCTAAAAAAATCCTTTAATGCTGTATCAGATTTTAAATTTTTTTCAAATGATTTAATTAAAAAAGAAAATTTAGATTTTGATCTCAAAACTTTTCTGGAGAATTATTTTAAAGAAGAAACATCAAATATTTTTTTTTGCTGAAAAAATTTGTGTTGGCTCTAGATCATTTACAGTTGAAAAAAATAATACACGTTTTTGTACAAGTTATATAAAATTTAAAGACAAATTTGGATACATTACAATGTTTTGCAAACTAAGGTCACATACTTTCGCTATTTGTGAGCAAGCAGCGTATTAATAATCCATTTTATGCTAATTGTGATAAGCGGTTGAAGTCCAATTTTTTCATCTCCACAAATTCAAATGAAAAGTTTATAGTTGATGATCTAACAAAAATTGAAATGAGGTTCAATCATAAGCTTAATGAAAGCGTTTTTTTTACTAGCAATTTTACTTCGAATCAATTTTTTAATTAAAATTTATATTCTAATTTTTCTTCTCACAAACATCTTTTTCAATTTCTACTAGTTTTTTGAATTTTTTTTTTAAATCAATTAGAGAATGCCCAAAAAGAAAAGCCTGGCTTTATTGCCTAAAACAAGAAATTTTAATAAAAAAAAATATGTAAAACTGAAGAATCAAGTTTTCATAGCAGTGATCCAAATTTGTCTTCAGAAAAAGAGTTTCACGAATCAGACGCCTCAAATTTATCAGATTCTGAAGCATCTGTAGAATTTTTATCAAAAACGAGCAATAAAAGCGTTTTATCAAGCATCCGTATTTCTAAATTAACTGAAGATAATTGGATTTTAGTATTTTGGATTGACGAGAAAAAATTTTCAGTGGAACCATATTTACTCAAGCAGCAACATGGATTTGTTAAAAATACACCATGTATAACAAATCTTTTAGAAACAATTACACCTTAAACGAATTACAACTTGCATTAATTTACAAAGAATCGATGTCAGTGAAACTGGTCGATAATTACTAGATACAGTCTTATCACTTTTTTAAATAATGGAGTTACACTGGCCGATCTTAATTGTATTGGAAGCTCACTTTCAGCTGAGGATACTTTAGAAATGAGTGTCAGTAGCAAAGCTTCAGCGCAACATTTAAGAAGTGATGGATTGAATTGGTCAGCCAAAAATAATCTAAATTATTAGTTCATTTTTTTTGTATAATATGTTTTGTTAAAATTTTTTTAATTCAAAAAACGAAAGCCAAAAAATATAAATTATTTTAATTAATTTTAATATTTCAAGCTCAATGAAAACATATTTTTCAAGTGAATTAAACACATAAAAATTTGAATTTATCTAAAATTTTGAGCAAATTGAATCATAATTTTTAAAGAACCTATAAACAAACTATATTGTTTTATCACGTTATTTTTTTCTTTTTAAAGTCCGAGCTTTGAAAAAAAAAATGGAAATTAAAGTCCTACAGTCAATTGAGGTAAATGTGATAATTCTTTACTTTGGGCCTAAATAAAATCAGAAGGGAAAGAGCTTATCAGGAGATTTTTTTTTATAAATGAAAAAACTATTTTTTTCTTTGATTCAAAAAAATTTATTAAAAAAAAATAAACGGTTCAAATTTTATAATGAAAAGAATACAAAACGGTTAATTATCATATTTACCCCATACAATGGATTTTTAAACTATAAAATAGTTTAAAATGCCAAAAAAAAAAAATAAGAAAAAAACAAGCAAACATACTATAAGAAAATCAAAAAGAAATTTATTTACATTTGTGAGAACAATAAAATTCTAAACTTGGTTCGAAGCCTGATGGTAGTGTTGTACCTTACTGAAGCTTGATGTATATTAATTTTTTTTTCATTAATTTGATTAAGGGCCTTTTTGAGGGTGTCCTCAGAGTATTTTGGAGGACTACAATTTGGTAATTTAAAGTTTTTTCGAGTCATTTTCAAAATTTATTTAGTTTTTCAAAATTTTGGTTTTAATCGCAATTTATATTCAATTATCGGTTCAACCCGAAAGTATAAGAAACATGTTTTTATTGAATTTCTCAAAAACCGTTATTTTTTTCTGAAATCTAAGTCCAGTTTTGAACTGGTCATCAAAAAATACATATAATAGGGTCTTTTGTTTAAAATAAACGATAATGGACAAAAAGTTTTTTTTTCTCACAAACTCGGTTCTTTTGATATGGGATTGTTAATTGGCGGAAGATTAAAAAATAAATAAAAATTTTTTATAAAATATTTTTTTCAAATTTTGTAAAGGGATAGTTTTTTATATTTTTTTTTTAATTTCATTCAAAAATTATTATCCAATCAAAATTTACAGCGGTTGAAAAAAAGAATTTTCATTATTACCCCATTATTGGTTCAACCCGAAACGACGTTAAGCATTAAAGTCCTTCAAATATTTTTATAAAAACTGTAATTTTTTGAGTGGATAATGCAATGGCTCTGTTCAGTTTAATTAAACACATCAAAAAGCCATTTTAATAAAATAAATGATAATTTTTGTGAAGCTTCTTTTAGTCCGGTAAAAATAAATTTAGTTGCCAATTAATTTAATAATTATAACCTAATGTGAAATAAGATTGAGACCTATGAAGAGCGTGTTAGTGTATTTTAATGTAATGTAAATTCTAGACTGAAAACTGACTGCTGACTAATTTCTGGTGATTTATGGGTTGTTAAAGACATAACATAGCCAAATAACTTTCCAATGTCAATTAAGAAAACACGTTTTACTAAAATTTAATTAATTAAGTAGTGTTGGGAACCGTACAAACGGCCATTGATGCGGCCAAAAATTTTTTTAACCGCGAACAAGACCGCCTAGACAGACGGTTATAAAGGCGGACGGCCATTTTGGCGGCCAGACCGGGGGCCAAAAATTTGGACCGCTGAGTTTAAAAATTATTTTTCAGTTTAAAAAAAATTTTTGAGTGTGTCGAACAGTGATTTAGATGTGTTATTAAGTGAGTGTGTTTGTTTGCTGAAACAATTAACAATTTTGAAAAATTTTAAATTAAAAAATTTGCAAAGTAAAGTCAACCAAATTTATTTTGAAAAATATTATTTTTCAACACAGTTATTTCAAAAGAAATTGAAAATTGGGTATTATTTTTGTATAGAAGACGAACAATTAAACCAATTTAAAATGGCGCTTAAAATTTTACTTTTTTCCATAATTTTGATATTTTTTAATTTTTTTCCTCAAATCAAATATATCTTTGCTTTTTTCCTTTATATATGTGATTCAATCACAAAAGTAAGTTTTTTAATTAATTTATTAATTAATGAATTTATTTCATTACAGTTAATCAAATTTTTGGTCAATTTTATTTTACTTTTTTTATTTTCGTTTTTTTAATGCTTAGAAATTTTATGGTAGTTCGTAAGTTCAAATAAATTGTTTTTTTTTTTGAGAAATCGAGATAATGAAAGATCAATTAAGATCGATGTTGTGTTGATGTAGTGTTCCGTGTCTCTTATTTTTTTAAACTAATATGAGGAAAATTTGTAATGATTCTTTAAAGATATTGGACTAAATTTCATTACAAAATCATTAAAGTTTCATTTAAAAAATCATCAAATAATCATCAAGTGAATTTTTTAAATTATTTTATTAAAAAAAAATATTTTATAAATAAAAATTATTTAATTAGTCAATTAATTAAACAAAATTATTTTTTTGAAAATGTTATTTTTTCACCTAAATTCCATTTTCTGAAATTTTTTTTTTTGAGTCTTGAATGATCTGATTGATGCGTTCTTTAGCCAAACCAAGATCAAAGGTGCGATCTTTTACCTTGACTAACTCTTTATAAAAAAAGGTTTAAAATTAAATATTCTGATTACGAAAAATATAAATTACCAAATGTCACATTGATTTGATTTGAAAAATCGATCATTAGCTCGGTCATAGTACGACTAACCCATTCTTTTCTGTCAGGGACTAGAATGAGAATTACTTTTCTGAATGTCCATGATCCTTGTTTTTCCCCAGATTTATGTATTTCATTGTCAATTTTGATTTATCTGATCGAGATACCGATATTTGAGGAAATTCTTCACTCAAAACTACTTTTTTATTCAAATTGCTTTCATCATTTGAAATATATAGATCAATAAAATCTCTTAACATTTTCATGATATTTTTGAATTCATCCGGAGCTATTAAAAAAATAATTTTTAAAATTTTTTATTACTAAATGTCTCTTTTAGAAGTTTGATTGTTTCTTCAGCCTTTGATAATTTAATTTCCATATCATGAATAATTTGATCCTTTTTTTTAACAATTCTGCCATGTCAATTAATTTTTGTTTGAGTCGAAAATTTTCAAAATCAAGGACCTGATTTTTTTGAATATTTTGGTTGATTGAAGTCCTTGGAGTATCAACAGAACTAAAATTATCATCTTCACACAATATAGTTCGTAAAACTTCCTGACATTTTTTTTTTGACCCTAAATTGAATAAAAAAAAATAAACCAATTATCAGGGTTGGGAAAACGAAATAAAAAAAATATTCGAATATAGACAAAAAAATTTCGAAATTATTTTATATTTTGATTAATAATTGAAATTAAGAAATGATTTGGAAACTAAAAATTTTAATTTTGAATTTTATAAAATATTGCAGATTTTACAACTTAATGTCGAAATGCAATTTTAGTTTCGAAATCAAAATTTTGATTTCGAATACCAAAAATAATGTCGGTGTCGAAACTCACTTTCGACATTATTTTTTCAGTTTCGAGACTAAAACTTCAATTTTCACTTTGAAATAACTATTACAAATACTAGTTGAAACTGTGGCAATTTGAAGTTTATGATCTATTTTATGATGCTCAAAATTATCAAATCATACTAAAACTATTAAATAAATTTTTTTTTTTAATAGAAATAATGCAGAGATACATTTTTGGATTAACA
Organism: Brachionus plicatilis; assembly: GCA_010279815.1. Classification (NCBI taxonomy): domain Eukaryota; kingdom Metazoa; phylum Rotifera; class Eurotatoria; order Ploima; family Brachionidae; genus Brachionus; species Brachionus plicatilis. The sequence goes on from QEOQ01000704.1 coordinate 579,291, forward strand.
TACTATGTAAAATAAAAAAATAAACTCTGCAATATCAAAATGCACAATCCAGAATGCACACCATCGAAATGATGCTATTTTAAGTAAATAATTTTTTTGCAGACTTTTGCAGTTTTTTCCTTTAGATGAAACAAAGGATGTTAAAACCAAAATTTACCTCTACACTAATTACATTAATTTATTTATTTGTTTTCTGTACCGAGCTAGAGCTCCTTTAGAATAAGTTAAAAATTAAAATAAAAAAATTAAAAAAAAATAAAATAAAAATGAAATAAAATGATCATAAACTTCAAATTGCCGAAACTGTTGTTTATTTACTAAATTTGTTAAAAAAGTTAGGTAGGGTTTTTTAACTGATAAAACCGCTTTGTATTGCGTTACTTTTCTTTTAATTTTGTTAAAAAAATTAGTCTGTATATAAAATAATTAATAAAGATCATAAATTAAACATTGTTTTAATTTTCAATTTAACAAAATAATTTTAATTTTCAAAGCATATTTACTTAGTTTTAATTGATTGATTTATTTTTTCAAAAGAAAAAAAATTTTCCAAATGTTACTTTATAATTTTGAATATATTAATTAACTTTGAAACCTAGTTTTAAAATCGAAATTTTTATTTGGATGTCGAAACTTAGTTTCAGTTTCGAAATTTATTTTCACTTTTCGAAACAATTGAATTATGATTTTTTTTAATTTCGAAATCAAAAAATCGAAATCGAAACTATTTTTTAACAAAATTTCGAAAGTGTCGATTTCGAATTCCCAACCCTACAAATTCTCACAAAAAATAAGTTCATACCTATAATCTTGACACAGGCTAAATGCTTATTTTACCAAATGATGTCTCACAATTTTACCCAACTTGGATGATCTGATCTCGTTCAGTGTGAATTTGACAAATAGAAACTAAAGAAAATATAGAGTCACTAATCAAAAAAACAACCGCATTATCAAATTCATTTTGTAATTTTGTAATTGAAATACTGAATTTAATTGTATGGATTTTATTGGAACAAGTTTTAGGGGTTTCGACTTGTGATGTTTGTTGAGGGCTCGGTGACAGACTTTCTTCATCTTGATCAAAATTGACTTTTGCTTTAGATTGACTACGATCGGTCTTGGGAGTTGAAATTATCTTTTTGGTGACTTTTGATGTTGGTCGAGGGCTCGGTGACAGACTGATAATTTTCGATGACATTAAATAAAAAAATTTTGTAGTTGAATTCTATTTATTTGTAATTTTGAAAAAAAAAATTAATTGAAAAAATGATTTGAATCAAAGTCACTTACTATGTACATGTCTTCATTATTTTTGAAACAAATATTAATTTAACTGAAGTTATTTCACTTATAAAAAAAAATCATCTAATTTTGCAGCAATATAAAAACTTGCTTTTTCAGTTTTTTCTCTAGGACAATAAAATGGATTATCTATTATTAAAAGTTTTTAACATAATATATAAACAATTTCTTCATGTTTAATTATCAGTTTTATTGTGACAATTGAATCTTTTATTTTTATATAGCAATTTCTAAACCTCTTTTTGGAGCGTTCTGTAGTGAACTTTTTATTTCCATTATGAACTGTATTCGAATAAAAAAAAGTTTGATAACTGAGAGGAAAATTTGATTTTAAAAAAAATTTGATTTTTCATCAAGGCTTTTATATCCAAATTTTAAATACTTTCCTATTTTAATTATTGCTTTCTGGTTTCTTAATTTAAAATTCGAAGACTTTAATCCAAAATTTTCATTTATGAATTCTGTTTAACTGTTGCTATCATTCTTTTCCAAAAATTAGATACCAAAGTCACTCAGGAAATTCTTAAGCAGTCTCTCAGCTATAATTTATTTATTTTTATCTACGTATGGGGTTGGCCGATTTTGTGAATTTTTTAGCTGGTTGTCTCGCTGTTTGTTTTTTTTTTCTAGTTCAGCATTTTTAGTCTCAAGTGTTTTACCATATTTCTTAGTAATTATACCGAAGTACATAGGTTTTTGATGCAGTAGAACATCGTTTTTAGTGTTTCTGAATGTTGCCCTTGACCTAGAGCAGGCCTGATACCGGCAAGATCTAAAGGGTATTGGTTTTTGTCTACCATCCTGTGATTTATGATAATTTTCTTCCTTTTATTGACACTATACAGTAAAGAACGGTTATAACGAAGTCGCTGGGGGAATCAAAAAACGGTTCGTAATAACTGAACTTCGTTACATTCGAAAAAGACAAAAATATTTTTTTTTAAAGTTTTTATTTAATTAAAATGAATTAAAAAAGAAATAATAATGATAAATATGAAAAAAAATTATATTTTATTTTTAAAATAATCGGAGATGGTTTTTTGTTTAACCATTAGACCCAAGATTTCATTCTCAATTGAACCCAAGCTATCAATTGATGACTCAAAATTATGTTTTGATTTTGAAAGATGCTTCCTTATTTGAATAATCATTTTTAAAGCTTGTTGATTTGTCATTCCTTCATCGTGTTCATCTTCATTATTTTCTTGCTGGTTCTAATCATCGCATAGGTCGCAAACAGTTTGACTTGAACTTTCATCTTGGTTGTTAATCAAATTAATTATTTCTTCATCGGTTTTTTCTTGATATACAGCTAATTGATTATCAATTAGCTGTATAATCTTGAAAAGAAACGTCCGTTGGAAAAAATTACGTTTAGTTGGTTTTGTTTTTTCAAACATTTTTTTAACATTATATTGTTCCTGTTTTTTTTTTATTTTATAAAGGTAAATGTCTGATTTTTCAAAATATTAATTGATCATTAAGTAGGGATTAGTTTTAAGATTTCGGTATTCAAGAAAATTCATACTTATTTGCTGATTTCTATTTTTAAAAATTAAGAAACCAATATTTCTCAAATGTATTTTTTAATATTTTCGTTATAAGCGAATAAAATTTCATTGAAAATTATCAAAAAATGCTTAGTTATAACCGAATTTTCGCTATAAGCGTACTTCGTTATAACCGTAAGAAAATGCATTAAAAGTATTATTGTTCTGAACAACAGTGTTTTATTTTTCATTATAAACGAATTTTCGTTATATCCGTGTTCGTTATAACCGTACTTTACTGTACACTTATTAAATACACTTTTATCAAATTTGAATCTAATACTTCAGGAAAATCGAAAATTGAAGTCTGATCTGAATCAGAAAATGTTTAAATCTAATACATCATTCACTCACGAAATGGAAATTGAGACAACGTATCAAAAGTTTATAATATATTACCTCAAATAAATGCCGTTTTTGACAAATTTTCTCTCGGTAAAGAATAAATTCTTTCTTTAAAGACAGAAATATCGGTAAGCAAAGCATTATATGCGAGTAACGAAACGTTAGACTTTTTTTTTCAAAAAATTTAATCTATTATAAAACTAATAGTGATATTATGATTGAAATAAAAAATTGAAAAAATCAAGTATAATGTTGCTTAAAAATAAGAGTTAAAAATACGAAAATTTTGAATCGTATTATGAATTATTTCCTTTATTCTTTTTTCTTCTTTTAATCTTGGCTTTAATGATTTCGATTTAGATAATTTCTCGAGTCGTACGAGAGTAAAAGGCATAATGAGAAAGTCTTTAAAGTGTTTAAGTCGTGATAATGTTACAAATGTCAAACGAATAGATTGTCCTTTTCCTTAGTCGATTACAGCTTTGTTTATTGTTTGTCCCTGAAATTTATGGAAAGTAAGAGCATTTGCCAATCGGATTGAATATTGTATTCTGTATGAATTTGCATTGTGAAAGAAAGCATTGAAAGGGTTTATTGGGATCCAATTATGTCTAAGTCATCTCCTTTAAAAAGACGTTGACCATTATAATTATCAAACTCAACTACTAGAGCAGTAGGTAAATGTGTTTTTGTTTTCATAAATTAAATATTATTTTTTTCAAAAAATTAAATCTCCCATTTTAAGCACAATATAGATATTATTAGTCTTAACGAAACTTTCTTAAAACCTAACAAAAAATTCACTTTAAGCGGATTCGACATCTACAGATCCGATAGAAAAAATCGAGTCGGAAGAGGTGCGGCGATTTGTGTCAAATCATCTTTGCAAAAAAGCCAAATTCACATTCAGGATAAACTTATTTATGAAAATGCGGTTGGCATCGAGTTAAAATCCTCGAAAAATTTATCCTTTTCTGTATTCTCAATCTATTCGAGCCCTTCGACTAAATTAAACCAAGAGATTTTCCAGTTTATTAATTCGAAATTCACAAATTATTTAATAATTGGGGATTTAAACGCCAAGCATCAAGCCTGGAACTGCAAAAATTCAAACTCAAAAGGTGAAATTGTTTTTAATCTAATAAATGACCTAAATATGCATATTTTAAACTCTGATAAACCTACATACCCTAGAAGTAACAACATCATCGATCTTTCGATCACTTCGAACTCGTTCTTAAAATATTTCGACTCATATCAAATTCTTGACTCTGATATAAGCGATCACCAACCAACAATCACAGTTTTTAAGGGTATTGAACCTCAAAAGGAGAAAAAAATAATCTCAAGAATCAATTGGAATAAATTCCAAGATTTTTTAATCAAACTGGAATTATCAAGCGAACAACAAATTTTACACGAGAACGTTTTTAACCAAGAACTCCAAATTTTAATGACAGAAATAAACCGTGGGATTGAATTCGCTAGAGAAACTTTCTCCATTACTAACTTCAAATCACCACTAGTCGTAATTCCGCCATATCTGGTCGAGCTAATTAAAACGAAACGTAAGCTAAGACGCCTTTTGAACAAACACAATTTACCAACCATTAAAAAACTATTCAACATGATATCCAGGACAATTAAAAGCAATATTAATAAAATAAAACTTCAAAAACTCTCAAACCAATTCGAAAATCTCAATTCATTTAATCAATCCGATTCTAAATGCTGGAAATTATTAAATAGACTCGAAACTTCCACCTCGCCTAATCAACCAAAAAAAGGAAAAAAAATTAAAGACTCTACCGGTAAGTTAACGTCGAACAATGAAGAAATAGCAAACCTTTTCGGGGAAAATCTAGCCAAAATATTCTACGAACAAGACTCAATTAATCCAGTGACTTTTCAACATCCAAAAAATTCAAAAAATATTTCAATAAACAAAAATGAATTCCTCGAGAGTCTCATAAAGTTAAAATCAAAAGCAGCGCCAGGTCTGGATGGTGTAAACAACGTTGCCTTTAAAAACTGCCCTTTAAAGATCCTTAAACGAATTTTCAACTTATTTAATGCCTCCATTAAACTCAGTTACATCCCAAAGGAATGGAAATTTTCCAAAATAATTCTTATACCAAAAAAAGACAAACCGCCCGACGATGCTAACTCATATAGGCCCATTTCACTTTTAAACTGCATGGGGAAATGGCTTGAAAAAATAATTATTTCCAAACTTCAATGCTGGCTAGAGACAAATAACCTTCTTCCACCGTGTCAATCTGGTTTTCGTAAAAGTAAGTCAACTCATGATCATATTTTTCGCCTGACCCAAAGTGTGATAGATGGCTTCAACAAACTTCAATACACGGCAGGAGTCTTCTTCGATTTGGAAAAGGCTTTTGACAAGGCATCTCACTGTGGAATAATCCGTAAACTAAAAAATCTTGGTCTTGAGAACTCTCTAATTAAATGGATCGAACAATTTCTTCATAATCGTAAATTCATAGTTGAGTTCAACAGAGTCTTTTCAGATGAATACGATATCACAAACGGAGTCCCACAAGGCAGTTGCCTATCACCAACACTTTTTCTTATTTTTTTCAGTGATATCGCCAAATATATCCCAGAAAATATACAAGTAGCTTTGTTCGCGGATGACCTTTGCATCTGGTTTAGTGCAAAATCACTCAAAGAAATTCAGAGAGCAATTCAATTGGCTATAGATGAAATCAATAAATTCTGTACGAATTGGGGTTTCAAAATAAATAAGGAAAAAACTTGCTACACGGTTTTTACAACCGCTGGCCGAAGAGAAAGTTACGAAAGACTCTACAAATTGCCTTTAACGATCGATGACCAACTAATCCCTCTTAACCCGCATCCAACCTTTCTAGGGGTGATTCTCGACCCAAAACTTTGTTTCAACATGTTATTGGAATCTCTTACTCAGAGAATTCTACCTAAATGTAACTTAATCCGACGTCTAAAAACACTCAAGCTTAGCAACTCAATCAACCTATGCAAAATTATCTATAAGAGCTTTATTCGATCACTAACCGACTATTATTTTATTCCTCTATCGTGCTCAACTCAAAAGATATCGAACTCATTGCAAAAAAGTCAAAATAAAGTATTGAGATCGATAAATTTTTTTCCGCTAAAAACAAAGATTACGTATATGCACAAGACACTCAATATCGATCTTCTAGAGAACCGAACCATCTTTTTAATGCAAAAATTTATAATTCAAAAAAATGACCATCAACAAATAAAACAAGATTTGACCAATTTTCGATCAACACAAATTCCAAATATGAAGCGTTTTACAAGTCTCTACGACCTCTTTCCTAATTGACCTGATTTAGATAAAATTCTTTCTTTTTTAATTTCCTTCATTTTATTTTGAACTTCTATTTTTATCTATATAATTTTATGTATTTATCTGTTTTTGACTCGAAAAACTGTAGATAATTGTATTTTTTAAAAAACAAAATTAATAATTTTATCAATTCTTCAATTTTGCGAGGCTGAGAAGAAGGACTAAGATCCATTCTGAGTAGCCTTGGGAAGGAAAACTTCCTTAAATTATACTATAAATAAATAAAATAAATAAGTAGGGATTAGTTTTAAGATTTCGGTATTCAAGAAAATTCATACTTATTTGCTGATTTCTATTTTTAAAAATTAAGAAACCAATATTTCTCAAATGTATTTTTTAATATTTTCGTTATAAGCGAATAAAATTTCATTGAAAATTATCAAAAAATGCTTAGTTATAACCGAATTTTCGCTATAAGCGTACTTCGTTATAACCGTAAGAAAATGCATTAAAAGTATTATTGTTCTGAACAACAGTGTTTTATTTTTCATTATAAACGAATTTTCGTTATATCCGTGTTCGTTATAACCGTACTTTACTGTACACTTATTAAATACACTTTTATCAAATTTGAATCTAATACTTCAGGAAAATCGAAAATTGAAGTCTGATCTGAATCAGAAAATGTTTAAATCTAATACATCATTCACTCACGAAATGGAAATTGAGACAACGTATCAAAAGTTTATAATATATTACCTCAAATAAATGCCGTTTTTGACAAATTTTCTCTCGGTAAAGAATAAATTCTTTCTTTAAAGACAGAAATATCGGTAAGCAAAGCATTATATGCGAGTAACGAAACGTTAGACTTTTTTTTTCAAAAAATTTAATCTATTATAAAACTAATAGTGATATTATGATTGAAATAAAAAATTGAAAAAATCAAGTATAATGTTGCTTAAAAATAAGAGTTAAAAATACGAAAATTTTGAATCGTATTATGAATTATTTCCTTTATTCTTTTTTCTTCTTTTAATCTTGGCTTTAATGATTTCGATTTAGATAATTTCTCGAGTCGTACGAGAGTAAAAGGCATAATGAGAAAGTCTTTAAAGTGTTTAAGTCGTGATAATGTTACAAATGTCAAACGAATAGATTGTCCTTTTCCTTAGTCGATTACAGCTTTGTTTATTGTTTGTCCCTGAAATTTATGGAAAGTAAGAGCATTTGCCAATCGGATTGAATATTTATTCTGTATGAATTTGCATTGTGAAAGAAAGCATTGAAAGGGTTTATTGGGATCCAATTATGTCTAAGTCATCTCCTTTAAAAAGACGTTGACCATTATAATTATCAAACTCAACTACTAGAGCAGTAGGTAAATGTGTTTTTGTTTTCATAAATTAAATATTATTTTTTTCAAAAAATTAAATCTCCCATTTTACCATTTGCACCATTTACATCTAGCATTGATTTAAAAATCTACTATATTTTTTAGACCATGTCTACGAATCATGTCATTTTTAAACCATGTCTGTAATCTACTATATTTAATGTTTTTTTCGGAGATAGATTTAGCTGAGGGTGGATTATTAACGGCTAATAAAGTGCATATAGGAATATTTAGTTCTTTTAATTTAAAATTGTTGTATTTATTACATGTGGCATTATCTGGAAATAGTCGAATAGCATCTTTAAATTATGGTAATAAATTATTTTAACTTCTCTTTTTAATAAAAACTTTCAATCGTCGTTACTATTTTCTTCAAACGTTCCATCTCTAATTTTAGTAAAGAAGTTTATAAATCTTTCTTGGTCCTGATCGTTTTCTTAAGTTTTGTTGACTAACGATTGCTTCTAAGCATATACTTTATCAAATTGTAAATAGCAATAATATCCTCGTGATTTTAGCTAAGAGATAAAAAATCATAATTTTAATCACCGACTATTTCATTAGCATCTGCTGATATGTTAGAGGGTCTTATTTCAGCTAATTCCATCCATTAATCTTGGGAATTTTCAGGTTTTTCCGGCTTCTTGTAATTGCTTCGGTAATTGATTAGTAAAAGACACAGAATCCAATATATCTTTTAAGGCTGTCTTTAAAAATTAATTCCATCATTGAAATGGTGTTTCTAAATTTCTCATTTCTTTATATCATTGATTTCTCATGAATTTTACTAAATGATGCCTTAACAGCTAATAATTCTTCACGTGTATTTTTATCTAAATTAAGTTCACGTACATCTAAATCTGTACAGTGAATATCTGTAATAGTGAATCGTAATTAAAACTTGAATATACATTTTTACACTTAATAGAAGTCTTGAATGTTTTATTTGTTTTAAATTAAAAATTGGTTTAATTTTTTGTGTTTGAATTGCAAAATGTATCCAATTTTTAAATAACATTGAAAAAGAGCGATTTTTCAAATATTTTTCTCAGTTTTAAATAAAAAATAATTTTAAGTTAATATTGCAAACATTAAAAACTTTGTTTTCTATACATATTTTGACTTTGAGTCTGTGATATGATGATCCTTAAGATAATATTTGTAGTTTAAATAACTATCTAAAATCTGTTTTGCAATTTTTTTTTAATTGAGCATTTGTTAAATCGCATCAAACGAATTGCAATTATCACAAAAGTAAAAGTTTTTCGGGTCTAATTATTATTTCTATTCTTTGAAAAAATCTACCCTCTCCTTTTTGTTTGTATATTTTTTACTTTTTTTTATTTTTTGCATTTACTTGTAATATATCGTAGCAATTTTTATTTGTTAAAATTAGAAAAATTTAATGCCAAAAAATTTATATTTTTGAAAAATTAATTTTTACTCTGAGAAAATTGAATTTTTCTAAAGTTGCAAATTTTTTTGAATAAAATGATCAAAATGGAATTTGATTAAAAATTTTACTTTGATAGTTTTTTATCTATCAAACACTTTATTAAACAAATTTCAATTAGCATGTGAAAAGATTTGCAAATAAAATCCAATTAAATTTATAATAGATAATTTTACATAAATCATTGTAAAAAAAATTAAAGATTTTAAATTGTTTACCATGAATAAAAATAATAATTCAAATTACAGGAAATCAAAGTTGTTTAAAAGTCACAAGTCCCAAGTTAGGTCCAAGTTAAAGACTTAAATGTTTTTTTTTTTAAATTTTATGTCAAAAATAAAATAAATTAGGTAAAAAATTTGTGAAATAGTCCATTTTAGAATAACAAAAAAAAAGGCTTAAATTAAATTTCACCATTGTTTTTTAGAATTGAAATTAATGTTGCTAAAGGTTGGCACCAAAATGAATTAAAAATTAGAAAATTAGAAAAAAATCTCAATTTGCGTAAATGGAAACTGGAACTTTTAAGAGAAAGATTGATTAAATTTAAAGGAAAAGTTCTTGAAAATTATGAAAAACAAATACGTTACTTGACTTTTTATTTAGTTTATTAAATAAATGCCGTAGCTACAAACAACATAAATGTTTTGATTGTTTAAGGCGACTCGAGAGGCCATACTGGTTCACTGATCCTCATTCCCACTCTTCATTTACCTTTAGAGCTACATAAGAAAATAATGAATTTAAAATTTAAGTGGCTCTATTGACACATACTTTGTCAATATTAATTCAAGATTTATTAAATTATTTGGCACAGAAGCGGCTGAAACATGAATAAAATCCAGAATTAACTTTTTTTAAAAAAACATAAATTTCCGGTTTTTTTCTTGTAGTCTCTTGATGCTGGTTTGTTAGCTTTTGCGCATTATTTTTTAAAATTTCTTACATCGGGGATTATTGAGTTTTTAATTGAAATTAAATGCTTTGCAGGAAATTAACAGTTTTTCTCAAATGACAAAATTTTTTAAGAATTTTCTTCTGATAAAAGCTTTATAAATATTTAATGAATGTACCATAAAGGTACCATAAAGGAAATTGTTTATTAAAAGTATTTTTTATAAATTTTCCAACTGCCTTATAAATAGTTTGATAAATTTTCTCTTAAATTCATTTTCTTGATCAATTAAAAAAATCAAAGTAATGAAATTAAGCTCGTTTATTTTTCTTGAAAAGCAAGGTAGATTTTTTCTTATTCTTCTGATTTTCTGATAATTGGAAATTAGCTTAAATTAACAAAAATTTAAAGCAAATTATTAAATTTTAAAAATGCTAAAATGATCACTAAATTTCTGTATTTTTTGCTACAAGTTTGAATTTACTGGCTATTTTTTTATTAAATTTCATTCATTATTTAAATAAAGCGAAAAAAAAAATATTAAAATTTTTTTAAAACCTCTTATTTTGCCAGGTTTATTTGAAAAATTGTAATAATTAAAAGAGGAAATACAATTTTATTTTTGATGGGCAAAAATAGATACTTTTTTTTCATTTTTTTTTTTCAAAAATATTCTCAATGATAAAGTATTTTATTTGAAAAAAATTATTTAATATAAATAAAAAACTTGATAATGATAAGATTTATTTGAAACATAAGTTAATTTAATTAGACTTTGGATTTTTTTTGATCTTCAAATCTTTATGTTGATTTTAGATTGGAATTTTTCAAATTAAGATTTTATTAAAATCAATTAAAAAAATTAGAAAAAAATTTTAAATATTGAACAATTTCAAATGCAGAAACAAATAAAAAATATTGTTTCATCATTTTTATTGAGATTTCAATTGATTAAGTTTCGGTCATAAGATTTAAAAATTTAAAAAAAAATTATTTCAAGTTTTATCAGAGTTTCTGAAAGTCATAAGTCTCAAATCAATTTTTAATTTTCATTCAATAGTCCAAGCCCAGGCTTTAAAATTTTGAATACTGAAGAAGAATTGTGAAGACATTTATGCTAAAATTGCAACAAAATTCTGTTATATGGCAAATCTATTGCATTAGACAAGGGAATCACTTTTTAAAGCATGTATCATTTGGGCATTAGTCATTAAAGCAGGGATTATAAAAGCAAAATAAATCAATTAGCAAAATTATTACAGCATTATTTATTATAGCTAATTGAATAATAGTAATTTTATTTGGACGTTATTTCTTCTGCTAGTAAATTATTTTCTCCTGCTAGCAATTTTTTTTCACCTGCGATTAAAATTATGTTTATGATAGCTAAAATAAAAGTATAAAAAAATAACCATAAATATTTTTATAAAATTTTATTCATTTTTTTAATTTTTTTTTAAATTTCTCCATATTCTTGTAGTAAATTTATTTTTAAATACGATAAAAAAAAATTATTCAATTTGAATTAAAAATGACCAAATAGTCATTCCGTTTATTTAAAAGCATCATTCAGACGGCAACTATAAGTTCTGTCCCGACTTGGCGAACTCTCATTTTGCTAATAAAGTGGTCAACTACTTGATTGACCAAAATATCAAATTTGTGCAAAAATGCGAAAACCCTGCAAATATGCCAGAAGTACGACCAATTGAAGATTTTTGGTCCATTTTAAAGGGGAAAGTGTATAAGAATGGCAAAAATGAATAGTAGTAATACATTTGGCCATTATTTATATTTGAGGTTTTACTCAGAATGACAGTTTGAAACTACAATGATTTATATAAATGTAAATATTATAATTTAAGTTTTGTTTGACTTCTTAAGTTTGCTGAATTAGTTTGGCTTTTGTGGTTACGACAACGCAATCATTTATATTTTTTAGTAGCATAAAAATGCCAAATAAATTCTTTTTGCTTTTTTTAATTTAATTTTTTTAATTAAATGAATGCCATGACAAACTAACTTTAAATTTTACAAGTCAATGATTTGACCTGGAATATTTAAAAAAACAATTAATATTTAGTATTATGAAATTTTAAAAATAATCTAAGAAGTCTATGATAGAGTTAAGATAAGAGTTTCGGTTCAATTTTTGTATACAAAAATAACGATATGATAAAAAATTAGCGTAATTTTTTTTTTTTTCATATAATTCCTAGTAAACTTAAATTAACGTAATAAAATTGTTTCTTTTCTTATGTAAATGAATGAAACTATCATTTTAATTTATATTTACCGATCTTCTATAACAGTTTCCGCCTTTTTTGCTTTATACATATTCTTCATTGTAATTGTTAAATTTTTTTTTCCATATATGACATTTCCATTCATAATTTAACTGAATCATCTTGCATTTATATATTTGTTTATCTGTACTGAGTTGGAAAGATTTATTTGACACAGACGGAATTTTTCTTTATAAAATGTAATTTTATGAAAATGAACGTAAAATTTCTATAAATTGTAACAGGGCCAAAAAAGAGGATTTTTCTTCTAAAATGTTAAAAACAAATGGTTTTCAGTAAATGTTTTAGGCTTAAATTTTTAATTGACCTGATCCTTGAAAAAAACTTCTCGTCGAACTCATTGTTTGGCTCGAAAAAATTTATATTTTAATTTTATGGGTTTAATTGCTCACCATTCAAATCTTCTTTCTAGCTCTCGGAATTATAAGGTCTCTTTATTTGGGGCTAGCATTGGAGCATGGCTGATATACTGGTTTGTTTAGCTTTCCAATTTCATCACAAGAAATTTGTTCAAATTCATGGTTTGATTGAATCTTTCAAGGCACGAGAAAATAAAGAAAAGCAAAGAATTTATCGAAAAGATTCTTGGTTTATTTGAAAACTTTTTTCAAATTTCAGCCTAAAAATTGTTTAAAATAAAAAAAAGTTGTGTGAAACAAATTCATATTTTCTTTTTCCTTTGTATTTAGAATTTTATTTTTTTTAAATAAATTTTAAATTACTGTGTTTTTTTAAATATGAATAAATTTAGTTTTTAAAAAAAATTAATTATATAGCTAACGACGTAAATAAAAAGTAACGATTGAAAATTTAAAAGATAATAAATATTCATTACTTAGGAATTAAATAAATTTAATTTATAATAGGATAATTTAGAAATTTTATTAAGAAAAATAAAAATGAAATTTTTTTTATATTCTTTTATTTGAAAATTGCATTAATATAAAAAGTTTATTTTAGTTTTAAAATTTTTAAAATTTAGAAAATCTTTAAAAAAGATTACACCACCAAAAGATCAAATTAAAATAAAAATAAATGTAACTTGCCTTTACGAAAATCAGAAAAAAGAGGCAAAAGATTGCAACTGAATATTTTTTCATGGTTAAAAATTTAATACAAAGACTTTATTTTTTTATTCAAATTATTTGTTATCAAAATTAATTGTAATTTTTATTAAAAAATTATAAAAACTAAATTAATAAAACAAAAAATATCAAATATTACAATCATAAATTAAATTTTTCTCAATTATTATGAAATCTTTTGAAATTCTCGAAAACTGTACATCCTGGAGAAAAACTAGGCACATTTTTAGAAAGCTCGTTAAATTCTCTTCAAGAAAAATGGGGGTCAGTCGTAAAAAATTGGGGGTCAGTAAGGGGTCAGGTTTTTAAAAGTATAAAAATATTCGATTTTCACAAAAAATAAAAATTTTGGAGATAAACTCGTTTAATTTTCAAAAAAAGAGAAAAATTAAAACTAAACGATATATTAAAACTTTTAAAAAATTGGGGATCAGTATTTTAGTAGGACCCTTTCATTTGATATTAGAATTAAACTTTGAATTAATTGAAAATTTTTTAATGTAAAATGCTTTACATGTTATGTAGATTTAAAAAATAAAAAAAATCTTTTCCAAAAATATTTGTAGAAAAGATCGATCTTTTCATTTATTACTTATTTGGAATTTTAATATTTGAAATTCATTTTTAAATTTTATTTTAATTTTTAGTGCTAAAAACAAATACTTTTGAAATAAAAAATTTCAAAATAAACTCTACAATAAATCAATTTATAAAGGCTTGCATTTAATGTTGCACTATAAATTAATCAGAAGTTGCACTTTTTTTTATATCAAACTGCACTATATTATTTCCAAAAAGTACTACATTATTTAATGTGCACTGAATTATTCGGTTTTTTACCAAAATAATTCAAATCAGAACTTTTATATTTCAAAACTTTACTATATAAATAACCTTGCACTAAAATAATTTTTGAGTTGCATTAAAATAATTTCTAATTTGGACTAGAATAATTTTTGACTTGAACTAAAATAATTTTAAATATTAATTTAGACTTTATTTTTATTTTCAAAAAAGCTTATTTTATTATATTTTCCGTCCCTTTTATGAATTCCTTGCGGCTACTTATTTAGAAATTAAAACAACTAACAGCTAGTAACTCAACGATAGATAATCATGACATGGCAAGGTTCCAGAAATTCAAAACTTCCGCGTGCTTTCTAAATTTCTAATTTTTGACTTAAAATTCGTAAACTGCGTCCTTTGAAACCCTAGATTTCATTTTTTTTGGGGGACAAAAAAAAAATAATTTCTAGGTGTCTAAAAAGAACTAACCCTTTAAAAAGTTGTAGATCTTTCAGACTCAATTACTCAAAGATAAAATTAAAATCTTTTTTAAAATTATATATATTCTGAAAGAGCATCAAATTTTCTACACCCTGGTAAATAGTTTTGTTTGAAAAAAAGGGTGTGCCAATTTTTATTATTGAAAAAAAACCATTAAGAATACTTTTTTTCAGTTTAATTGTATGTAGTCCCAGGGATTACTTAATAAACCAATTTTTTTTTTAAACAAAACTAGACAAAATTCTGAACAAATCTGTGGTTTTACTTTTTTGAATTTATGTTTTATTTTATTTAAATAAAGTATTGAAATCATGTGATTTGATTTAAATTTTGAGTACTTTATTCACAATTTTTTGAATATTTTAACTAAATATTGAAACCAATCCCATTAAATATTATTATTATGCCACCAAAGTCTAAATTTATGCGTTCTCGCATTAGTAATTTTTTAAATCATCTCAATCTACAAAACGTTGAATAAGTGTCTTGATTTAAAGTGTTTTAAGGTAGATTATTTTTATTTAGTTATTTTAAAATTAGAAATAAATTAAAAAATTAAAAGACTGTTTAACATCTATTTTAGTAATAAAAATTAAACTAATTGTGATATAAGGGAAATAGGTAAGGAAAAAAACGTAGTCGAGGAAGACCCACTTTAGCAAGTACTAGTGTTAGATCCTACTGGATTAAATCACATATTTGTAATTGTAATTTGTATTTTCTTATGTTTATAAAGAGTGAGGTTTTCGAAAAAAATAGCGCTTGTTGTATTTATTTATCTAAAAATGAATTAAAATAGTTCAGGTCTAAAATTATTTTAGTGCTTTTTAAACATTAATTTAGTGCTTAGTAAAGATTATTTTAGTGCAAAATAAAAATTATATTAGTGCTTATTAAAGAATATAATAGTGTAAGAATGTTATTTATAGTGCATCCTTGATTAATAAAGTGCATGCAAATATTGTAGTGCAATTTAAATATTATAGTGCAACTTGTGATTATTTATAGTGCAGAATGTATTTGATGCCATTTATAAATATTTAAATTTTTAAATCGATTTTATCAATCGATTTATAAAATATTTTTCTTAATTATTTTATATTTTTTAATCTACATGACATGTAAATCATGTTACATTAAAATTATTTAAATAAATTTAAAGATTAATGATTTTAATATCTAAAGATAAACTCTTTGAATTGAAATGATATTTTGAATTGATCTTCAACTTCAAGATGCCTTTAAAACAGAGATGGTCAAAAGTCAAAGTCATGAAATCAAAGTCAGACTTTGACTTTGACTTTTAACGATTCTGACTATAAAGTTTGACTTTTGACCAACTCCGCTTTAAAATAGGGGTTGTGAAGTTGGTTTCAATTCGGTCTTTTCAATTTAGAAAAACTTGAATAACTTTTTTACTAAAAGGGATAATTTAGTTCTGTATAATGCTTAATTATAAGCAAATTTACTTAATTCAGTAAAATAAGTCTGCAAAATACTCTGAAATTTTCTGCATCTCGCACGCCATTAATCAACTGTACAAGTAAATAGCAAAATTCTTGCAGACATATTTTTCGGACTAAGATAGATTTCTATAACATTAAGCATTTTACATAACTAAATTATTCCTTATAGTTAATGTATTGAAACTTTCGAATTGAGATGAACTTCACCAGCACTTTAAAATAGAAATATAAGAGAAAATAAAAAATTTTTAAACTTTTATGATTTACTTAATAAATTTGTAAATTAAAATTCAAGTTAAATTATAAAAAAATTTTATTTTGTTCGCCTAAATTTTAAAAATAAAATTTAAGCTTATTTTTTATACAATTTGTTCATTCATTTAGCTTTATCAATTAAAAAATTATTGGTTCGAAATTGGCAATATTTTTTTATAATTTAGTAATTCTTTAATGGTACAATAAATCTTCTATAATGCATTGATTACATTAAAAATCATGATTTTTAATATTTATTTTACGAGTATCATTAATTGAGAAAACATTTTCCAAATTAAAACCGGTTTCAAATTTAAAATATCGATTTTAAAACCGGTATATCAGGCCTAAATTTTTATTTATTATTGAAAAATATAAAATATCTAAATTAGTGTAGCTTTAATTTTTTTAGGAATAATTTTACAAAATTATTCAAAGTTTCTAGAGTAAATTGAATGGCTTTTTAATTTTTTTATTTTTTCTTAAAAATTATTTTCAAATTTAAAGAATATTTTTCTTTTGAATAAACAAAATATGTTTGATTGATCAATCATAAACCAATTGAAATTAATTTATGTATTTTTTAATCTGAATTTTTTCTTCATTTAAAAATGTTATTGATCAATGAAAATACAACTGCCATTTTTTTACTTGAACAAATACTTTTTGATAATGTAATTTAATCTTGCGGAGGAAAAAAAATTGGAAGAATCTGATCAAACAAATTAATGTGATCCTGTTTTAGTTACACCAATATTTGAATTTCCGATCCTACGAGTAAAACAATACTCATTTAATTTCAATTTCAAGGTTAATCAACAGTTAAGTGCCCATACCTCATGAGATTGATTCACACTTAATTTACTAAATTCATTTCAAGAATATAAAATTTTAAAAATTTAAAATACATAAAATTATAAAAAAAAATTAAATAGAGTTATTGATCTGTTAGTTTTTGAAAAAATTTAACAACCACGTATTTAAGTTGAATTATTCAAATTTTGAAGGTATTGTGAATTTTGGTACAAAAATCAAAAACAAAATCTAAAAAATTCCAAAGCTTAAGTTCTGAAGGACCAAAACATGTTCTGTAAATTGTAGCAACTGATACATCTGTTCTTCCACCAATATACTGATTCTGCATAATTATGCAATAAATCTGCAAAACTCAGAAGTATAGTAAATAGTAAATTTGGTATATTATATTATATTAAAATTCCAATTCAACTTTATGTGCTGGTACAAAGAATGTATCAGTTGCTACAATTTACAGAATATGTTTTAGCCGGTCCAGATTAAATTTTTAGTGTTCTGTAACATGTTCTGTAAATTGTAGCAACTGATACACCCTCTGTACCACCACTTAAAGTTGAATTGGATTTTTAATATAATGTAGTATCCCAAATTTACTATTTTCTGGGTTTTGCAGAATCAGTTTATTGGTGGTACAAAGGATGTATCAGTTGCTAGAATTCACAGAACATGTTTTGGACAAAATTATGCTATTAAGATAATTGATAAGTTTAAATCATCGAGAAAACACTCCAAACATTCATTGAGTAGAAGGCATTAAAGTTCTATGGGATATATTCAGGGAACAAAATGGAAATTACTTAAATGCTTCGATTAGGAATAAAATTTATAAGAAGTAGAAATCAAATACTTAAATTCGATTCTATTCTTTGTTATCAAAAAATGTACCAGTAAAAGGAAAAAATACCTTAAAGACAAATTGCTTAAATTGTGTATAATTCTTTCTCTTTTTTATTTTAATTTTTGTAAATACTCCTTTTTTTTTCTCTTTCAATTCTTTTTCTTTGATGTTCCTTTTAAAAAAGTTTTTTTTTTAATTATGAACGTATATAATAATAA
Organism: Brachionus plicatilis; assembly: GCA_010279815.1. Classification (NCBI taxonomy): domain Eukaryota; kingdom Metazoa; phylum Rotifera; class Eurotatoria; order Ploima; family Brachionidae; genus Brachionus; species Brachionus plicatilis. Next base: position 597,825 of record QEOQ01000704.1, read on the forward strand.
ACATATTTTTTTTTAGACAATTTTCATTAGCTTGGCAAAGGAGCAAAAGCTCGAGACATTATTTATTTATTCATATAATTAAATAAATGCGTTTATCATCGTTGTATTCTCTTTTTAATTTAAATTAAATTTTTAATTGTTGGCCAAGCTCTTTTCGGTTTAACTTGTATTTCTGTGGTTCTGATTCCATCAGTTTATTCTTCGGCTATATTTAAGTTTCTTTTTGGTTAAGCTTTCTTGCAAGGAGACGTAGTTTTGTCACATATTAGTGGACATTTTCATTTTGTTGTTGTTTTCTGATAAATTTGTCTTTCCTTTTTTTTTTCATGTAATTGATTTTAATTAAAAATTTCGAAATTCAGTCCCTTTTGTCATCACTTTCAGGGTTGTAATCTTTTAGTCATTCATGGACAATAATTTGTATTATACAACTTAAATATATTCTAGTCAACTTTTCGATTTTTCAATTATTCTCTTTTATTACTCATTCAACTATTCAACTATTCAATTTTTCAATTTTTCAACTTTCCATTTTTTCAACTTTTCATTTATTCAATTTTTCAAATTTTCAATTATTCAATTTTTCAACTTTCCATTTTTTCAACTTTTCATTTATTCAACTTTTCAACTTTTCATTTAATCAACTTTTCAACTTTTCATTTATTCAACTTTTCAAATTTTCAATTATTCAATTTTTCAACTTTTCATTTTTTCAACTTTTCATTTATTCAATTTTTCAAATTTTCAATTATTCAATTTTTCAACTTTTCATTTATTCAACTTTTCAAATTTTCAATTATTCAATTTTTCAACTTTTCATTTATTCAACTTTTCAAATTTTCAATTATTCAATTTTTCAAATTTTCAATTATTCAATTTTTCAAATTTTCAATTATTCAATTTTTCAACTTTTCATTTTTTCAACTTTTCATTTATTCAATTTTTCAAATTTTCAATTATTCAATTTTTCAAATTTTCAATTATTCAATTTTTCAACTTTTCATTTATTCAACTTTTCAAATTTTCAATTATTCAATTATTCAATTATTTAATTATTCATTTATTCAACTTTTCATTTATTCAATTTTTCTTTTTTTAAAACTAATTCATTAATTCAACTATTCAATTTTTCTATTATTCCATTTTAAAACTACATTAAAACAAAAAATTTATAATAAGACGCATGAAAAAAATAAAGTATATTGCGAATTATGATTCAGAGCATTTTTTGAATTTGAAACAATCAAAATAACCCAGCATATTAACAAAAAATTTTAAAATAATTTTATTTGTAAGTTAAAGAAATCTAATTTTAAAATTAACCATATATTGACTATGCGTCAAACGTCGCCAGACGTTTTACCCATTGTCAATTTAGGGTTTATTTTATAATTAGATTTCTTTTAACAAATTTTAGATAAAATTAAAGGGGTCCGGGGCGTAGCCCTGGTTTAGGGACTTCGGCTAATCAAAAAGAGTGAGAGTTTTTTCTTAAATACTGCTTAATTAATTTATAATAATTAATCGTTTAGTTTTTGATTTAAAAAAAAAATTGCATAAATACCTATAATTTACTTAGTTATATTTTAATTTGATATTTCACTGCCAAATATTCTTGATATTATATTTATCATTATATATGATAGTTTTTGGATTTAGAATAATTTCTTTAATTATAAACTTGTTTGTTAAATTAGTTTTAGTTTTTTTAATTTTCTTTATTATAAATTATAATTACAATTAAGTGCATTTCATATATTTATTTTAAAAATAATTAAAAATTTTTAAATTAAAAAATGATTAAAATTGATTTAGAAAAGCGTGTTGAAAAGTGTCATTTCCATAAGCTTAATTATTCTATTTTAGGAGATGATTTTAAAAAGCTTTTGACAGATTATTGGTGGGCTAATTTTTTATATTTTAAGTGACAGATTTTTCTTTATATTGAAATATTTTTTTAAGCTTTTTCAAAAACATTCCATTCGAAAGTCTTTTTCTTGGTCTTCTTACAGCCTCATCTACATTTTGCGGAAAGTCCACAATTAAAGCAACACCAGGTTTTAAACAACCGTTTTCATTATACAGTGTCTTTGTTGGTGGAATTAGTAGTAGAAAAAGCAATTGTATCGACTTAATTAAAGACGAATTTACAAAAGTGTTTAAAATATGCTCTCTACTTAAAATTAATGATGAAAACGGAAGTAATAAAATTCAAATGAATTCAGCGTTGAATAACAGTAAGTTTTCTTGTCTAATTGGAATAAAGTGATTGATACAATTAATTTGACTGATTTCTTATTAGTTTTGAAATATATTTTTTTCATACAAAGTTAATTTATATAACTCTAGAAAAATTTTCTAGAAAAAAAATTTGACAAATATTGCTTAAAATTATATATATTATGAAATTAGGTGTGACTGTTGAGTCTTTATTCAAAGAATTAAAAAATCACGCAGGTCTCATGCAATTTTGGGACGAATTTCAGACTTTGCTTAGCAGTTACTCAAAATACAATTCAGATGGTAATTTTTCGAGATCAGTCATTCTGTCAGTCTATAATGGTTCCAAAGATTACTCTATTCAGTATAAAAACGCTACACTAAATTTTTCAAACCCGCGAGTCTCAATTTTTACTGCTGGCCACTATCACAACATTGACGAGCTTATTGAACTAGAAAAATCTGCTAAAGGTGATGGATTTATTTCCAGATTTTTAATTTGTTCACCAGAACCTATGAGACTATCTTTAAAAGAACAAAAAGACTTTAATAATCCTTTTTCATTTCACAAGTTATTTCTTGCAATTCAGTTAAAACATTTAGTTCCTATCGAGTACGAATTCGATATGGAAGGATTTGAAATGCTAAACGATTCTTGCGAAAAACTCGAAAGAATCTCGGAAAAATTTCAGATGAAAAATTTATTTTTAAGGTTTGTTTAATTTTTTTTTTTTAAAATTTTCAAAATATATAATTCATTACCAAATAATAAATTTTTAAATTCTTTTTAAAGTATATCCACTTAAATTTAAAATAATCTTGAAATTTTAGATTGAAGAATATTTTTAGGCTGAAAAACAAATTTATCCTACTTTTAATTTTGTTTTCATAAAACTTACTAGTTAATATTTGTTTTAAATTAGAGTAAAGCGATCATGAAAAAAATAAAGAGAGACCATAATTTAATGAAGATCATTTATGCATTTTTCTTTTAGTTAATTTTTTTGGAATGTTTAATAAATATTTATATGGTTTTTCTATAAATTTTTTATATTTTAGCGCATCATTTGGCAAAGCGACTGGTCAACTTGTAAGGCTAAGTGGAGTTATTCACTGTCTCGATCAAATAATGAATATTTTAACTGAGATTGATAATATTAATGAGTTGGACTATGAAGAATTGACTAAAATTCTTATGGATAAGACTTATTCTAACATCATTACTCGAAAAAATGTTGAGAAAGCTATCAATGTAAATGAATATTTTCTAAAGCAAAAGCTTTATTTGGCTGGGTTTATAGAATTAACAAACACTAATCAATTGACTGAAATTGTACATTTATGTGGAAATCTTTCAAAAAAACTCACAATTGATGAAATAATTGAAGCAAAAATTCTAATATCACTAAAAAATTCAATTGTGTATCTATCTGAATTTTCAAGAAAAAAATTTGGAAAAGAGTGTGATTTTATTCGTGCATGTAAAAAACTGAAATCGAAAAAATTCGGAGTTTTTCATGATAATTTGATTAAAGATGGAAGCACCAAAAAGAGTAAATGTTTTATTAAGAACAATTTTGAAAGCTTGAATGAAGAAGAGAAGCTAAGTTTTATTAATAGACTTTTAGAATATAATATTTCAATTGAAGATTATCAAAATAGTTACAATTCTAATGAAGGAAATTTTAAATTATTTGAAAATAATTTAGAAAAAAATGGCAAAATAACTGAAAATAATTCCAATGAAGGAACTTCAAATAGCTTCAAGCGAAAGTCATTTTCAACACAGTTCAACGAAGAGCCAAAAAAATAGTATTTTTATTTACAATTAAAAAATTTGATTAATAAAATTCACTCAAAGTTAAATTTACTTATTTTAAATTAAAAAAAATTTATGTAGTAATAAATAGCTATTAAATAACATAACAAAAAAATTGAGTATTATAAATTGTTTTATTTTTAGACTCTCACAATGAACAAACTAAAAATCTTTCCATTAAAAAACAATGAAGAAGTGTTTTCTCTCATATTTTTATGTCTAAAACTTGACTTGGATTATGAAAAAGAAACTTTGACTGAAGTTTTCAATGCCGAATTTGATCAAAATTTGCATCCTGAAAATGTTACTCCTATTCTTTCGAAATTGTGCTATTATAATGAATTAAATTTTGGCAACATTTTGATGAAATTTAGGCAATTAACTTGTAGATTGAAAAGTAGGCAAAAATATGTTTGTCCACCTGTCAAAAAATGTTTAAAATGTCAAAATTCTCTTTCCTCAAAAGAAGTTAAAAATGTAATTACTTACACCACAAAAGGCTCAGAAGTTATGAAATTTATAAAAACTCAATGCTCAGATTGTTGTATTATTTATGAAAATGATAGATATTTGATTAAAGGAGAAAAATTTTTTTACACCCAGTCATTCTCGAAGTTTATTTCACTAAGTCAATCTACATCATTTGAAATTGATGTATTAGAAAATTTTGATAACCATTTATTGGTGAATGCTGTCAGCTTTAAAGGTTAAATTTTAAATTTAATTGAATGAAGTCGTCTTTTCAGTTTTTTTTTATAAAGGATTCACGGACGCATACAATGACCAACACCGGGATAGATCAGTAAAGCCCTTATGTAGGAAAAGATTAAGTGAAATTTGGTTCACATATAAAATAAGGAGTTTAAATTATAAATATGGATTTGAAAACCATTTTTTTGATCCTAAGTTTACAGATCATTATCTTGGATATTTAAATGCAGACTTTATTAAATTTTTTTCGATTTATTGGAATAGAAAGCATGATTCAATTTATTGTTCTAAATTTTTTTTATGCAAAAAAACAAGTTAGATAAACTTTATTTAGAATCTTATTAACTTTAATAATATTTTTAGTTGTATTTGATGGGAATCAGAAATGTAAACGTCTTCGGTGTTTAGCACAGAATGATGACGGGTTTTTATGTGATGAAACACCAGATCATGAAAATTATTTTTGCTCTGATCATAAAAATTTCAATATTAAAAGCATTAGTGGAGTTCAACCTGGTAAGTTCAATAAAATTGGATAATGGACTAAATCTAAATAATTAAGCTGAATTTGAATCAATAATTGATCACAGAAAAAGTGCAATTGGAATTGAATATAAGCTAAAATTTGATTCATCTCCTTATTATAGATGGGTACCAGAAAACTTCATTCAAAAATGGCCTAATGCATTAAATGTGTATTTAAAACGAATAAATAATAAAGATGAATCAAAATGTAATGTTGATAAAGAGTTATGCTTTAACAAACGAAAGACTGGAGGAATTGTCACGGGTATAACAAGTTGTGGATTGATCCTGCATTTCAATGAAATTGTTAAGGGAGAATCATTAAGTTCATTACAATGTTCTGTGAAGTCAGTAAAAACAGTTAATGAAAATCTTAAATATGTTATTTACGATAATGCTTGTCATTTATCCGAGTATATAGATAAGCATTCAGATAATATTTCAAAAGAATTAATATT
>QEOQ01000704.1:604040-631954 GCA_010279815.1 Brachionus plicatilis
GTTAAAAAAAAGAATAATTGAATAATTGAATAGTTGAATAGTTGAAAAAGTTAATAAAATTTAAAAGTTGAATAGTTGAATAGTTGAAAAAGTTAATAAAATGTAAAAGTTGAATAATAGAATAATTGAATAGTTGAATAAGTTTAAAAAAAGAATAATTGAAAAGTTGAATAGTTGAATAAGTTAAAAAAAAGAATAATTGAATAATTGAATAGTTGAATAGTTGAAAAAGTTAATAAAATTTAAAAGTTGAATAGTTGAATAGTTGAAAAAGTTAATAAAATTTTAAAGTTGAATAATAGAATAATTGAATAGTTGAATAAGTTAAAAAAAAGAATAATTGAATAATTGAATAGTTGAATAGTTGAATAAGTTAAAAAAAAGAATAATTGAAAAGTTGAATAGTTGAATAAGTAAAAAAATTTAAAAAATGAATAATAGAATAATTGAATAATTGAATAAGTTAATAAATTTAAAAGTTGAATAATAGAATAATTGAATAGTTGAATAAGTTAAAAAAAAGAATAATTGAATAGTTGAATAGTTGAAAAAGTTAATAAATTAAAAAGTTGAATAATAGAAAAGTACACATAGTAGGAATAAAATAATAATCAAAAAATGATAATTGTAAAATTGAAGAACACAAAAAGTTGTCCATTACTCCTTTTAGTGGGTCAATGAAATCATTCAAATATAACATGATTTAGTTTTTTGAATAAAAAATTTTATTTTCTAAAATCCTTCATTTTGAAAAATCACTAACGAGAAATTATCTAAAATAAATTTAAAAGAAATAAAATTTTTAAAATTAAATTACATTGAATCAAACTTTTTAAGTTGTTCCACACTAAAAGTTTGGTCATCTTTTTTCATTATTAAATAAAGATAACCATTTCTTTTTAAATTTTTTTTTTTATAAAATTAAAAGTAGAAATAGAAAAATCAATTGTTTTTTTGTGATGAAAAATAAAATATTACCAGGTGAGATCAACGAGCTAAAACGGCAGAAGTTATGTTTCAAAGACATTTTCCTAGAATGGACTGCATCAGTGTCTTTTCATGGATTTCCTCAGATATTTCTGACAAAATACAACACAATTAGAATCGTGTGGATTATTTTTTTTCTGACTTCTAATGCTTTTTGTTTCTACATTATTTCATTAAGCATTATTAATTACTTAAAGTACGAAGTGGTTACAACAATAAAAGTAATTGAAAAAGATTCTCTCCCTTTTCCAGCAGTGACTGTTTGCAATGCCAATCCATTTGTCTCTGAAGAAGGCTTAAAATATGTTTCATCTTTTCTTGAAGAAAATAATTTAACCTATATTCATGATTCAGAATTGAACAATTTTGGTGAGAAAAATAATCAAGAAATTTTTTCCAATAACACTTTTAATCGTTACATGGTCACAACAGTTTCGAAAGGCTTGAAAACAGAAAAAAAGAAAAAATTTTCGCTGGAATTAAAGGAGATTTTAATCAGTTGTATGTTCAACCTTCAGCAATGCAGTGAAAATGACTGGGAATGGTACTATGATTATTTTTATGGCAACTGTCATCGTTTTAATACAGGTAAAAATTTTAAAGGAGAAAATATTGATATAAAATATACAAACAGTGCTGGAAAATACAATGGCCTAATGATCGAATTGTTCACTGGTATACCTAATAATCATAAAACTTTAAGTTTAACAAATGGCGCTCACATATTTATAGATGATAATAGTTTTAAACCGATAACTCAGGGAGGTTATGATGTCGCAACAGGTTTTAGCACTAATTTGGCTATCGAGAGAATAAAAACAAAGCTAATGCCACAGCCTTATAGTGAATGCATTCAAAATTTAGATTCAATTGATTCGTTTGATTCAGAGTATTACAGAAAAGTATTTAGATCCAATTTATTATATCGACAATCAGATTGCTTTGAAGCTTTTCAGCTATCTGAAATATATAAAAATTGTAGTTGTGATGAAATGGGGAATAATCTTGTATACGAGAACAACAATACATGTGATACCTTTGCTGAACTACTTTGCGCAATTAATATTAATCAAAAATTATTGGAAACAAACTTTAAACATAAAAATAAATTGTTTTGTCCATTAGAATGTGAATCAATAAGATATAAAGTAATAAAATCTGAAAACAACTATCCATCTGAATCATATGGAAATGATCTTTCAAAAACAAGCAAGATAAGAAGCCTTTTTGAAAATAGATCAAATATTAGCAATGAGGAATTGAGAAAAAATGTCTTAGCAGTCAGTGTTTACTATGAATATTCGGAACAAACAGAGATATCTCAAAGTGCAAGCATTAGTTGGGAAGGATTTGTTGGAACAATAGGTGGAACTCTTGGACTATTTTTGGGAATGAGTTTTCTAAGTTTTGTGGAATTGTTTGATTTATTCTTACAGATTATATTCAAAAAATCTTAATCAAGCAAAATTAAAAGGCACTCGAGAAATTTTTTAATTGAATCGTAAGAATCATATTTTCATAAATTTTATTTATTTTCATTCATAGATATGTTATGTTTATTTTATGAACCAAAACTAAATATAAGAGATATTTTTTTGGTAGCTAAAATTAATAAAATTAATTAAACTTTTATTTTAATATTATTGAATCACATAATGACTGACAAAGATGATATAAATTTTTAAAGCTCCCTTCCTTGATAATCACATTCCAATCTATATTCTGATCTAAGAATCTCTGAATTTTTGAAAATTGCTTTTAAAAGAAGCTTTAAAAAAGTCCTTTTTATTTTATTATTTAAAGGGAAGTAATTTTTTGTAAAAATCCAAGCGTTTTTGCTGGTACTTCACTAAAATACAAAGATAATTTTGCAAGTAAAATCATCCTTTTTCAAAATATCATTTCAATTCAAAAAGTTTGTCTTTAGATATTAAACTAAATCTTTGATTTAATTTAAATAATTTTAATGTAACATGATTTACATGCAATGTAGATTTAGAAAATAAGAAAAAATTGAGAAAACATTCTCTCAATCCAATAATAAAATCGATTTTCAATTTAGTTAACTGATTTTTTTTTTAGTTTTATTTTCATTTTATTACTAATTTGGAATTTTTTATTTGAAATTTTTTTTTTTAATTTAGTTGTGAATGCTAACACAAATACTTTTGGAATAAAAAATCTCAAATAAACTCTACAAATAATCAGCTAATACATTTAATTATTAAAATCGATTATCAATGGACTGAGAATTTTTTTTTCAATTGGCGCACAATATTAAGGGTAATATAAATTAAATTGATATTGTAGTTTTTGAGTAAACTTGAAGAAACGATCTTAGAAAAAACTCAATAATTTCATTCCAACTCCAAAATTGTCAATTGCTTACTAAATTTATTCTAGATACTATTCATGAAAAATGCAAAAAAACTTGCCTACTCCAAATGGTACCCTTTAAAGTTTTCTTATAAAATAATTGGCCACATTCTATGAACCATTAATTTATACCGTATTCCCTTGTTCGATAATGCAGCGCCACAACCTAGAACACATCATTGGCGCAGGCGCTATACTAAATCTCGCCCATGTTAAATTCAACTTAACTTGTGTTGCATGGGCCAAAACCGTATTTCGGGTTGTGGCGATGCACTATATCTAGGGTCTTGAGAATGGTGCTGCATTATTTAAGTTTAGCAAAGGGATAATATTTAAAAAAAAAAAAGAATTTTTTTTAATTAAGTATTTGGTGCGGCATTAAAGTTTAAAAATAAAAAAGAATTTAAAATAAAAAAATATTGTCTTGAATTATTTTTATATTTTCTTTTTAAATCATTCAAATGATGCAGCACCATTCTCAAGACCCTAGATATAGTGCATCGCCACAACCCGAAATACGGTTTTAGCGCATGCAACACAAGTTAAGTTGAATTTAACATGGGCGAGATTTAGTATAGCGCCTGCGCCAATGATGTGTTCTAGGTTGTGGCGCTGCATTATCGAACAAGGGAATACGGTAGCTTAATTATTCTCGCGTGACCTCAAATTTATTCGCATTTTAACTTAACTAACTTATTTTAATTTGTTTATTAAAAAAAGAAAGTTAACAAAAAAATTAAATAATCAAAGGTTTATATCGGAACAACTTTGGAAGTACATCTCTTAAAAAAGTCATTAGTATGGTAAGCTTAACTAAAGAATGAAATAGCAAACAAGAAAGTTGAAAAAATATTCTAACATTATAAATTATTAACAATATATCAATATTAAATTCTCAAGCACTCTAGAGGGCTTATTATTTAAACTGATAAATTAATAAAATTTAAGCAATTTAATAAAAAAATATTGGAATTAAAATTTTCTAAACTTTTTTAATAAGATGGGAAAAAATCCAATCTCAAGCAGGATTTTTTTTGGAATATTTTACTAACAAAAATTTGAGATTAATTTCAACTTTGGCCACAAATTAAGAAGGGCTATCAACTATACATAAAAAATACTTCTCAGTTTTTTATTGATTGTTTAGAGTAAATTATAGTATTTTTAATTTTTAAAAAATTTAAAATAAGGTTTCTCGTTATATGGGGTCTCGTTATACGGAGGATTGACTGTAATCTTGAATTAAAAAACTCAAAGGTTTTTTAACCAAATTTCGATTTTGCCAGACTATTAGCGAAAATTTTTGATTTAGCAAGTCTGTCTGAGTTCACTTTAAACAAAATTTGTGAATACATTTGTTTTCCACTTTAAAGTCTTTACTGTATTTAATAATTTAGACTTGAACTAGGCCGCCAAAAAAACTTTTTTTTTAAACGACGCTTTTTTGTGTATTATTAAAAAAAAAGTTTTGACCCTGACTTTATTTAAAAAAATTAAAGTCTAAATCCATCTATAAAAGCTTCTAAATTTACTTTTTTTTACTAAAAATTACCATTACTAAATAAAATTTCACGTAAAATTACGTGAAAAAAAGTAATTTCTTTTTTTTCGCCAAAAAATTTAAAAAAAGTCAAAAAATGTCAAAATTCTCAAAAAAATAGTATTTTTTGGACCTTGCTTTTTACAAAAATTTACGTAATTTCACGTAAAATTACGTAAAAACAGTTTTTCGTAGCAGTACTGTAAAGACTTGGATATTACCAAAAAAATTATCCGAACAAGATTTTAAAAATAAAAAGTATTGCTTTTTTTTTCAAAAGATCATCTAGTTAAATTCGTTCCCTAACATCTTTCCTTTAAAAAAGCTTGGGAAAGGGCATCTAATTCAATCAAAATGGATAAATCAAAAAAATAAAATGTTAATCTATTCAATTGTATATGTTTTATGACAATTTAATAAAGTATTTTTTGTTAATATTTATTCCTTTAATTAATTTTAATTTTTCATTTTTTACTATTTTTTAACCATTAAATTTCATTTTACCAAAATTTACGTAAATTATGGTTTTGTGAAATTTGGAACTTAAAACAGAAAATAAACGTGCAAGAAATCTTTTTTAGAGGTTGAAGGCTTGCTTTTCAAATTCAACATAGTATAACATACAAAAATACTTCAACTTTTAAAACCTGTTACTAATGTGCAAGATCTCTGCAAAATGCAGTTGTCTTGGACATATTGAAATTTAATTTCTGCCAAATTCGCAGAGTTTAATGCTAATAATGATTCAATTATGCATGGCGCATAATATTGAATTTAAATAACAAGTTTTTACTTTAAGAAACAAACCAAGAAGATTTTTCAAATTTTAAATTTTTTTTAACTTCACATAACTCTATTTTCTTTATTTAATTAAGTTAGTTTCAATCCAGTTTTTTCCTAAAAAATTTTTTTAAATTAACTTTTTAAAGTATTTTTTCAAATATCAACGAAATGTAAGCGAGTTGAAGCTAACAAATTGAAACCAACTTAAGGCCCCCTAATTTCTAAATCTTATTAAAAAAATAATATATTATATTTTCAATTTCAAGATTAATAAAGATATTGTTCTAACACAAAAATTTTTTTTAAAAAGTTTAAAACTATAAATAAATCAAGTTGTCAATCAACTGTTTGTGCTAGCTTTTGCCTATTTAAATAAAAATTCGAACTTAAAAAATATTTCAAAATGTTTAAAATTTATTTTTATCTATTTTGACATTAAAAAAAAAGAAAAATTTTAAAATTTTTTTGAATTGTGTCACGCAAAAAAATGCGTTTTGAGTGTGAGTGTGAGTGTATCACGCAAAAATTATGCGTGATCAAGTGTGAGTGAGAGTTGAGTGCTTATCACTCAAACTCACACTCATACTCAAAAAAAAATGCGTGAAATTGTCTGTTTGAAACTGAGAAAAATATTTGAAGCATCGCACTTTTCAATGTTATTTCAACATTGGATACATTTTGTAATTTAAACACAAAAAATTAACCCATTATTTATTTTATTTATTGTCTGTATCGAGCTAAAGCTCATTTAGATAAAAATAAAATAATTAATGATGGCACGTCTTCTGACTTTCCTAAGTCAAGCGTCTTTAACCTAAGTAGGGATCTTCGGTCATAGTCAATATACAGTGGTGTTCTGGATATAGTAATTTACGATAATTTACGTAAAATGTTGTAAAAAAAAATGTCCAAAAAATTGAAATAATTTGGCACTTTAAAAAAAAAAAAAAGAATTCTTTTATCCTTTAATATTTATTTTCAAAATTGTGTATAAAAAAAAATTTACCATAAATTTCGTTGCTCGTTATATCGAAACTCGTTATATCGAAATTGCATTGAAAAAGATGGGCAAAAAATTTTTTTTTTCAAAATGTTTATTGGTAAAAAAATAAATAAAAAAGGAAAAAAAATACAAAATTATTGTTTTTTTACAAAATCTTTAATAGATGTTTGTTTAGTATTACATTTTTCAATCACAAAATTTTCAATATTAAACAAAAAATCAACTTTTTTTGAGAAATCTTGGTTTTTATTCAAAAAAAATCTTTTAAATCATTAATTTTATCGAGTATTTATTTTATTGAGCTTATAACAGGTTTTTTAGGTTTTTCGATTTCTTCGACATCAGATTCACTGTCATCATTTTGTGCTGTATTGTTAACTGAACTGATGATCTCAACATCTGATAATAAGCCGCTAGCAGGAAAATTTGAATTGAAGGAGCGATTTTTTGTTCGCAATGTTTTGTTATTATTTCAACTTTTGTTTCAAGTGAAATACACTTTCTTTTTTTTGATTAAGATTGGACATTTTTTATAAACAATTAGATAGGAAATGTTTTCTGGTGATTTATAGTTATTCATGAAGATAAGTTAATTGTTTTATTTTTATTTTTTTTTTATATAAAAAGTGTGAAAAAATTTCTTTTGTTCAAGCTCGTTGTAGGAAGTTTTTATTCTTAAGAAAATGATTAAGCAGTATTTCATTATAAGCTCGTTATATCAAATTTTCGTTATATCGAAACTCGTTATATCGAATTAATTTTTATATCTTTTTCTATAGCTCGTAATCGGTTCTAGCCAAGTTGCTCGTTATATAGGGTCTCGTTATACGAAGGATTGACTGTAACGCATTAGAAAAGTATGGTCTTTATTCATTTCAACATCGAATTTTTGAAAGGATGCTAACTTTTTCTTATAAATGTCTATTTTATTTCAATTCTCCGCTAAATCTTAAAGAAAAATGACTCAAGAAATTTGAATTATATTTTAAGGAACAACAATAACCTTATTGAACCAATGGCCAAATCAAAAAGTGGTTAAAAAAAACTTGTGAACATTTTTATTCAAGATTAATAAATTACTTTGTGATCAAGAGATCAATGTTGAAGTTTTCAACGTTTAACCTTTCAATTTTCAATAACATAAATTTAATTTACACAGATTTTGTTTCTAAATTTGAATTATTTAACTTAAATAGCTTATTGTTAAATTTTTTCAAATAACTATTAAATCAATAATTCTATTCAATTTTTTTTTATATTTTTAATATATGTATTTTTTTTTTAATAATTAATTAAATAAATGAAGTGTTAATCAGTCTCATGAGGCATGGGCACTAGCCTGTTGATTAACCTTGAATAAATAAAAAAAAATAATAATAAATAATAATTTTTTTTCTTTTTAATTATTTTTTATATTATTTAATCTTTTTTAACTTTATTTTTAATTTTTTTTGTTTTATATATTTTTATTGTGAAGGTTGGTAGAGGTACAGATAAATAAGAAAATTATTTAAAAGTTAAATAAAGAATTTTAAATATTTTTTTCAGATTTTCAAATAAAAATTAAACTCATTCTATATGTTAACTAAAAATTATTTTTTTATATGAAACATGGCACTTTTTCAATGTTATTTCAGCATTGTATACATTTTGTATTTCAAACACAAAAAATTAAACCATTTGAATTTAAAATAATTTTATTACTCAACAATGAGATGATCTAAAATTATGAAAATTCAAAAATTCAAAAACTCAAAAAAAATGAGCTTCCATCTTGATTCATGAAAACTTTTAAAAATTTCCGCGACACTGATTACTCAATTCAGACTAGGTTGCACTTTAATTAATTGTTATGCTAATCTGTGTCGTTATCTTGTATAAATGAGATTCCTTTTTTCCTAGCAAACAAACAAGAATGAATAGAAGAATGAAAATTTTAATATTTTTAGCTCTAATGTGTTTTGTTGATTGTCAAACGCAAAGTAAATAGACTTTATTAAAACAATAAATCAAATTAATAACTTTATGGAAAGAATTGGGCGCCGAGGGCGACTCAGCAGAACAGTCCACAATGACCACACAGATACTTTCTTTTTTAGACAAACTGGTAGCTATTAAAGTGAGCGACATAATTAAATTTGGATTTTCCATATCCAATATCATCCGTCAGCGTCGTCGTGCTCGTTTGCAGCAGCAGCTTCTTCAGGCCAAATCGATCTCAGGTCGGGCCATCTTTGACAACGAAGTGATTGACGCTGAATTAGAAGACTTGATTTCCATTCTCAACAAAGGTCTAAACGAGCTTGTCATTAATTCTCTCGAGAAAAAAAAAAATAGTCGCACTGACTTAAATTAAAAAAAAAATATAAATTTTTTTAATTTTTAATAAAAATTTTATTCAAAAAATACAAAAATGAATTTTTTTAATGTGATTGCTTTTGCTTCAACCCTCCTGATTGTTAGATGTGACACAACTTCTGGGCCAGCTGTCAAAGTAAATAAAACTTTAAATGATAATAAAATTCAAAGTGTAATGGGAGATTTGTTTTCGATTGTGCGTCAGGCTTCCAATGTAAAATTTAGTGATTTGAACAAAATTTTGACCAGTCTTCGCTCGGGATTCATGGGCGATGAGGCCGTGGTGAACGAGTCAACCATGGAAGAGGATTATGATGACATGGGTGAGCGAGGATTTAAGGAAAAAAGGGATCTTTTGGACGAAGAAGCAGATGACATTGTTTTGCTGCTCAGAAAAGCGCTAAAAAGTCTACTAGACAATGGGTCTTTGGCCAAAAGTACTACCAGAAGACCCGATGTGTCTACCAATAACATGCTCAAAATGACAAATGTGCCAGAAGTATTGATGGCCGCCACTCAAAGTTCAGTGTCAACTGAGTCGAACGCCAAGAGCTTAGGCGAACAAATTGGATCAAATAAATTTGTAAAATTTTTGAAAATGACTCTTGATACTCTTTTAGGTGATGTCAAAATAGATCAAGATCAAAAATTATTTTCAAACTAAATAATTTAATAAACTTGAACTAGATTTTATTTTTGTTTTAAAATTTTATATCATCAAAAAATTTCTAAATAAAATAAGGAGTGGATTTTTTTGAGCATTCTCTTGAATTAAATATTTTAATTCGAATAAAACAATTTAAATTTTATTTTAAAATTTGTTAATAAAAAAACAAAAAGAGACAATTTTGTAGAAAACGATCTAGATGACCGAGAATTATAATCTTTTTATTGATTAATTATGAAAAAAAAAAAAAAGAAAAAATTATAAAATTTTTTAATTATTTGAAATATCAACTAAATTTAATTTACAATTGAACAATGAATTTAAGAAAAGGTTAAGGTTCTAATTTTATTCAACTTGAATCAGATTTTTTTATTTGAAATTTGAATTTGAAATTTAATGAATAAATTAATTTAAATCGGCTTCAGTTGATTTTCTTATGGAATCATTATCAATATTTGGTTTAAATATTAAAAAAGAAAAATCTTGATCAGTGTGACCATCTAAAATGAAATGAATCGAGACTTCAGAACATTTGTCAAAATTACAGAGCGATTTTCTTAAATTTTTTCTAAACTTTTTTATTGTGTATAAATTAGTGTTGGCAATCGATTATCAAAAATCGATTCAATAATCGACTAACTTTAAATCGACTAATTGTTTCTATATGACTAAAATCCTTCTAATTTATTTCGAAATTAAAATTTAGGAAGGCAAAAAATATTATTTTTTAATAAAAAAGGTTTTTCAGGGTCTAGTGGAAAATGTGAACAATTGTTCACAAAAAAATGTGACCATGAGTATCAAGTCCAAAATGTGAACATTTTGTTCACATAATCTCTGGTCACATATTTGGTGACCAAAATAGATAAATAAAAAAATAAAAAAATTATTTTTTGTGAACATTAATTTTAGAATAAAATTTTAATTTTAAATGCAAATAAAAAAAAAGATGAATTCCTGAAATTACTACTTCTCAAGAAACTTTGAATGTAGTAAAAACAGCACTCAGCAAACATGCAAACCCTGTACCGTGTGATTTATGTGGAGAATTAATGGAAAACATCAAGGGTGTAAAGTTGCATATGGCAAAAAAACATGAAAACTAATAAAAAAAGGAAATGGAATTTATCTTTTTTTTTATTTGCATTTAAAATTAAACTTTTATTCTAAAATTAATGTTCAAAAAAATAAAAACTGGACTCGAAAAATTTTTTTAATTTTTTATTTATCTATTTTGGTCACCAAATATGTGGCCAGAGATTATGTGAACAAAATGTTCACATTTTGGACTTGATACTCATGGTCACATTTTTTTGTGAACAATTGTTCACATTTTCCACTAGACCCTAAAAACATTTTTTATTAAAAAGTAATATTTTTTGCCTTCCTAAATTTTAATTTCGAGATAAATTAGAAGGATTATAGTCATATAGAAAAAATTATTGGATTTAATATTCGACTAAAAAAAATTAATCGATTTATTAAATTTGTCAATCGATTGGAGTCGATTACCAACACTAGTATAAATGTTCTAAAATTCTTTTTCTAACCGTTAGAAAAAGAATTTTCGATTCCCCGATGTAAAATTCTATACATTTAAACACTTAATTATATAAACTATTCCAGTAGCATCACAATTAGAATCACATAAAATAGGTAGAGAATAATTTTTTTATTTTACACAAAATCTTTTTACTGTAAATTGACAAATATTACATTCTTGTTTATTGCACTTATTTGAAAAAAAAATTTTTTTGAGTCATTCAGATTGAGATTAAGATCAAAATCGAACCTAAGTTTTTATAAATTTTATTCAAAATCATTAAATCTTTATCTTTGATATAAACTGAGTTCAATTTTACTTTATCAAACGATTCTTTTATAATCTTATTTAACTGTCCAAAATTCTTTTCAAAGTTGACAAAAGATTTTAAATTATTATATTTAATATTATTTTTAATTTATATGGTAATAATTCTTCTCTGTTTTTCAAACCAATACTACGACTAATTCCCATAACTTTATTTAAACTATATCCCTGTTTAACCAGTTGAATTATCAAATTCCTTGTATGAGCCAGAAAATCTATATAACATGAACATATTGTCCTAATCCTTGTAATTACAGTACTGCTACGAAAAACTGTTTTTACGTGAAATTTTACGTAAAAAGTAAAATTCCAAAAAATACTACTTTTTTTGAGAATTTTGGCATTTTTTGACTTTTTTTAAATTTTTTGGTCCTTAATGCGAAAAAAAAAAATTACTTTTTTTCACGTAATTTTACGTGAAATTTTATTTTATAGTGGTAAATTTTTGTAATTTTTAGTAAAAAAAAAGTGAAAAAATGTAAAATTTTTAAATCTTTGAAAAAATTTTTGCGGAATTTAATTTTTTTTTATTTTTATCATTTTTAAAGCTGTCACCAGCTTTTTTCCATGATTCTTTGAAATTTGAATTTTTTGGCACCAGCTTCAACAAATCTTCTTTAATAAAAAAAATTAAAAATTAAAGCTATTTTTTCAATTAAAATATTTACTTTTTATTTCCTCCATTTCATTATGAAATTTTTTTTCATAAAACCCTAGAGTCTGACCTTTGTCATTTACAAATCTCTTCATTATTTCACTTCTGAGACGATTTGTAAATGGCTTATTATTGACTTAATTTTTTTTTTAGATTTTTTAAAAATAATATATTTTAAACTTAAATATAAGAATACTTATGGTTTCAATAGCTTCGCTTTCACTGGAACTACTAAAAGTTCTTTCGACCTTTCTTTTGGTTCCTGTTGTAAAGAAGGAACTGTCAGTTTCACCCCCAACAATTAATTTTTTAATGGCTTCATTTTCGCTATTAAGTTTCGAAACATTTGTGTTTAGCTTATTAATGTTTTCATCAGAGTTGGTCAAAAGTCAAAGTCAAGTCTGGACTTTGACTTTGAAATTATTTTAAACTCAAGTCAAAGTCAGACTTTGACTTTGACTTTTAACGATTCTGACTTTAGAGTTTGACTTTTGACCAACTCTGGTTTTCATTCATTGTAAATAAAGTTTGTTCTAAAGATGCACGGTTTGATGTCTTTATCTCATTCAAGAGCTTATATTAGTCAATATTAAATTATATTTTTACTTTACTCGAGAAACAAAAAACGTCGAACAAAACTTCAAAAAATACGTGATTGTTTTCATGAGCATTTACACCATAAATTTGAAAAAACCTGAAAAAAATTTAAATTTTTTTAATTTTCGCGGTTTATTGCGTTTAATGGTGTTAAAGCGAATGATAGCAATCATGAAGTTATGGTTTTTTGTTTACAATTAAATCTTTAAAAAAAATTTTAATAAAAATTAAGGTAATAAAAGTGGTAATAGAAAGAAATGGAGATTGGTCGAATCATTGAATTGTATTGAGATGTATCTAATTGAAAATTTTGTTTTTGCATTTTTGTTTATTGTTTATAATTAACTTTTTAAAAATTTGCACAAAATTTACTTTTTTTACTTTTTTTTACTAAAAATTACAAAAATTTACCACTATAAAATAAAATTTCACGTAAAATTACGTGAAAAAAGTAATTTTTTTTTTTCGCATTCAGGACCAAAAAATTTAAAAAAAGTCAAAAAATGCCAAAATTCTCAAAAAAAGTAGTATTTTTTGGAATTTTACTTTTTACGTAAAATTACGTAATTTCCGGTAATTTTACGTAAAATTACGTAAAATCCGGTAAATTTATTTTTTTTTAATTTGGTAATTTCACGTAAAAACAGTTTTTCGTAGCAGTACTGTAAAGAAACAGGTATATTTTCAAAAATATGATCAGGGTGATTAGATATGTGCATTAAATAACAACTCTTGAGACCCTTTTAGGTGATTTCAAAATAGATCAAGATCAAAAATTATTTTCAAACTAAAAAATTTAATAAACTTGAACTAGATTTTATTTTTGTTTTAAAATTTTATATCATAAAAAAATTTCTAAATAAAATAAGGAGTAGATTCTCTTGAATTAAATATTTTGAACTATTTTAGTGATTTATGTGTCAAAAAAAGGCTAAATTTGTCCAAAGAGTTTGACTGACATTCATTTAACTCTTACTCAATAGAGAATTTGAAGTTTGTGATCAATTTGAAGCTCAAATGATCAAACCAAATTTAAAATATGAAATTAATTGTTATTTCTAATTTTTTTTTATCTATTTTAAAAAATAATTTAGGCCAAATCTGGCCTGTCGGATTAGAGAATTAGTCCTTTCTTTCAGCCACATGATAATAGTTTTGAAAAAAAAAAACATTATGATAAAATTTTGGGTCTAGTCGTTTATGTGAACTATAGTTCACCTATTTTTTTTGTTCACGAATTCACGAATTGGTAAACCAACATTTTTAGATTTGGTGAACAATATTTAGATTCGATGAACAAGCTGAATCAAGTTTTTAAATCAAATTTCTAATATTCGGAACCGATGAAAAAATAAATAATAGAAGTTTAAATTTTTGATTTTTTTTTCATTTTATTACTTTTTTTGAATTTATTATTTGGATTTCTTTCTTAAATTTAACTTTGAATTCTAGCTACAAATACTTTTGAAATAAAAAAAATCAGTTAATACATTTAAATATAAAAATCGATTTTATCAATGGCTTGAGAAAATGTTGTTTCAATTTTTTTTTATTTTCAAAATCTACATTACATCATGCATGTTACATTACAATAATTTAAGTTAAATCAAAGATTAAGTTTAATATATTAGGATAAACTTTTTGAATTGAAATGATATTTTGAATTGATCATCAACTTCAAGATGCCCTTTAGCTATGATAAAAAAATACATTTTTATGGTAAAATAATTTACTTGTATCATTGCTATAATTTATCATTATCATTTTGACACATAAAAACATTTTCTTCAACCTCCTCTTCACCTGTATCTAATGTTGTAATATTTTGTCTCAATTGGTATACAGTGGTGATTTGATTAACAGTGTTTTACGAAAAATTACGAAAAATACCGTAAATTAACCAAATTTTAACACATTTTACGTAAATTAACGTATAATCCGAAAAGTGAAAAAGAAGTATTTTACGAAAAATTACGTAAATTTTCAAGATTTTGAGTTTATTTTGGTAAAATTAAAAATGGCAATTTCTAAATTCAAAATTTTTGAAAAAATGTCTTTTTTTTCCAAAATTCGAAAATTTAAGACAGTTTTTTTTTTCATAAATTGGTCAAAAAAATAGATATTTTTAAATTGTTTAAAAAAAAAGCTTTCTTAAATTTTCGATTTTTGGAAAAAAAAGACATTTTTTCAAAAAATTTTGAATTTAGAAATTGCCGTTTTTAATTTTACCAAATTTTACCAAAATTATCTCAAAATCCTGAAAATTTACGTAATTTTTCGTAAAATACTGTTATTAAATCACCTCTGTATATATTTTAATATTTTATTTATTTATTTAATTGAATTAACCTCCATTGTGGAGAAAAATAAATGGAAAAAAGAAAAATTTTAATTTTAAGTAAAAAAATAATTAAAGAAAATTAAAGAATTAATGGAGGGTTTTGTGAATTTCAAATACAATTGAGCAAAAATTCTTCATTTTTGATTAGAATTAAACTAAATGAAAAATACCAGAAAAAATACTGCTATAAAGTGCAACATACTTTGTTGCACCTTTTTTACCTTAAAATTTAATTTTTATTTAATTTTTTTTAATAAATAAAATAAATAATCTGCTTAAATCTTATTGATTCTTTATTTTTTTTCATTTTTTATACAAGAAAAATTATTCTAAGTGAAAAAGGTGTAGCAAAGTATGTTGCAGTATTGTTTATAATAATTTTGGCTGTCAGTATCGAACACAATAAATTTAGTAAAAATTTCCACAAATTAATATAAAATATCAACAAAAATTATATATTTTTATCTCTTTATTTTTTTTCCGAACATATTATAAAAAAAATAATTTAATTAATAAAAACATAACACATTTAATAAATTTACACCTTTTATCAAATAAATTGCAACTAAAATCATAAAAGCTCAATATATTTTTTTAATTGACAACAAATTAAGTACTCATCAAATTAGTAAATGACAATTAGAACGAAGAAATGCTATTCTTGAATCTGACCAAGACTCTGATATAGAATCAGAACCAACTCCAAAATCATCTAAAAAACAAAAGTCAAATGATGCAGTTTTATCTATCGAAAATATTTGTAAAAATTGTAATGCTGTCATGAAGAAAAAAAGAGGTTTTTACTGCCCAAATGGTTGTACTAAGAAAAAAAATTAAATTTTTTTGTAGATTTTTTTTAAAATTTCTTTTACTAAATATGGCAAGTTTTTTTTTCTATTTTACTTTTTTTAGAAATAATTGCGTAATTAAATTTCAAATTTTAACATGCATAAGCATTGAGTTTAAATTAAACAACGTAATTTCAAAATTTCAAAAAAGTTAAATATAAAAAAAAACTTGCCATAAGTTTTTTTTTTATTGATTAAATGGGAAAAATAAAATTTTTTTGGTATTTTTACTTATTATGCTAATTTTAAATAAAAAAAATGGACACAATATTAACTTTATTATTTTTTTATTTTTTTTTGGGATTTTTATTAATTCTGTGGAATTTTTACTAAAAATATTGTGCACAAATATTAAGACTCAATAATTTTTATTAATTTTAATTTTAATTAATTAAAAAATGAAGAATTTTTGTTCAATTTGTATTTAGACCAAAGTGAAAAGTCTCATCACAGAAATCAGATGCCATCATCTGATTTAAACATTTCTTGGAGTTGAGTTTTATTTGTGATTGTTGACAAGTTTAAGTCAATAGATTTAGGGAGAAGAGCAAGATCAGTTGAAAATGATTTATTTGAAGGTGCTTCCTCGCACATTAAATTAAAGATAAGAGATGAAAGATGGTTACATTTGAAAGAGTTAATGTAAGAAAGCTTTGAGAATAGATAAAGTTTTTCAAAGTTAAATATCTTCAATACCTTGAACACTCTGAACATGTGACATGTTGGTCGAGAGTCAAGCATTTCTCTGATTAGGTTGTTTTGTGAGAGATTAAAAGAGGCTTTAGTCCCATAGTTGAGAACTAGGTTTTTAAGACCTTTGGTAAATTGGGATAAGCAGTAAGTTTTGTAAATGAAGGATTTAAGATCCGGAGAGGATTTACCGATTTTTTTCATGAAGTACGATCAGCCAAAGTAGCTTCGTCGAACTTTTTTAAAGTTCTCTATGGCGTGGGTGTTGTAATCAAAATCAGATCTAAAGGATATACCAAGTAATGGTTGGTAGGAGATACAGTGAGAAAGAGAGATTATCACTTGAGCCAAGTCATAAGATTATCACTTGACATGACATGTCAAGTAATTGCTTTTGAAAAAGTTTATTTTTGTTCGATTATTAAAAAAAATGGCTCACTATTTAATAGTGTTGGGCATATTTTGTCCCGAGTCGACTCGAGTCGACTCGATTTTTTTCCAGTCGACTCAAGTCGACTCAAATTATTTTCCAGTCGACTCGAGTCGACTCAAATTTTTTTCCAGTCGACTCGATTCGACTCGAAAATATTTTTTTAAAAATTAAATTGAAAAACAAAAGTTTTAAGTTGTATTTTTCTACATGAATAACAAAGAAACTGCATAGTCGATTAAGCTGAGTCGTTGTTTAATTTTTTTCGGCAATATGGTCCAGGATCGATCCTCAATGGAAAAAGATCAATGTGAATCTTAAAAAGCAATAAAGTTAAATAATTAATATTAGAATTCGATATTTGAAAAGATAATTGAAAAGTTGAAAAGCAAAAGTTGATAAAATAAAATAATTAGTAAAAAGCAGAGAGTAAAAAAAATTTATTTTAATTATCGATTTTCGATCTTTAATTCGTATTATATTTTATTTTTATTCTAGGACAACTATATTTTAATTATCAAATTCAGCATATATTAAAATCTTTGAATTTTTCTCATTATTTAAAAAAAGTGATTTTATTTTTAAAATCGTGCTAAAAGAAAAAAGACTTAAAAAATAATCTCGATATCATGCTTTTACGATATCGTGAAAAAAAAACATGATTCAAATGGATTTTGCTTTTATTTTCGGCTTATAAATTTTGAATATAAAAAGCACTAGAACTTCTTAAATAAAATAATTTCTAAACTAGAATAAAAAATGTCTAATGAAACTCCTTGCTCAAGCTCTTCTTTTTCTTCAAAAAGAAAAGAAATTTCAATGTGTTTGGATAAAGATAATCAAAAATTGCATAAGCTTAATAAAACCTCGGATATTTATAGGTCAGTTGGTGATTTTATTTTGAATTAAAATAAAATCTTACTCAATAAAACTTTTTTGAATTTAAAAAATAATTTTTTTTTAAAATTATTAAAAAAAAATTTTTGTAATAAAAAAATTAAATTTAAAAGAAAATATTTTTTTAAAGTCGAGTCGACTCGACTAAAAAAAAATTTGAGTCGACTCGAGTCGACTGGAAAAAAATTTGAGTCGACTCGAGTCGACTTAAAAATTAACGGAGTCGAGTCGACTCGACTTGGAAAAAAATTTAGTCGACTCTAGTCGACCTAGTCGATTCCCAACACTACTATTTAAGTTAAATAGAAATCTTTTTTTAATAAATAGAAATAATTTTTTTTTAAATAGAAATAATCTTTTTTAACAAATTTATGCAACAAACTAGCCCGCGCCTTCTGACTCTCCTTCCCCCCAATTGACTCTCACGATTTTTTGTCTTATTTTATAAAGTGAGGGGGACTTGTAATCCCAACGCTTTTCCTTTTTAAGATTCTAAACTGTACCGTTCACTGTTTGTTCACGATTTACTCTTATCCATGTTTGAACAAACTAAAACCGAGCGTTTTTAAACCATAACGTCCTATTACGTCTAATTATGACTCATAGCGTCCTTTTATGACTTATAGCGTCCTTTTATGACTTAAAGCGTTCTTTTATGACTTATAGCGGCTTATTAGGTTGCATGACGTCCTATTTTAACCCAGAACGTCCTTTTTTTAACATGGAAATCACAGTTTAATGGGGGGGAAAAATTTTTTAGTGTTTTTAAAGTATTTTAAAAGATTTTTATTTTATTTTATTTATAACTATTTTATATCTATTTTATTTCAACTTTTTAAATACTTTTTGAATTTGGCGCCTTTTTTCAAATTAAGTAACTTAAATTAAATACTTTAAAATAATTAATAATTTTTTAATAATCTTTTAGTAATTTTTTAATTTCCAGCCATTTTTTTGAAAAAAACAGTTTTTAAACCTGGATATCACAGTTTAATGGGGGAAAATTTTTTTACTGTTTTTTAAGTATTTCAAGTAAATTTTTAATATTGGCGCCATTTTATTTCAAAATTATAAATATTTTTGAATTTGGCGCCTTTTTTAAATTATTGGGAAAAATTTTTTTCCCGCCTTTTTTTTGAATTTTAAAAATTCTTTCTTGAAAAATTTGTTAGAAAATTAAAATTAAAACTCTGAACCGCCTAATTGACCCCCTGGAACGGCAATTATTGGACGTGAACGGCACTTTTTCCTAAAGGAACGGCAATTTTTTTATTTAGGACCGGCACTTTATTCAGTGGGCCGCCTAATTTGCCGAAAAGAACGGCAATTTTTTTTATTTTTATCTATTGACCGGTCTTTTTTAACTTTATTAATAATTTAAAAAATTCCTTAATAATTCCCCACAGCTTTAACCGAGTTACGCCGTTAACATTATTTGAACTTACTAGACTAAAATTCACCTAAACTATCAATTACTTGAGTCTAAATGACCCTCAACCTCTTACTTTTCCCAGAAATCCGCAAAAAGCCGGAAATTCCGCAAAAAACCGAGTGCCACGCCCATGTCACTGGTTTTTGGCCAAATTCACCATCATATTCGTGATCCTCGACCCCAATTACGCCCAAAAATCACTTAAAAACAAAATAATAACGTTTTTGAAATTTTGACATTCCAAACTTTCCGCGGCAGCCACAGCCTTAACCGAGCAACGCCGTTAACATATGGCACCATTTTTGAGTAGCTGACACTTAGTTCTCCCAGAAAAGACGTTAAAATAATTTTTTCATCACAAAAACGCGAAAGCAGACAGAGAAAGCTTAAAATTTGAGGATTATATATTAGTAGAAGTAGAAGTAAAAGTAGATAGAAGTAGAAGTAAAAGTAGATAAACAAAAAAATTCTTTCCTAAAAAATTTATTTTTGCAAGCAAACATTTTTTTTTCTTTATATACAAATTAATTGTTTGATAAATAAACTTACTTTGACTTTAAATAAATTTAAAGTCCATTTCGTCCATATGGTTTTTCAACAACCAACAATAATACTGAAGTCTTCAATCGAATAATCAAACTGATTTATACAAATTACGAAAGGTCAACTATTTTAAATGATTGCAAAACATTAGAAAAGATGCTCACTGATTTAAGCAAATCTCAAGAGAGTTTCGTTCTGAAACTCGTTAGGGATAATGGGTTAATTAAACTTGCTGATTTTTTAACTTTAAATGATTTTGTTCTAACTAGCCAAACGACAGCTAATCGCGTGCTTAATGGTCAAATTAAATATTCGGTCAGTGTAAATCCAAAATTTTGTACATGCCCATATTTTTTGGAATAAGGTATTTGCAAACATTTTATCTCACTTTGCAAGCTTTTGAATTTTCAATTTGACGAAAATGATCGAGAATTTGTTCAAGTAAAAAAGAGAGGTAGATAACCTAAATCTAATAATGGGGCATTGAATAAGAATTAATGTAAAATTATAAATATAAAAAAAATCTATTTAAATGAGAATTATTTTTATTTAACTTACGAAAAATTCAATTTAGACAAAAATTAAACTATTTATTTTTTAATTAATTTCTTTATATAAAAAAAACTATTTGTATGATAAAAAATAAATGTATTTAATTTGTTATATTTTTTATGTAAAAGACTTATTTAACTATTTAGAAAAAAATAAAATCTTTTTAATAAAGAATTTTAGCTATTTAAGTTAAATGTTATTTCAAAAAAATGTAACATTTTATATTTTGATCTTTTAATCTTGTTCTCAAACTTCAATTTGCCTAATTAATAAGCCGAAAGAAAATTAAAAACGATATGTTGAAATAACTAGAGATAAAGAATGTTTAAATATTTTCTTGCTTAAATTCATTATCAGAAAATAATATCAAAAAACTACAAGCAATTCAGAATACAGCAGTCAGGTCTATTCTTAAGTTAAAATATGATACTCCCTCCAACATCGTGCATCATGAGGCTTTTAATAAACTAAAATTACTAACAGTCTCGAATCGGCTTTTTGAATTGAGTGAGAGAAATGTTGGGACAGGACTGAGTCATTCTATTCCATTGGTTGTAAGACTGGTGAAGGAATACAAAGAAGGTTTCGAATCAAGATATATTCCATTGTGTAATTGCTCCCTTACTATTTATTCTTTTTTTCCTGAAACTTGAACTATTTAAACATGTGCCACATGTAACAATCTATTCCAATTTATGTCTTTTCAACTTTCATTTTTTTAGCTTATTTACTTTAATTTGATTCTTTTTTTAATCTCATTTTATTAACTTTAATTTTATTTTTATTTTATTTTTTAACTTATTCTGAAGGAGCTTCAGCTCGGTACAGAAAACAAATAAATAAATAAATAAAATAATTTGAAAGTTCATGAGCAGAAGAAGAAATTACTAGGTAGCAATTAGCCAGTAAGTTTATTAATCAGTCAATTAACCAAAGTTTTAGGTCTAATATGTTTCCTAAGAATTTGAATTTTTCCTCATTATTTAAATTGTTACCATTAATTTTAAGATTGGTTGATTTTAACTTATGTTTTTTTCTCAAAGATTATGTAGCATGACTGTCCAATAAGATTCACATTTGTTGCATTTTTTTCCTAATTTCGTAATGATCGGGTATTTTGGTCATCACGGACTTCATCCTAATCAATTATCTCTTCACCAAATTAACTTCTTTTTCCAATGATTTTTGAAGCTAAGTAATTAGCAGCATTAAATTCTGCTTCTTCGTGGCCTCTCGGCGAACATTTCTTGCAAAATTCTTTGAACGAATTACCGTATCCCCTTGTTTAGCGACGCATGCTTTAATACCATGAGTAGGATATTTGGTGCATGGTCTAACATAGACCTCACAATGTTAAATTTTTTATTTTAAAAATCCTATGGGTCACATAGTCGATACATATTAAAAACGTAGCGTTTATAATAGAAATTCAAATAGAAAAGCAGAGCTTCAAAAAAAGTCTTTATTAGAGAATCGGGGTTTTAAACTTAAAAAAAATTAAATATAAAAAATATTTAGTTGTTGTAGTGTGATTTTCTTCCTTGTATTCATTGTATCAAGAAAAGATTGGATTGTTTTAAATCGTTTTATTTTATACAAACAGAACCACCATTTAACCAAAAATCTGTTCCTTTTAAATACTATCCCTAATTCATATTCGTCTCCTAGCTATTAATTAGAGTTGCCTAGTGATACCAATTAATATAATACAGTCCCGTTCTGTTCACTTGTTTTTACCAAAATTTACGTAATTTTACGTAAATTTACGCAAATTTACGTAAAATTACGTAAAATTACGTAAATTGACAAATGTAAAAAATGGTAATTTTACGAAAAATTACGTAAATTTACGTAAAATTACGTAAAATTACGTAAATTTGCGTAAAATCAAAAAGGGACAAAAAAGTTATGATTTTTTGAAAAAAAGGTTACAATTCTGCTTTTTCATCGACTTTCTACTTTTTACCATGTAAATAAAAATTTACGTAAATTTACGTAAATTTACGTAAAATTTAGTAAATTTTTTTATTTTTTAATGTAAAATTGTGTAAATTTACGTAATTTTACGTAAATTTACGTAAATTTTTAACTTTTTTAGGATAATCTAGAAAAAAGTAAATGAACCGAAGTCCTACTAAAATCCGGTACTGATTAAAAATAATTTACAAAATTTAACAGTATATATATCTTTATATTTTAAACCCAAATGTGCGAATAACAGTAAAATTTTCATACATACTGTGGTATTCCGGATTTAGTAATTTACGATCATTTACATAAAAAATAGTAAATTTACAAAATGTTACGTAAAATATTGCATATTTACGAAAATTTTCAAAAGTAAAAAAATGTAAATTTATCAGATTTTACGTAAAATTTGGTATCAGTAAAGCAAAAAATTGGATTGTTGTAAATTCTTTTAAAAAAAAGATAATTTTTCAAATTAAATAATCTAAAATAATAAATAGAAACGGAGTTTGAAAAGGAGAAAAAACAAAATTAAATTTTTAAGTTACTTTTTTAAATATATATTTTGAAAGCAACTTTTTTCATTTTAGTGTCTTTTTTTCCAAAAAATTAATATCCTAGAACCAAAGATACCCCAGAATTGAATTTTTTTTTAGCTAAATCAAGGAAGACTCGGTTTATCGGATTGTATTCAGATCGTCAATACAAAAAAAAAATTGAATAAAAAAATACCTTTTTTTCAATCAAAAACCAAAAATTTTGATTTGAAACTTACATTGATCATGAACTTCAATTTGCCGCTTAAAGTTTATTTTTTTAGTATCTTATTTATCATCTTAATGATTGTATTCAACGCTTAGATTTTTTTTTAAATAAATTCACCAAAAATAAAGAAAACGTTTATTCTCACTCAAATTATCTGAGAATAACTAAAAAAATGTACACTCAAGATAACTTTGACTTTTGTAAAAAAATTTATTTATTTATACTCAAAAAAAAAAAAAATAAAAATAAAATAAAGGATTAACACATTACTAAGAGATTAATTATTTAGAACAATTGTTACATATCCAGACTTTCTTAATAGGAATATAAGTTCTATTAACACATTTTAAGTGGAAATCATTTTTACAATCACCGCATGTGATCAATTTATTTTCACAAGTAAGATTGCAAATTTTACAAGATTTCAAAGACTTCAAAAAATGGCCTAATACATTTTCTAACATAATAAATCCATCAGATGTAAAAATTTAAAGCAAGTTTGGTTATCTTTACGTTTTAAACTACTAACTGTTGTCCAAAGAACAAAACTATCATTAGAATATTCATTAAAAACTTGTAAAAATTTATAAAACTAATGAATGTTTGTCCAAGAAAAATTTGTGGATTCATTGTTGTATTATAAGTTTTTAGGATTAAAGTATAGCTTTTAGAGTAAAGCATCAATTTATTATATAGAAAATCAAATATATGGGACATCAATTAGAAGTAAAGGCAAGGGTAAAGTTAGTGTAAAGGGCTTCAATCGGAATTATGATTGATAAACTTTTTTTTATTTTTATTTTTTGATGAATTTCTGTTTTTTTTTTAAATTGACATTTGACTGAGAATAAATAGCAATAACAAAAAGTTAAAGGTAAAAATGGACTAATTTACAAGCTAATTAAAATTGACCTACCTCCTTATATTATTTATTGGATAAGATCATTTCTGCACTTAAGATCTTTTAGAGTCAATGTAAAAGGTCATCTAAGTGATCAATACCCTATTAAAGCAGGAGTCCCACAAGGGTCAGTAATCAGTCCACTTCTTTTTAGCATTTTTATAAACAACATACCAAAAAGGAACAAAATAAACTGCCAGTACTCTCTTCTTTTTGCAGATGATTTGGCTACTTTTTTTATTTTCAAAAAGATAGGAAATCTTGAAAACGTGATTACAGTCGAGTCTTGTTATTACGATGATGATTAATACGATATTCGCTTTATAACGATATTTTTTTTCATAATTTACATTCCCTAATATAACTGCATGTTAAATTTCTTTATTAATACGATGTTTCTTTAATACGATATCTAATTAATACGATAGGTTTATTAAGAAAAAAACATACAAATCAGTGCTAATTGATCGTTTTTAATACGATATTGATCTTTTAAACAAAAAAATAGAAGACCAATGAAATTCAGTTATTATTAAATATACAGTGGTGATTTGACACTAGGGTTTTTACCTTTTTTACGTAAAATTACGTAAATTTTCGTAATTTTACACTTGTAAGGACTGGTAAATTTACGCAATTTTACGAAATTTTACGATAATTTTCGAAAAAACTGGTAAAAACAAAAGGGCCAAAAAAAAGCCAATTTTCAAGCAATTTCTTAGAATTTTTGGAAAATTTCAAAAAAAACAAAAAAATTTTAAAAAAAAAAAATTTACATTTTTTTACGTAAATTTACGTAAAATCCGAATTTTTTAATTGTAAAATTTTGTAAAAAATTGTAAAATATGGTAGATTCATGTAATATCGCTTTAAATCAAAAAAAGTGTTGTTAATTTTATTTTGTAAGAAAAAAAAGGAAAAAATTTTTTTTCAATATATAATTAAATCTTTATCTTTTAGTCCATTAAACTTTACTTAAATAAACAAAAAAAAAGCATTTTAAAAAAGAGATTTTTTTAAAGCAAATTCTGTACTTGAGCAGAAAAAAAAATCTAAGTGCAAAGAAAATTAGAGGTGTTTTAAAAAAGTCTTATTCAAAAAACTCTTTACCATCTATTAGAGTATATAAAAAAGTTATACAATTTTTTTTACTTAAGTATTCATTTAATTTAAGAATATAAAGAAATTAATGGGAAGTTCTGGGAAAAAAGTCCAAAAAAAAAATCATCGCGCTTTAGCAAGTTCTATTGTAGATTATATTTATGTAATTAGAATATGAATGCTTTAAATTTAAATTTATAAATTTTTTTAATTTTAGGCTCGAACACTTAAATTAAACGGTCTAGAGTCTTCTAAAAAGTTGAGTAAAAAAATTCACAAAAAGTTTGGTAAAAAAATTAGTGCAAGTGTAATTCGAAAATATAGATTCAAACAGGGTATTCTTTTACCAAAATTATAAAATTTAGTTTTTAACACAAAA
The DNA here is from genome assembly GCA_010279815.1 of Brachionus plicatilis. Taxonomy (NCBI): domain Eukaryota; kingdom Metazoa; phylum Rotifera; class Eurotatoria; order Ploima; family Brachionidae; genus Brachionus; species Brachionus plicatilis. Next base: position 629,724 of record QEOQ01000704.1, read on the forward strand.
TTTACTTTAAGGATTTCGCCTTAGACGACTTAAAAAATCACCTCTTTTAACTGAATTTCAGAAGCTTAAAAGACTTATTTGGTGTTTGCAGAATCAAAATAATCAGTTTGAAAATTACATCTTTGTAGATGAGGTTACAATAATAGTTTATGATAAACCAAAGTATCATTTAAGGCTCCCGTCTTCGTATCCGAAAACTATTCCTTCAACTTCGAAATTTAAAAGTAAACTCCATATTTGGGCAGGAATATCGTCAAAAGGCTCAACAAAATTCGCCATAAACAAATTTATAAGACTAATTTCAAAAAAAAAAAAAATTTTAATATAAAGATTTTTGAACAAAACATGAATTCGGTTCTATACAGAGATATTTTGGCAGAATATCTTATTCCTTTCGCTTTTGAAAATTTTGATTTTGATTTCATGTTACATCAGGACAATGACCCGAAACATACCTCTTCCATCTGTAATGATTTTTTGAAAAAAAATCAAATTATTTGGGTATTTTTTTCTTTATAAAAAAATTCTAATTTAAAATATTTTCTAAATTAAAAAAGGCTAAATCCCCTCCTCAATCGCCAGACTTAAATCCGATCGAGATGGTTTGGAACGAATTAAAAAAGTTTATTTTGTCTCAAGAAGGAAAAAATGAAGATGAGGTCTTTGAGACTATATTTAAGTTCCAAAAATTTTAACACCTAAAAAATGTTTATCATATATAAGTCATTTAAAAAAGGTATTATTAAAAAAAAAATTTGACTCAAAACAAAATTAATTATTTATTTAGGTTATCCCAATTGTGATTCAAAATAATGGAGACTGGTCAAATCATTAATTTTTTCCATTTAAAATAGTCTGATTTATTAAAATAAAAATATTTACTGTACTTTACAATTTTTTACAAAATTTTACAATTAAAAAATTCGGATTTTACGTAAAATTACGTAAAAAAATGTAAATTTTTTTTTTTAAAATTTTTTTGTTTTTTTGAAAATTTCCAAAAATTCTAAGAAATTGCTTGAAAATTGGCTTTTTTTTGGCCCTTTTGTTTTTACCAGTTTTTTCGAAAATTATCGTAAAATTTCGTAATTTTACGTAATTTTACGTAAAAAAAGGTAAAAACCCTAGTGTCAAATCACCACTGTTATTAAATATTAAATGTTAATTAAATTGCTTGTGTGTATATAAAGGTAAATATATATACATATGTAAACAAAAAATGTCCACTCAAATTTAAAGAAAACCTTTGTCATTAGAAGAAAAACTTGAAATTTCGATTGATTTTAATAAAAATAATCTCACTGTCACATAACTTGTGAAAAATTATAATAGACCTCAGAGTACTGTTTCTTCTATTCTTAAAGCAGAGAATCAAGAAAAGATAAAAAACTTATATGAAAATAATTTAATAATTCCTAGCTCTAAAAGAATGAGGGGTTCTAATTATGTTAAAATTGAAGAGGCCCTTGATCACTGGTTCAAATCAGTTTTGGCATATAAAAATATTACTCTTAACGGTCCTTTGATTCAAGCCCAGGCTATTAAATATGCAACTATGTTAAATCAAACTGATTTTAAAGCTAGCAATGGATGGTTAAACGGGTTTAAAAAAAGGCATAATATTACCTTTAAAACTATTGTTGGGGAAGCTGGTTTAGTGGATCCCACTACAATTGAAAATTGGCTAAAAGTTCTTCCCGAGTTAATCAAAGGGTACAGTTTAAATAATATTTTCAATTTTGATGAAACAACTCTATTCTATAAGGCTTTACCTGATAAAACTATGTATTTTTCTGGTTTACAAAATGGATCAATTTTGTAGCATCGATCATTCTTTTCAAAGTAAAATTGATAAATATTTTTCTTTTTAATATATTTATTATTTTTAAATAAACAATAATTCCTTAAAAAAAATTTATTTCCAATTTTTTTCTTCCCATCCTTTAACATGCAAAATTGATTAATACGATATTGGTTAATACGATGCCCATTTTTTCCGCCCAAATACATCGTAATATCAAGACTCGACTGTAATAAGTACCTAAACGAAATTGAAAAATGGCTTTTCAAATGGAAAATGAAAATATCCGTTGAAAAGTCATGTTACATGATCTTTGAGAAAAAAACAAAAGTTAAAACCAATCTTAACCTTAAAATTAATGGTAACAGCTTAAATAATGAAGAAAAAGTGAAATTTTTAGGAATCACGTTAGACTCAAAACTTACATTTA
>QEOQ01000704.1:637877-690120 GCA_010279815.1 Brachionus plicatilis
ATGGAATTAAAAGAGTTGTTGTTCCAAAAAGTCTAATTTTGTTAATATTGGAAAATCATCATGATAGCCCGCTTGCTGGGCATCGTGACTTTGAGAGAACTTATGATTCTATTAGATCTAAGTACTTGTGGTTTCATTTAAGAAGGGACATTAAAGAATATTGTGAGACTTGTTTTAAATGTCAGACAAAAAAGTATAGAAATAAGTCAAATAGAGCTCCGTTAAAGCCGATTTCCATTAACTTTCCGTGGAGTGTTATTGGTGTTGATGTTGTTGGTCCGTTGAAAATGACTTCAAATGGCTATGTGTACATTCTTATTGCTGTTGATTATGTTACTAAATTTTGCGTTGTCAAAGCTACTAGAGATTTTACAGCACTTACAACAGCTCATTTTATTTTCAGTGAAATTATTTGCAAATTTAGTATGATTTGTTCAATTATAAGCGACCAAGGGGTGAATTTCAAGTCTTAATTGTTTGTATGTCTTTGTAAATTGTGCGGAGTTAAGAAAGCTAATTCATCATGCTATCATCCCGCTGGTAATGGGCAGGTAGAAAGGCTTATAAAGACATTTAAGCAAATTGTAACAATGTATGTTAATTATAGCCACAATGACTGGGACGATTTTTTGCAAGCCTCGGTTTCGGCTTACAATACAAGCAAACAAGCGTCGACTAATTTTGCCCCTTATGAAGTTTTATCTGGTCGTAAGCCTATTCAAGTGTCCGATGTAGTTTTAAATAATCCGGTCTTATTATCTAGTAAAGATGTTAGTCCGAGCGAATATTTTTCAAAATTAAAGGAAAAGTTAAAGTGTATTAATAAGGCTATAAGGGAAAATTTACAAATTGCGCATGATCGCCAGAAGAAGTAATATGACAAATTTGTTAAAAACAGTGTAACTTTTAACCCAGGTGATTTAATATTGGTTATCAATAGCCATTCACCACCAGGGGAATCCGATTCATTTAAAAACAGATTAATTGGTCCTTACAAGGTGTTACAAGCTTTTAATGAAGTAAATTTCAAGATTTTATGTTTGAAAGATGGTAAAATTCACATAGTTTATTACAATCGCTTAATAAAATTTAGAGCTCGAGATTCAGAGTTATTTACTAGTCGTGCAAATTCAATCGTTGATGAAGATAAAAATGTTAGGCCTAGACATTACTCTCCAAATTTGAATAATAAAAATTTTGATTGGGACTTGTCTGAGTATATGGTCAATTGGTATGCCGGTAATAGAGTAGCTCCAGAGCCTTTGTTAAACTTTATTGGAGATTTTAATTTTGAGTTAAACCATTTGCCTAATAATGACTCTAATTTAGTTTTAAGTTTAAAGTGTGTAGTTTGTGATCGTGAGTTTACTGGAATTTCAGGATTAAAGCGTCATCAAACAAGAAAACATCGTGTGAGCAATGTTGAACAGGTGGTTGAAGATGGAATTGTGAGCAATCAGGTTCAAATTGGTGAAGACGTGATTCCTTTAGCTTTAGTTGTAAGAGAACTGGAATCGATCAGTGTGGAAAGCGAGACCCAAAGTTTAGTTTCGGATGTTCCTAGGCATGTTTGTCATATCTGTGGTCGTGTATGCAAAAGTGGTCAAGGGCTACTTAGTCATATTAGAAAAACAAAGAACCACACTTGAATTTCAAATTGGGGGAAAGGATGTAAAGATTTGCGAATTACATCGTTCAAAGTTTTGTTTATATTTTTGATGCAACTAAAACATTTTAGTTGCATGCTTTTCTTTTGGTCTCGTTTCTTTTGTTCTTTCGATAATTGTATTCTTCTTATGATTATAGTTTAGTCAAATCAAGTCTTATCTTGATTTTTAGACTATTTATGCTTATGCGTTTCTTTGATTTTGGTTTCAGTTTTTGATTAATAAAGATTTAAAAAAACACTTGTTTTCACTTATTCTCGATAGCGTCGTTTTAAATAAACACTAAGCCAGTAGGAAACGTTTACATAAGACATGGAAAATTATAATCCAGAATTGAGCCAATAAGTGCCTTGTAAAGACTAGCTAGTGTATTGTGGTTGAGCTTCCAATTTTTTGAAGACAAAATTTTTATTATATTGAGTCTATTCATGCATTAAGCTTTGATTTTTGTTTTTGTTTTTTGTACCAAAATTCACAATGCTGCTTATTAGTTAATTGATTTAATGTGCTAACCTCTTCTTCATTCATTCAGACAATTTATATTTTGCTCCACATAACTTGTTACGCTATTTAACGATTCAATTAGTTTTTTATATGATACAATATTATCTTCGATTGTAATTACATATTCATCGACAAGAACTTCATCTATCGAATCTGTTTGATTAGGAGTTTAATTTAGCAATATCATTGTCAAACAAAACTTCAACAATAAAAAATTAACTTGCAAATTTTTCTTAACTAAATTGCATTATTTCAAATATTTGAAAAAAAATTGTCAGGATAAGAGAATTTGACTTTGCCGAATTAAAGAAAAAATTTCTATGTATGTTACATAAAACAGGTTTTTTTAGATCGATTTCCTCCGAATTACTGAATTTTCTGAGATATCATGGCCGGATTAACGAGAATAGACTGTTTCCAATTCAAGAATCGATGCTTTCATGACCGGCCGTCAAGATTTTACAACATTTTAATTTTTAAAATTTTTTTTTAAATTTAATTTTAATTTCTATACTTTAAACAATACTTGTGCAAAAGTCAGAAAAAAAGTCATTTTAAAGTCTTTTCAAACTCAAGTCTTTTGGCTTGAATTGAAATATTTTTTTTCTGAAAAAAGTTATTTCAAAGACTTTGAAATAAAAATGATCACCTTAATAACTAGATGGAACGGCAAAAGACTTATTAACATAACTTGGAGGGATGCTGATTTGTTTCTGGCTGAATTAAATTGTCTTTTGAAAAAGCATGCAAATGAACAATTAATAAAATTTAAAAAAATTGAAGGAGAAAATTTTAACTTTGACGGAAGAGGAGGTTTGAAGTTTGTTATATTTTCTTAAATATATTTCTACTTTCTTATAATAGGTAAGCATGTTTCTTCTTTTTATGATTATTTCCCTGAATATTTGAAATAAAATGTTTTGTCGAAGAGGAGACTCGAAGCCTGATTGTTCTTTCACAATTTCAAAACTTGCTCATCATGTAAACAAAGAATACTGTGAATTAACAAAAACTAAACGAGCAGAGGAAGTTTTCATTCGTTTAATTTAAACCTACAAATAAACTCGAAATTCTTGGAACAAAGTAATTTTCCTTTTGAAGTACCATTGTGAGTTGAATCAAATAGAAGGATTATGGTGCTATCAAAAGAAATTCATTAGAAGGTCAACAAATCAGACATTTGATTATACTTTTCTTCTACTACTAGTAGTAATAAAAGTAAAGTAGTAAAGTAATAGTAGTTGTAGTATTAGTAGAAAAGTAATAGTTATTTTATTATTAAAGTAGCAGTAAAGTAGTAGTCTTGTTGTTGGTGATTGTTGGCCGTAGTTAGTTGTTTATTTTTTTAATTAAAAAAACTGTTTATTTTTAAAATTAATAAAAACATTAAATAATCTTAAATTTTTATTTTTTTATTATCTTATCAACTCTTTTTTTCAGTCCAAGATTCTGGCCGCCAAGCTGACGGGCTTGACTTGGCCTTTTTTTAAAAAATAAAATTTTTAAAGTCTTGACTTTGAAAAAAAGAAAAAAAATTTTAAGTCATTGACTTGACTTAAATTTTTGTGACTTGGACTTAAAACTGTGACTTATAGTGAAGTCTGGAAAAATCAGTGTAAATAAAATCGACAGATAAACATCTGTTGAGAGCTGACATGCTAAAATCCCCCGATTCTAGTAAATTTGTTGAACATTAAATTAAATTATAAATTTCTCATGGTTTGCCATATAAATTGCCTAACAAAATTTGGTGTGATTTGAATTTTTTTTATTGATAAATTCAAATATCAATATCTAGTAAAATTAAATATTTTTTATTTACTTAAAAAAAAAAATATAATAAATGAAAAAATCCTAAAAAACATTTATTGAATTTTTTTTAAGATTTTATTTTCCATATTTTGACTGAATTATCCAAACTTCCACTTGCTAGTCTAGCTTTGTCTATTAATTGAATACAAGTTACATGACTTGTATGTCCTTCAAATGTTTCTGTGCAGGTTTTATTCCTTAGATTCCATACTTTAATTGTATTATCACTGCTCCCAGTTACAAATCTATTTTCATCCATTAGTTGAATACATGAAACAGGAAATGTATGAGCTTCTAAAGTAAATAAGCAGCTCAAGTTGTTTAGATCCCAAATCTTTATGGTTGCATCACCACTTCCACTGACTAATGTATTCTCATCTATAATTAGAAGGCAGTTTACTGATAAGGTATGGCCTTTCAGCGTGTTCACACATTTCAAATCTTTTAAGTTCCAAATTTTTATAGAACTATCGCCACTTCCGCTTATCAATGTATTTGAGTCTTTTAGCTGAAAACAATTGACCCAATAAATATGACGTTATATGATTTACTCTTGTTAAAATTAGTTCTATTTCTTGATCGCCTTCTTTAATTTCTTTACACAAACTCTTAAAGTATCCAGAAGCCTTGTCATCAGGTGGTGATATCAAGTTTACTTCAGTTGTATATACAATCAAAATATCTGCCTTAAGATTTGAGTATGTTAAAAAATCATCATAAGCTAATGCTGGCCTATTTTTTGTTTGCATCAATCGACAAGAATTTATGAAAAATAATACTGGTTTACCTTTAAGACTTTTGTTTAGTGCAAAAGCTTCGAAAAAATCCCTCAGAGCCACTGGTTGTCCATCATTGCCGTAAATCTTTTCTGTATCTCCATGTGAATCAATGAAAACAATCACACATGAATTGTCCGGAAAAACTTTTGAGTTTATTTTTGCGAGATATTGTTCAATTTCTTTTGAAGAAGCTTCATTTATTTTATTTATTTCATATCCAATATTTTCAAATGTTTCTTCAATTAAGTCTTCATCAACATTTGGTAGATCTGGTAAATTTCCATTAAAAAACCTATTTGCAAAGATACAAACTATTCCTGGCTTTGAATAATCAATTGAATATTGATCTGACATTTTAATCGATTTATTTATTATTTTTTGAGGACAATATTTTTATTGATAAAATCTGTATTTAATCCAATAAACATTAGAATACCAAAAAATGTTATGCAAATTTTTTTAATTTTTCGTGACTCATTTTGTACCTGGCAAAAAATTTATTAATTTATTTTTCTATGACATTTATTTGGAATTTGAAAAATAAATATATGAAAATATCCTTTTATTTCAAATTAAAACTAACTTTTCATTTTTTTTTTGGTGAATTGTTAAAATAATCTAAGCGTTGAATACAATCATTAAGATGATAAATAATATATTAAAAAAATTAATTTTAAGTGGCAAATTGAAGTTCATGATCAATGTAAATTTCAAATCAAAATTTTTGGTTTTTGATTGAAAAAAAGGTATTTTTTTTGGGATACAGTCCCGTTCTGTTCACTTGTTTTTACCAAAATTTACGTAATTTTACGTAAATTTACGTAAAATCAAAAAGGGACAAAAAAGTTATGATTTTTTGACAAAAAGGTTACAATTCTGCTTTTTCATCGACTTTCTACTTTTTACCATGTAAATAAAAATTTACGTAAATTTACGTAAAATTTAGTAAATTTTTTTATTTTTTAATGTAAAATTGTGTAAATTTACGTAATTTTACGTAAATTTACGCAAATTTTTAACTTTTTTAGGATAATCTAGAAAAAAGTTAATTTTTTATTAAAATTATTTTTAATTTTTATTAGAAAAATATATGAATATACAAATTTTACGCTTTTTTTAAAAACAAATTCATAGTTTATTATTTACAAATTAGTTTTAATTAAAAATAATATTATTTCAGTGGTTCGACCATTCACAATTGACTCAACAGCTTCTTCGATGGTTTTTATATTTCTATTCCTCACATAAGTTTTTAATTTATGCAAAATGTTTTTAGAGAGAAACGGGTTGCTTTGGGTAAAACAAAACCTTTTTTTTTATTTCTTTTTTTTTTTAATTTTCTCAGGTTAAGTCTCCGTCAAAATCGCCTGATCTAAACCCTATAGAGATGATATGGAGTGAATTGAAAAATTATGTGAGGAAAAGAAATATAAAAACCATCGAAGAAGCTGTTGAGTCAATTCGATCTTTTCAAAAAAATTTAACCCCGGAACACTGTGCAAAATATATTAACAATTTGAAAAAAGTAAGTAATATTAATTGAGAGAAAGAAACTTAATATTTTGTAATAGACCATTAAGATTGTCATTGAAAATAATGGTGAATGGTCGAACCACTGAAATAATATTATTTTTAATTAAAACTAATTTGTAAATAATATACCATGAATTTGTTTTAAAAAAAAGCGTAAAATATGTATATTCATATATTTTTCTAATAAAAATTAAAAATAATTTTAATAAAAAATTAACTTTTTTCTAGATTATCCTAAAAAAGTTAAAAATTTGCGTAAATTTACGTAAAATTACGTAAATTTGAAATTTACATTGATCATGAACTTCAATTTGCCACTTAAAATTAATTTTTTTAATATATTATTTATCATCTTAATGATTGTATTCAACGCTTAGATTATTTTAACACACTCACAAGTCATATTTATTGGGTCAATTGTTTTCAGCTAAAAGACTCAAATACATTGATAAGCGGAAGTGGCGATAGTTCTATAAAAATTTGGAACTTAAAAGATTTGAAATGTGTGAATACGCTGAAAGGCCATATCTTATCAGTTAACTGCCTTCTAATTATAGATGAGAATACATTAGTCAGTGGAAGTGGTGATGCAACCATAAAGATTTGGGATCTTAACAACTTGAGCTGCTTATTTACTTTAGAAGCTCATACATTTCCTGTTTCATGTATTCAACTAATGGATGAAAATATAATTGTAACTGGGAGCAGTGATAATACAATTAAAGTATGGAATCTAAGGAATAAAACCTGCACAGAAACATTTGAAGGGCATACAAGTCATGTTACTTGTATTCAATTAATAGACAAAGCTAGACTAGCAAGTGGAAGTTTGGATAATTCAATCAAAATATGGAAAATGAAATCTTAAAAAAATTCAATAAATGTTTTTTAGGATTTTTTCATTTATTATATTTTTTTTTTGGGTCTAGTGGAAAATGTGAACAATTGTTCACAAAAAAATGTGACCATGAGTATCAAGTCCAAAATGTGAACATTTTGTTCACATAATCTCTGGTCACAAAAAAAAAAAATGTTCACCAAATTTTAGATTAAAAAAATAAAAATTAAATAATTTAAAAAAGACAAAAATTTAAAAACACTTTTTTATTATGCCAAGATTAATTTTAACTCTTATTCTTTTACACTATGATTAAGCTAAAAATTACAATTTAGATTTCATCATTCTATTCAAAATTCAAAAAAAAATTATTTAGTTGAAAAGTGTTAAATTAAGCGTGTTAAATCTAACCGCAGGATAAAAAGCAATACATTATCGTGAAAAAGCAATGACTGAAATTACTGCTTCTCAAGAAACTTTGAATGTAGTAAAAACAGCACTCACCAAGCATGCAAACCCTGTACCGTGTGATTTATGTGGAGAACTAATGAAAAACATCAAGGGTTTAAAGTTGAATATGCCAAAAAAACATAAAAACTAATAAAAAAAGGAATTGGAATTTTTCTTTTTTTTTTCATTTGAATTTAAAATTAAACTTTTCTAAAATTAATGTTCACAAAAAATAAAAACTGGTCACGAAAAATTTTTCTAATTTTTTATTTATCTATTTTGGTCACCAAATATCTGACCAGAGATTATGTGAACAATATGTTCACATTTTTGACTTGATACTCATGGTCACATTTTTTTGTGAACAATTGTTCACATTTTCCACTAGACCCTTTTTTTAAGTAAATAAAAATAATTTATTTTTACTAGATATTGATATTTGAATTTATCAATAAAAAAAAATTCAAATCACCCCAAATTTTGTTAGGCAATTTATATGGCAAACCATGAGAAATTTATAATTTAATTTAATGTTCAACAAATTTACTAGAATCGGTGGATTTTAGCATGTCAGCTCTCAACAGATGTTTATCTGTCGATTTTATTTACACTGATTTTTCCAGACTTCATTATAAGTCAGAGATTTAAGTCCAAGTCAATGACTTAAATTTTTTTCTCTTTTTTTTCAAAGTCAGGACTTTAAAAAATTTCATTTTTTAAAAAAAGGCCAAGTCAAGTCCGTCAGCTTGGCGGCCAGAATCTTGGACCGCCAAGCTGAAACAAAAAGAGGTGATAAGATAATAAAAAAATAAAAATTTAAGATTATTTAATGTTTTTATTAATTTTAAAAATAAACAGTTTTTTAATTAAAAAAATTTTTATTTAGTTTTTGTTAATTCACAGTATTCTTTGTTTACATGATGAGCAAGTTTTGAAATTGTGAAAGAACAATCAGGCTTTCGAGTCTCCTCTTCGACAAAACATTTTATTTCAAATATTCAGGGAAAAAATATCCAAATATTAAAATATTTAAAGTTTTCTCCTTCAATTTTTTTAAATTTTATTAATTGTTCATTTGCATGCTTTTTCAAAAGACAATTTAATTCAGCCAGAAACAAATCAGCATCCCTCCAAGTTATGTTAATAAGTCTTTTGCCTTTTCATCTAGTTATAAAGGTGGCCATTTTTATTTCAAAGTCTTTGAAATGACTTTTTTCAGAAAAAAAATATATCAATTCAAGCCAAAAGACTTGAGTTTGAAAAGACTTTAAAATGACTTTTTTTTCTGACTTTTGCGCAAGTCTGGTATATAGTATAGAAATTAAAATGAAATTTAAATAAAAATTAAAAAAAATTTTAAAAAATTAAAATGTTGTAAAATCTTGACGGCCGGTCATGAAAGCATCGATTCTTGAATTGGAAACAGTCTATTCTCGTTAATCCGGCCATGATATCTCAGAAAATTCAGTAATTCGGAGGAAATCGATCTAAAAAACCTGTTTTATGTATCATACATAGAAATTTTTTCTTTAATTCGGCAAAGTCAAATTCTCTTATCCTGACAATTTTTTTTTCAAATAATTGAAATAATGCAATTTAGTTGAGAAAAATTTGCAAGTTAATTTTTTATTGTTGAAGTTTTGTTTGACAATGATATTGCTAAATTAAACTACTAATCAAACAGATTCGATAGATGAAGTTCTTGTCGATGAATATGTAATTACAATCGAAGATAATATTGTATCATATAAAAACCTAATTGAATCGTTAAATAGCGTAACAAGTTATGTGGAGCAAAATATAAATTGTCTGAATGAATGAAGAAGAGGTTAGCACATTAAATCAATTAACTAATAAGCAGCATTGTGAATTTTGGTACAAAAAACAAAAACAAAAATCAAAGCTTAATGCATGAATAGACTCAATATAATAAAAATTTTGTCTTCAACAAATTGGAAGCTCAACCACAATACACTAGCTAGTCTTTACAAGGCACTTATTGGCTCAATTCTGGATTACAACTTTCCATGTCTTAACTCATTCTCCGAATCAGGTTTACAAAAGTTACAAGTTATTCAAAATACTGCTGTTAGATGCATTCTAAAACTTCCTCTCAGACCCTCCTCTGAATCATTATTCTATGAAGCAGAAAATAAATTGAATATCAGTAAAATTGACCACAGATTAAGTAATCTCTTAGAAAATTACCTTCGTAATGCTCTTGATTATTCAGTTTCATTGACTAAAAGACTTGTTTCGGAGTATCAAAGAGGCTTCGATTCTAGATTTATTACGAATCCCACTCCTCTATGTAGCTGCTACCTAATTATACAAAAATTTTCTGACTCTTAAGATCTTATCTTTATTTTTTGTTTTTTTTGTTTTTTTTCTTTTTTCTCCCAGCTCTTTAATTATTATTTTTGTATCTCATCCTTTCATTCATAAATGAAAAATAACTTATTTAAAATTTAAAAGTTTTTAAACTGTTTTAATTATTTTATTTTATCTTATTTTATTTTTTTTTTTTTTTTATCTGAAGGAGCGTATGCTCGAACAGAAAAAACAAATAAATAATTATAATAAAGCTTGTGTAATTGCTACCTTACTATTTCTTCTTTTTTTCCTGAAGCTTGAACTATTTAAACATGTGCCACATGTAACAATCTTTTTCAATTTATGTCTTTTCAACTTTCATTTTTAGCTTATTTACTTTATTTTGATTCTTTTTTTTATCTCATTTTATTAACTTTAATTTTATTTTTATTTTATTTCATTTTTATTTTATTTTACTTTTTAACTTATTCTGAAGGAGCTTTAGCTCGGTACAGAAAACAAATAAATAATAAAGCTTAAGTTCTGAAAGGTCAAAACATGTTCTTTAAATTTAGCAGCTGATACATCCTTTGTACCACCAATTAGTTGCTACAATTTACAGAACATGTTTTGGTCTTTCATAACTTAAGCTTTTCACTTTTAATATTTTGTTTTTGTTTTTTGTACCAAATTTCACAATGCTTAATAAGCTCAAATTTAGTGAATTAGAAAAAAAAGAAGTAGTAAAGTCGTAGTAGTAGTATTGTTGTTGGTGGTTGGCCGTTGGTAAATGTTGGAAGCTGGTTGCTGTTAGTAGTTGTTGGAAATTGGTTGTTGGTAGTTGGTGATTTTTGGCCGTTGGTGATTGTTTATTTTAGTGTTGGGCGGCGGCCAAGACTGGCCGGTCCGAACGCGGCCAAAATAAGGCGGCCACTTTGGCGGCCAGGCCGGCGGCCAAAAATTTGGACCGCGAAGTTGGCCGGCCAAAACATAGACGGGCGGCCAAATGTACGGCCAAACTTAAAACGGACGGCCACTATGGCGGCCAAAAATTTGGGCCGCTGAGTTGGCCGGCCAAAACATAGACGGACGGCCACTTTGGCGGTCAGACAAAATCAGCGGTAAAAAATTTATGGGAAAAAGTTTTTGATGTTCTTTTAACTTTTTAATTTAAAGAAACGAAAAATTTTCAAATATTACATACAAATCTCTTAACCTTAATCTAGAAAAAAAATTCTAAAATTTAGCTTTTTCAAGAAAAATTTTTTTTTTTTTAAATATTTGGCATTTTCTATTAAAAAAAAAATTTTTGCCAATTTTCTTACTCTTAAGGAAATTTTTTTCGCTGATATGGTTTGATCGCAAATATCGTCATCCGTCTTTGATTTGGCCGGCCAACTCAGCGGTCCAAATTTTTGGCCGCCGGCCTGGTCGCCAAAGCGGCCGTCCGCCTTTATAACCGTCCGTCTAGGCGGTCTTGTTCGCGGTTTAAAAAATTTTTGACCGCATCAATGGCCGTTTGTACGGTTCCCAACACTAATTTATTTTTTTTAATTAAAAAAACTGTTTTTTTTTTTTTTAAATTATTAAACATATTAAATAATCTTAAATTTTTATTATCTTATCACCTCTTTTTTTTCAGCTTGGCAGTCCAAAATTCTGGCCGCCAAGCTGAACGGCTAAATGACCGCCCGCCACAAAGTTGACCGTATCTTTGACCGTCCGCTTATTTTTTACCGGTTCTTTAAAAGGTCAAAAAAAATAAAAAAATTTTTAGTCATTGACTTGACTTAAAAAAAAAACTGACTGTGATTGTATTTTTTCAACAATTTTATTAGATAATTAAATTTTAAAAAAAGCAATATAAAAATTTTATCAACAAAAAAATTTCCGTACATTAAACAGTTTATATTAAATCCCTGGTCAACGTTTAAATAGAATAACTTAAGTGCCAAATAATTTAAATCATCCAAAATTGCTTGGAAATAAAAAATAAAAAAACTAATAAATACTGCTAAGATTAAAATATTGTAAGGACTTTTCGAATGACTCAGGTATAGGCTGATTCGGTTCTACTCTTTTAATAATACGACACCAATTGTCCAAAAGGCTAGTTTCTCTGATGGTGTTATAAGCTTTCATTTTGTCACTAATTGATTTGAAATCAAGTGTTTTTAATTTTTGAATTAGATCTTGGGCCGAGTTGAACACGGTCACATGGGGCCAAATAAAATAGTCCGCATATGCCAGCCAATATTTGTATGCCAAATCGGAGTCGTCATTGGGGCTAAAATGATGAAAGTAGCCATGTGCTGTCGGGTTAATGTCCTGAAAGCCTTTGTTTTTGAGACAATATAAAGTCGAGTTTATTGTTCTATCTGAAGCCATTTTGTGCTCATTCATGAGCTCAATCGATGGAACAAATATGGGTATGTTTGAAATGTAAAAATCGATAATGCTATAGCTCATGACTGCATAGGGAAATATGACAATGGCTCGATGATTGGCCAGTTGATCAAGACCGTATCGGGGATAGACTTCTCTTATTTTTTTGAATGTGAATTCACTTGTTTGTTGTTTTATTGAATTTAAAATTTTCTCACCACCCGCGCCCATGCCATTCGAGGGCCCCACCAAGATCTCATCTCGAATTGGATTGAAGTGTATGTCTCGAGCGTAGAAGCCACCATAGGCATACAAGCGATAGAGTAGCTTTGACTCTACAAAATGAGTGTGATACTCCAAATCGTATCGGCTCATAGCACTAACAACAAGCTTGTTTTTTTTATATAACTTGTCATAGTTTTCGTTCAATTTAAGCCACTTTTGTTGACTACACTTTCCCATGTTATATCTGTGCGCTGGATTAAATATGATCGTTTTGTTCAATGGAATGAACGCTTCACAAAAAGCGGAAGGAAATGAACAAATCACCAAATCAACTGGTTCAAAATCTGAGCTTTTTTTGTAGAAATCAAAATTTTCTCTGGCATCAGAATCATACAAATTAGCCGGATGAACACTTTTGTACTTTTTAACATATGGGGACAATTGACTGCTTACTTTTGACATTTTTAAGGCAGCTGCATACGGAGATGAGTAAAGCTTGGATCCTGCTAGGACAGAATTTTGGCCCAAGTAGACAAGAGTCGAAGACAAATCAACTCTTGGTCCATCATGGAAATCCGGAATCCAGACAGTACGGGCTGGCAAATTTTGGCAGTTTTCTGCAGCCAGATCATTAGAGTGCCAGCGCAGGCTCTCAATGGCTTTGAACAAGGCTGAGTTTATGAATGAACCATTGAGCAGTCTGCATTTTTCTTCCAGTTGCAGTTTTTTGCTCACTATTTTGGATTTACGGACGCCATTGGCAACATTTTTTCTAACAAAAAAAAAAAAATTGTCTAGGTCAGAGTCTTGAATTGAATTTGCTTGCTGAAATTGAAATGAGTCAAGATCAAGAGAAGGAAGAATGTGGCTGGAGTCTTTAAATATTAAAAATGATTGTTGTCTGAAACCAATGGCAAAGGAATTTTGAACACAATTTTCGAAAGTTTCTCTCTCTTTCATGAACAAAATTAAAAAACCAAATTTGTTATTTAAACTTTTGGGCTCGAAAAGATTGTTATTTGTGGTGCAAATTATGAAATAATTAAATTTAAAACTTAAAAGCTTGAAAAAATTATTAGCCTCATTTTGGTCATCTATTTTTGTAATTAAAACAATGTCTTTAATAGTTCCATGTGATTTGTCTTGGTCAATCAGAGGGCAAAGTGATGAAGATTTTGATTTTAGCATTTTTAAGCTAGGCTGATTTTCGTTCGAATTAGAAGATTGTTTCTGCTCAATCGCTTTGTAAATGAGTTGGATTTTTTTCTCATTTTTTTTTGCTGACAAATTTCTTTTTATTGTAGGCCATTTGTACTTTAAAGCATTTAAATCTCTGACCCATTGTGCATAAAAATCCACTTCGACTTTAGTTAAATGTCCTAAATAAATTAATGTTTTAATATTTTAAAAATTAAAAATTTTATAAAATTTTTCACATTTTTCACATATTTTTTTTTTCAAGGAAAAATAAGCCAACTTTTTTAGGACACAAAAAAAGATGAACTTTCGTTATAAAATTTTTTTCCTTCTTTTTTAAAATTCATTTTCACTTTAACTTCATGGCTTTTAAAAAAATTAAAAACTAACCTTATATTTATTTTTGAAGTTAAAAATTCTGTTTTTATTTTACCTACGTTAAGAATATTCTTAGTTCTTAGAAATCTTAGATCTTAGAAGTTTTCTAAGAAAAAAAAATTTGAGATTCTTAGATGTTTAACTTCTAAGAACATCTAAGAACAACTAAGAATTCTTAGATATTTTTTTTAAATGACAAAAATGTTCTTTCTTTTTATACTAAAATAAAATATATTTGAGTCAATCAGATTCTTCTTTTTTTAAACTTTAATTTTTATAACGTTCGACTGTCTTAGATAAGAACGATTTATTACTCCAATTTTGGCGCAAAAATTAGAAAAAAATCACAACTTAAAAAATTATTATCCTCTTTTACAAAATATTCTAACTTTAAACAAAATTATGTACTAAATAACGTGATTAATTAAAAGAGATAAAATGACTGAAATGACATCTTGATCTTGCTGTTTCAACTCTTTATTGAATTCTTTTGCTTAATTTTTAACCTTTAATCAATAGAAAGTCCTTAACAAGAACATTTTTACTAAACCTTAATTCTTTTCTGACTTCCGGTTGTCAAAACAAATTTTTTAGCCTAGGCTCAAAAAGCTTACTGCTAAAGATTCCAAGGATAATAATTTTTTAAGTTGTGATTTTTTTCTAATTTTTGCGCCAAAATTGGAGTAATAAATCGTTCTTATCTAAGACAGTCGAACGTTATAAAAATTAAAGTTTAAAAAAAGAAGAATCTGAAATTTTTTTTTATTCGAATACCTTCTTCTGAAATAACCGAAATTGCATGAACATTGTTTTTTTTTAAAGCGATAAATTCGACATCTTATTCCCTGAAATTAAAGAAATGAATTTAATCTAATTTAAAAAAAAAATATATAAAACTATTTGAATAAATTCCTCCGGAACAAAACCAACTAATTTTTTCTGTAGTTCAAATGCAGTTTAACCTTTAAAGCTTAATTTTGTAACCATTTCGGTAACTTCTGCTCTTTGTTTTATTTTCCTTTCTAAAGCTAATATTCTTAAAACTATTTATCTAGTTTTAGATTCTAAAAAAAATTTTAAAAAATATTAAAATGGCATAAAGGAAACCAAAAGTAACTTTCCAATGCATTCAGGACCAAACATAGAAAAGGCGACACATAAAAAGCCTCTTATTTTTGATCGGTTGTTTTAACAGTAAGTTGTAAAGGCTTTCAATATTTTTAAGAGCATATTTATTCAACGATTTGTTTTAATAAAGAAATTAATTATTTATTTATAGTTAGAAGTGGACAATGTGATTACTGTCAGCATGACACCAATCGTAAAAATTACAATGTATTGGCAAGATTGCTTTTAGAAAATATTTCAAATTAACCACCTGGAATGAAATATTGGAATATTGAATTGTCTAACTAGAGTGAAATATTGACAAATAAAGTCAGTGATGAACCGGTATCTATCCGTTAAAGAAAAAAAATCTCAGCTTCAGCAAAAAATGACCAGAAAGGAAAGAACAATGAAAAATATGAGCAGTAAGCTACGTATTTTGGCACAATTACATCTGCGTCTTGCCTAAAATGTGAACTGAAGTTCACCAAAAAATGTGACCATGAGTATCTTGCCTTAAATGTGAACTTTATGTTCACCAAATTTGTGTTCACAAATTTTGTGACCAGAGTAAATTTAAAAAAAAATTTAATTTTTCGTGAACTAAATTTTTTTTATGAGAACATTAATTTAAATGTTAATTTCGATTAAAAAAATAAAATAAATTTTCAAAAATTATTTTTTAATTTTTATGTTTTTTTGCTATATGCAATTTTGCTCCTTTAATATTTTAAAGAAATACAAAGGGTTTTAAATCGAGTAACTCGATTTCTATTAAGAAAACGCTGTACAAATCTTTGATAAGATCCCAATTTGATTACTGCTTCGTTATTCTAAAATCTGGCACTCAAAAAATTAAAAAAGATCTGCAAATTTAAATTAATAAAGTAGTTGCTTCCAAATTCCTGGCTGTTAATCTTGACCTATGTGGTCTGTTAATGTAACCAGATTATGAAAAAATTCTTTCAACCGGTCCAAATGAAGCAGATATTGATAAAAATTTTTGTGCAAGTCATAACTTTGACTTTAAAAAAAAAAAATTTATGTCGAGGCATAACTCTGACTTAAATTTTTGTGACTTAGACTTAAAACTGTGACTTAAAACAAGTCTGGTACTTTTATTTATATATAAGAGCACAAAGTTTGACCTTGATAACACTAATTTAGGTAATTAGCTATAATCAATAGTGATATGTTCTATTTTTAGGTAAATATACATGAAGAATATCTTAACATGATTAAACGTGAGGTTCTTGACTGCGATAAAAATATAAAGGATAATAAAGACCCATACGTTATACCAGGAGAAGATATTAAAAATATTTTGCATAATGTAAAAAATGGTAAAAGTGTTGGTTTTAATGATGTAACAAATCAGATGTACAAGTACGGAATGTGTGATACTCTAATTACAATAATCAAGTCAATAATAGAAAAAATAATTCAATTCGGACAAGAACCCAAATTTTTCAATATAGGAAAAACTATGCCAATTATCAAGGACGAAGATAAACCAAAAAATGATCTTAACAATATTAGACCGATCACGATATCAGATGTCATTTAAAACATTTACGAGAAAATAATGCTCAAGGAAATAATGAAAACTCATGATGAACCTGATAAACAACTTGGTCTTAAGACAAACAGTTCGTGTTCACATGCTATATTCACAGTAAAAGAAACAATTGCTATATACAACAAATAAAAAAAGGGAGTATACGGATGCGCCATTGATGCTGGTAAAGGATTCGACAAAGTAAATCGAGATATACTATTCAGAAAACCTATGGACAAAGTGCATCCTCAAATTTGGATAAGTTTTAGAAACAACTCCTCGAATTCAATTGCGTTAGTGTTTAATGAAAGCGAAATAAGTAATTTTTTTAAGACAACGATTGGTGTTAAGCAAGGAGGACCATTGTCACCAAAACTTTTCTCAATATATGTAGAGGACCTTATTAGAGAACTAGAGGGAAAAAACCTTGGAACAAGAATACATGAGTATTTTACTGGGGTGGTAATGTAGTCAGATGATATTTTAATACTTACAACGAGTCTGAAGGAACTTCAAAAAGCACTCAATATTTGCGAAAAATATGGAATAAAACAAGAAATAAAGTTTAATCCGGAAAAAACACAGTTTATTTTATTTGGTGATAAAATGAAACTAGGCGATCTTAAACCAAGAAATAGAGCATGCTGATAAACTAAGATATCTTGGAGCTCTTTTAAACAGAAATAACAACAACAAAGATCAAGTTGAATCAAGGATAAAAGCCGCATTTAGATCATTCTCTAGTTTAAGAAACTTACAAACTGACAGTTATTACCTGACAACTAAAATTAAAATACACCTCTACAAAGTGTTTGTAAGACCAACATTAACATATGGTTTCGAAAATTACGTCCTAACAAAACAACAAATAAAAAAAATGCAAACAACTGAGGCGACAATCATAAAAAAAATGCTGAATCTCAAAAAAACTTCAGGTACGACGAGTCTGTTAAATGCTCTATGGTTAGAAAAGATGGAAAATAAATTATTGAAGGAAAAGTTGGCCTTCATCAAAAGATTTTTAAACAATAACCTAACACTAGGTGTCCTAAGAGAAATGGAAAAAAATACCAGGCCAACAAAAGAACTATGTAAAAAATCAATAGTAAAAGAGGTATTTGATTACTTGGTAAAAGAAGAAATAAGCCTTGGTGACCTAATTCAACAAATAGAAACAAGAACCAAAGAATTAAAAAATATTAAACAAAATGGAATTAAAATATGCATAGAAAATATAGGAAATGACTTCTACAGAAAGATGCTGGTAGAACTAATTAAATCTTTCTAGGAACTGAAGGTGGAGAAAAAAAAAATAGTTTCTGGAAGTCCATTGATGTTGAATCGCATTTTGTGTTTCTTTATTTTAATTTTTATTTAAATTGAAAAATGAAAAAATGAATAATGATTTTGTTGAATTAAAAAAAAAAAAAAAAATTCATCTTGAGTGAATTCAATGTAAATCGTCCGAATTTTTATTTTCTTAATACTTTTTTTTTATTGGATATAAATAAAATTATAATAATTTATTCAATCTTTCACTCCAAAATTGCAATATTTTTCATTTTTTCCAGCCAATCAAATTTTATGTAAATTTTTAAAATTCGGACGATTCACTCACTATGTAACATTTCTCTTATATGTTTATTTAAAAACTATCAAATTTTTTGTCTTATTATATTTTCTTTTTTTTATCTTATAACTTTACATCACCTTCAAGGCGTTCATTGAAATAAATAAATAAAATAAATAAATGTCTATGATTAGAATCGATATCCATATTTAAAGTGAGCTTTTAAATAATTTGAGTGATCAATAATTAATTTGACTATGTTATCTATTCTCTGATCGATAATCATTATTTAAAGTATGTATGTATATTTTTTTTTATACATGTTAATAAAAATAGTGACGGTTTAATATTGCCCCTTTAAATTTATTAAAATAAAGTTTTGTGAAAAGCAAAAAAAGAGGATAAACATTTTTTAAAATTTACTCCTGCTTAAACTTAATTATTAATAGTGAAATGCATATTTTTGTTAATTAAAAAATTGTTCTGACTTTTGGTTCCATCAAAACTCAAGAGATCACCTTAATGTACCTGACATGGGGATAAACAAGGATAAAGACATATGGTCTTCTTGTGTGAAAAAAGTAGAAATGCTCCACAAGGAGCGAACAAAGGAAAAAAAAATGTACCTTTAGAAACAAGATTTTCGACGCATTCAATTAAACAAGCGTCCAATCTATCCTTGTCACATTTCCATTCATCCAAATCTTTGACAAACTGTTCAATGCTTGAAAAAAGTCTTTTCTCTTCCAAATAATCTTTGTGGTACGAATGGGCATTTCGCAATTGAAAAGCATTCGGTCTAATAAATCCAATTCTGCCATCTATCTCCTGCATTAGACGAATAGCTATGTAGCCTCTGAGAATGTCGCACTCTCTGAATGTCACATTCAAAGGAAATACCAAGCTCCAGAATGCGTCATAGTGAAAAAAAGTGTTCTGAGAATTGACGGGCGCATATTGATTGCGATTGAGGACTAACGCTGGTGCATTTTGGTCAAATTTTATGTCCAAATTTTGCTGGTAATATTTTCTAGTGAGCCGATAAATAGCATCAACATCCGGATCGCCATTGACCAGGCCCTGCTGAATCAGTGGAACTGTGTCTGAATAAACTTTGAATTTAATGCATTCATAAACTTGCCTAAAATCCTGATTGCTTATTCTTTCCAGTGGATAGCCTCGAGGCCAGACTGTAGGTTGACCAAAAAATGAATACGGGTTTGTAAACAAAGCCGAATCATGAGACTGTTCACAATCGATCTCCAATCCTTTGAGTGCATTGTAGCGGAAGTTGAATAGACCATCTTCAGGAGCATTGTCATCATCAGTTTCATAGATGTATTTGGCGCCCAAGTCTATTGCATACAAATATCCGACCATTTTTCTCAAGTATGATTTGAATGGTATTTTGGACACAATTTTATATTTTTGCGCCAGCACTTTGCTTTGGTAATCCGTGTCCAGATAGATCAAGTGTTTGTATTCATAATTCTTTGGTGTTTTGGTGTCCCCGACCACTACAAGGCACCAGTCTACAAGGGCATCATTTATGTATTTAACATGTTCTGTCGGCTCATTGATGCTTGTCAAAATGACAAATTTTTCACAATTTCTAAATTGGTTTTTTTCTGAATAATTGGTGATTTCTTTTCCAAGATTGGTTAGCATATCAATTAGATTTACATTATTTGAGAGGGTGCTCTTTGGAGAATTTATTATGCTATTAGAGAAAATGTAGGCTATCACAGTTATCAAAGTGAATATGACTCCAATGCTCCAAAAGTAATGCAACTTGTTTTTTGCTGTCATTTTCACGAATAAAATTTTATCTTTACTACAATTAAAAAATTTTTAAAAAAAATTCAAGTAATTTATTCCAAAATAAAGGGGCTGGCTATGCCTAAAAAGCGGAAAACGGAAATTCCGCCACTGATTTTCCGCAACATAATTCCGCAAAATTAGCGTCTAAAAAGCGAAAATTCCGCACTTTAGGTATAATGTTTTTAAATGCGGAAAATCTATAAAAAAACGGAAAAATTTTACGGAATACAAAAAAATTTCACAACAATACAAATCAACTAAAACTGCTACTTCAACATTATATGATATTTCTGATAATACATCAGAGGAAATATAAGCAAGATAAGCCATTTGAGTTAAAAAATCGTCATAATTCCAAAATTAGTCGAGCGTTGTGGTTTATAAATAATGAAAAAATTAATTTTGATTTAAAACTAAAATTATATTTTCTAACTGATGAGAAAAATAATTGTTTTCAAGTAAAGCTTTTACCTAAGGCATCTTGTACATGTCTAGATAAACAAATTTGTATTCATATATTAGCGGTGCAGTCTGTTAATGGTATTGATATTTCAAATAGTTATAAAATACCAAATATCGCCCAAATGACCAAAACTAAAAATTCTGGCGTTACCGGTCGTAAAAAAAGAGGTCATGCTATCAATTCAAATGATCCTACCGCAAATGAAGTTAACAGGTCTTGTGACGTATCTTGTTATCTTAAAGAATTATTATTCATAATGGATAATTTTCATGTTTCATTAGATAAAATTTTGGCAAAGGATATAATTATTAATGCGAAGATGGTGATAAATGATCATACAAAGCTAAGTGACATGTTTCTCAAACAAGTAGATTTAAATTTGTTGAGCGAATATTTTAATAAAAGTACATGGAAAAAAACTAAAACTTTGATTGATACCAAAATTGAGCATTGTTATTGTCCAAT
Organism: Brachionus plicatilis; assembly: GCA_010279815.1. Taxonomy (NCBI): domain Eukaryota; kingdom Metazoa; phylum Rotifera; class Eurotatoria; order Ploima; family Brachionidae; genus Brachionus; species Brachionus plicatilis. Next base: position 658,943 of record QEOQ01000704.1, read on the forward strand.
ATGCTCGCAAGTTTGTTTGGAATCATCATTAGAATGTGACAAGTGTAAATTCTGGTATCATTATGAATGTGGTAATGTCAACATTTTTTAAAGATCGGGTCGAGGAAAAACATGGATCTGTTCTAAATATGGATTTACATGTGTTGGTATTTAAATTTATTAAAATATAAAAAGATATAATTAATTTATTCAACTAAAAAATCGAACTTAAAAAAGAAGATTTAATTATTCGAATTTTAAAATATATTTTGCTTAAAATAATAACTTTTTTTGTATTCCGTAAAATTTTTCCACATTTTATAGATTTTCCGCATTTAAAAACATTATACCTAAAGTGCGGAATTTCCGCTTTTTAGACGCTAATTTTGCGGAATTATGTTGCGGAAAATCAGTGGCGGAATTTCCGTTTTCCGCTTTTTAGGCATAGCCAAGGGGCTCATAAATTAGAAAAAATTTACGAACGGAAAATATTGGTCAATCATTTTCTGAACGATCAGCATTTTATTTTCTTTTTAGCATCTGTAATTTTCTTCTATGTAAAATTTTGATTTAAAATTTAAAATTAGTCAAAGCTGCTGTGACAATGATGATTTATAAAATAGTTCTACTCAGACAGAAAAGTTGGTGCTTTTAAACAAAAAAAGAAGATATTCGGCCAGGGGTATAGAAAGGCCAAAATTTAAAAATTTTTATTTTACATTTTTAATTAATACAATTAAACTTTAAATAAAATTATTGTTTTATGGTTAATTATTTTAAATAGATATTTTTTGAGACACGGAAATATACTTTACGGACACTTTTCGTCAGGTTAATAAGACTCATAAAAAGGAAAATGACTAAAAAATAATAAGACAAGAGTTTTAAATGTATTAAACAATTATTTTTAAATTTTAACTCTCAACTAAAATGAGTTGATTATTAAAAAATTTATATTGTTGAGGCTCTACCTTGATTTGTGAGCTGAGTTCACGAAAATATTATTATTATTATTATTATTTATTAGTTTAAAGTCCCATAGGCAAAATTACAAAAAATTACATTAAATTCGAGTTAAATTAAAAAAAGAACGAAAATTGCACTAGTGTTACTAAGTAAAAAAGTTTAAGAAAATATTTGAACTTGACTAATTTTTCTGTTTTCGTGATCGGCAACTTGAAGTTCATGATCATGATCAAATGAGCTGTTTTTAATTTGTTTTAAAATTAAACAATTACAAGCTGCAAACAAAGCCAACATTATTTTAGGACAAATCTAGCAAGTATTTAAGTGCTGGTGAATCAGCACTTTCAGGCAACTATATGTGGCTTTCGTGAGACCGCACTTAGAGTACGCTGTTGCTGTTTGGAACCCTTATACAAAAAAGATATAAACATACTAGAAAATGAACAACGGCGAGCCACAAAATTGGTTTATGATCTCAGACATCTTGAATACGAACAAAGACTAGCCAAGTTAGAACCTACCACCTTAAAAGTGAGACGAGAAAGAGGCGACCTTATAGAGTTTTTTAAGATCACGAATGATTTAAGCTCGGTAGTGTGGCATAACCAGACTTTGAAAAGCAACTCACTGACAAGAGAAGGTACAGCCGGTGGCATTCGAGGTCATCACCACAGGATGACTAAGCAGCTCACCAAGACAAAACAACGAGACAACTTTCTGGTAAATAGAGTAATGAACAGTTGGAATGAGCTGCCTGCCGAATTAATCAACGCGCAATCGAAGAATTGCTTTAAAAACCAGCTGTATAATTATTTAAAAATGAAATAACGGCAAATACTTTAGCTTTTATTACGTTACTTTATTTTATTAGCTTTTTTATTGTAAAAATACAAGGTAGCTTTAGTAATATGGTGTGTAAAAACCAGACAGCTATCATAGCGAGGTTACATCTAGCCTTGCTCCGCAGGTTTCCTGCTGTAGCTTAAATTATTTTTATTATTATCCTTTATAAAACCCTAATATTAAAAATTAAAATACTTAAAATGAGATGATTTTAATACGATGATCGTTAATACCTGAAAAAATGTTTAAATTTGAGTAACCAAATAAAAAAGAAGATATTTCAGTGTAAAAAATATAAATTAGAAATTAAAAAAATTAATATTTTTTTTCCTCTAAAAACTTGAAAATATTTTTGTGGAAAAATCAAATTAGTTATCGAATTGCCGGCATGATTCGAAATATTTGTAAATGAGTTTGAATGTATTTTTTTAAAACTATTTTCTTTAATTTTAATTTTTTTCCTTCATTTATATATCCTCATTTAGTCAAAAGTTTACTAACAAGAGGACTGTAGAGCCTTCGAGTTAAATTTCTAAATAATTTCTAAAAAATTATAAAGTTAAAACAGCAACTTTTTATTTTTGCCGGCAACAAATTGAATTTTTTTAACAAAAAAGAAAAATTAGCTAATTTTTTAAAATTTTTAATTTCATATTTTCGATGAAATTCAAAATTTTTTATCGTAATTTTATAATCAAAATTTTATGCTTTTTGGGCATAATAAAAAGCTGCAATCAAATTTTCAGATTTAAAAAATGATTAAATTATTTTAAATGGGCAATTTAAATTTCATCGCAGAATTTTCAATTTTTAAATGTTTCAAGGCTTCATTTTTAAAAAATTTAAAAAAAACTAATTTTAATCGTGAAAAATGCAATGAAATTTTATTGAGCAATTAAAATTTATTGATCATTTTGAATTTAAAATTTGATTGCAAACTTTACTTTTCCCTTACTAAAGGATTTAAATAAGACTATTTTTATCTGAACCTGACTTGAAATTGAGAGCTTTGTAATATTTAAATTTGAACCCTTGGATTCATCTATCCGATCTTCTCTTTAGACTTTTTCTTAGCTTAAACCGTTTATGATTAATTTAATTAACTAAACCAATGATATCAAAAAATAACCTTACGGTTAAGGTTCATGATCAAATTTCAATATTTAAAAGATTCTCAAAATTTGTGCAGATCTTAGAATTTTCTCTAACTTCAAAGACCATATTTTTAAATTTATAAAATAAGAAGAAGAAAACAAATTTTTTTAGAACAAAAAAACTTAAGAGACACCTTAAAAACTCTTAAAGATCCTTTAATAAACCTTTAAGAATTTTGGAACAATTTTTTAGAAAAAAATCTCTATATTTTTGATACAGATTTACTAAGAAAGATCAGTCTAAAAAAAACTTGACAAAATTCTTTGTCTAATAAAATCTTTAGGACTCTTTTTGGATCCTAGGATTAAATTTAAATTGGATTTGAATCAAAATAAGTGGAGAAGAAATCCTTGCTGTTAAGGAAATGTTTATTAGGTTTTATAAATGATCAAAATCTTAATTTTCTTTCAAAAGAATTTTCTATCTTGCAACCTCTGTAAAAATCCAATTTTTTACGACCTCTATTCTCCCTTATTTTTATTATTGCTCTTCTCTTTTATGTTATTTTTCAAAGGAAGCAATCTTAAAATTAGCAAAAAGTTATTATTTATCTATCCCACAAACTTTTAAATTTAAAATTTTAATCAAATAACTTTAATGAAATAATCAATTTTTTAGAAAAATAGTGCCTTTTTTCTTTCCACCATAAATATTTGAAAGAATAATTACTTGGGTCTCCTTTTTCAACACAAAAAAATAACCATTTTACACAATTTCATAACGCTCAGCACAAAATGATATCTTCTCAACACAAAATTAAAATTTGAAAAAAATACTTTTAGCACAAAAATTAAAAATAAAATAAATGCATTTAACACAAAAATTAATGGCTTTTTGGGAAAATTTTAAAAAAATTTATTCAAGAACTTATTTATTCAAAAATTACTAAGTTGAGCTTAACAGTAAGAAATCACAAAATATTAATGTAAGTTTTTTACTAAATTAGGATATTGTGCACATTTGTTGGCATTAAAAGAACTGTTTAAAAAAAGGACCAATTTGTCAATAAACCTAAAAGAGGTAGAGAAAAAAATTCGGAAAAATGGTTTTCTAGAGAATAATTTTTTTAATTTCTTTTCTTTAAGCTTCCAAATTTACTTTATTTGCCTAACTTCCACATATAAATATCATTAAATAAAATTTTAAATTAAAAAAAAATTTATTTTATTATAATTATTTTTGTGTTGAAAAAAAATTTTCTTTGAGATTTATTTCAAACACAATATTTTTGTGTTAAATGTTTTTTTTTTTAAATAAAATTTTTTGTGCTGAGAAGAGATCGAATTGTGTTGAATGTTTTTTTCATTGTGCTAATCAGAAATTGATTGTGCTGAAATAATGTTCTCTAATTACTCTTTCTTACAAACACCTTTTTTTATAAAAAGTCACCCTCTAATTCAAAAGAAAATCTAAAAAAAATGACTCAAGAAATTTGAAATATAATTTAAAATAAATTTTAAACCGATGGCTAAATCGAAAAGTCGAATAATTTTATTCAAAAATTATGAACTGCTAGGTCTTCAAGAAATCAATGTTAAAATTTTTGACATTCAAACTTTCGATTTTCGATAACATAAACTTAATTTTTTTAGAGTTTGTTTGTTTTGAATTATTTTATAACTTGTTTTTAAATTTTTTCAAATAATTATGTTATTAAAAAAAACATATAATTAATTAATATTAAAAAAAATTAATTTTTAAAATTTTGTAATGAATAAATGAAGTATTTTTAGACATGGACACTAGTCTGTTGATTAACCCTCATCTTAAAAAACTTGAATGAAAACTTCATCTTATAAAAACTTTTGGACTCTTAAAGGACCCTAGGATTAAATTTAAATTGGATTTGGTTCTTGAGTTTGGTATCGAAATATTTCATAAAATAAAAAGATTTCTTTTGTTTCTAATTTAATTCTAGAATCGTATTTGCCTAAGAAATTTTATATTTAAAAAAAAATAATCAAATATCAATCTATTTTAAAGAAGAACACTTTTGGATATATTAAAATTTTTAATTTATCTTAATTTCTAAATAAAAAATAGTTAAAATAAATTTAATTTCGGAAGAATTTTAAATGGAAAATTATAAAATTATAAAATTCCTCATATTCTGATAGATTACCAACATAACAAAAAATAGCGCATTCAAACAAAACTAAAACTAATGCAAATTCGATCAAAAGAAATTAAAAACATTTTTTGAATACATTAATTTAATTTTAATACTCTAGGATTTGGTGATACTTGGTTTAGAAAAACATAAAATATTCAAAATGATTACAAAAAGTTCTGAGTTAGCAATTTTTCCGATATTTTCTATTTAACCAAATAAAAAATCACGAATTTGTTTTAGATCTCTGAAATTTTGATTTTCCAATACTAAATTTATAATTATAACACATTAAAACAAATTTTTATAAAAAAAAGACTTCGAAACGTTGATTTTAATCTTAAATTTTAATTTGTGTCAAATATTGACACATGTTTTAAAAAAAAATTAATTAATTATTCTATGAAATTTTCAATATTCAAAAACTAACAAGACTAGACAATTAAATTCGTTGATTACTCATTTTAAAGCAAATATTAGTGCTAAGTCCGAGATTAAAAAGTTTTAAATAGGAAATTTTTTGGTGACTACTAAGTATTGTAATCGGTAAATAATTTATTGGATTTGATTGAAATTTTATTTCCAAAAAAAATCAATAGATTAAAGAATATGATGAAAACATAAAAATATTGATTTTGCGGAAAATTGGAAATTTTGACAATTCAATTTTTTTTAACTTTTATTTTTTTTTAAAACCCTTGTTAATTCATAATGATGCTTCAAAAATTATTAACCAAAAAAAACTTCTAAAACTAAATATTTTTTAAAACTTAAATGAAAAGAAAAAATTAAATTTTTTTGATTGAAATTTAAACAGCCTTTAATTAAATATGCTAAAAATAGTGCTTAACTTTTTAACGACTGGTCAGACTTTTGAGATCATTACAATGTGACATTAAAAAATTTAAAATTATAATTTAAAATTTTATTATTTAGTCGTATTCAAACTAATTAGGGTATAGGAGCTTAAGCAAATAGAAAAAACTAAGGAATAAAAATTAAAACAATTTTTTTCTAATTTAAATCATGAATTTTTAAATAAATGTCCCAGTGTTTAAAAATAAAAATGTACACTTAATTAATTAAATAAAACACCACTTTTTTTACCGTATACCTTTACAAAGAGATGCATTCACCAAAAACCAAAACTCAGGTTTTAGCCCAAGCCTCACGTTACATCTCGCCCATTTTTTTTTTTATTAAAATTCATTTTTAAGTGCAGGGCTAATATTTAGATTTTAAAGTAAAAATTTGAGGAAAAGATTGGAAAAAAAAATTCAATTAAAAATTTTGATATTAAAAAAATTAAATGATAGAAAGCTAAAATCTTCTTTTTAGTAATTGTGGGTCTTGTTCTGGAATTCCTTAAAAAAAAGAGGTCGTCCGCCAGATAGTCCAAATACAAAAGCTTTGAAAAAAAAAGCTAAAAAATCAAAAAGAAGAACTTAATTTGTATACTTTTAAAATAGAAGATTTTATCTTTCTATCATTTAATTTTTTTAATATCCAAATTTTTAATTTTTACTTTTTAATGCACGCATCAAAAGGGGGGAAAGTTTAACATGGGCAAGATGTAAGGTGATGCTTGGGCTAAAACCTGAGTTTTGGTTTTTGGTGCATGGATCTCTTTGCAAAGGTATACGGTAATAATTGAAAATTTTTGTTTAAAATTGCAAAAATATTAAAACTAGAAATTGTTTTTTTTTTTAACTAAAAATGCCTATTTTATCACATAAATCAAGTAAATTTGACTTAAAAAAATGCTTTATGATTTTTAATTAATTAACAGCGTTTTTGATTCAAAAAAAATTATTTTCATCTAAAAAACCTTTTTTGATTTAAGAATTATTTCCAAAATTATAATATAATTTTTTGACCCAATTTTTTAAGTGTTTGATTTGAAAAGTGAATGCGATTGTAACTTTATTTAAGGAAATATACTTAAGCAATTACTTGGCAAAGATAAAAACCATAAAGAAAGGAAAATGCGCTGAGTATTTTGGAGTTTACAAGTCAATTTAGGTTATTTAAATTGTTTTACATTTAAAAAATTTTTTAAATATAAAATTTATTTTTATTTTAATAGAATATTTTTAAACGCTAAAATTAATATAATAAAGATTTAAGTGAATTTATTGAGGTGAAGTTAAATTAGTGATAAAAAAGATAGGTCTTAAAAGAAAAAAATTTTTTTTTGCCTCATACTAATTTTTTGAAAAAAAGTAAAGTTCAATCAAAAACACTACCTTTGAAAATTTTCTAAAATTAAATTTTATTATTAGTGGAAGTTTTATTTTCTTAAATTTTAGAATAACTGCTTTATCTTATTTATATTTTTTATGTTAATTACTTAATATAAAGAAAAAATTGGACAGTTAAGGTAATATTTTAATAATAATTTAAATTTGGTATTTAAAAAGAGAAATGCCTCAAAAATTTTCCAAAGAAGCATTTTTGAAGAAAACAAAAAAATAATTTGAAAATATTTTTAATTTTAAAAAAAATCAGGAATTTTTTAGAAAGAAAATTCTGGTTCTAGTGCGGCACTAAATAAAACAAAATCATGTGAAGTAAAAATATCACTCTAAGTTCAATTTAATAATTGTTTTCCACCTTTTTATTAAAATATTTGCCGCAATCTATCTAAATATTAATTTCTAGCTAAATTCTAACAAACAATTTTTCAATAAGCCTTCATCGGATTCCTCAAAAAACAAAAATTGGACTACATACTTTTTAAAAATATTAAAAAAAAATTTGAAATACTTATATTTTTAACTTTTAAAAAATATAATTTACTAAAAAATTAATCCTTTTTTTTCTAATTTGAACCTGCTTCTTAATTATAAGATTTTATGCAGCATCAAATCAAAAAAATTAATTCAACCAATTTTGGAAAGCTGAAATAATTGCTTTAAAATTTCAATAAAACCCCACTCTCATTTAACGGAGTGGATTGTCAAGATTTTTCTTGTTAGATAATTTTAGTAAGAAAAAGAGTCACAAAAAGGGTATCTTCATAAGGCCTTTAAAAATAAATTGAACCTAACTAGACTTTTGAGGAAAAAAAAGCCTTAAATTTAAAATTTTATTTCAAGTAAGTACGGCATTTATTTTAGTATTATTTTAAAATCTTTAAAAATTATTCAAATAATTTGCATTTAAAAATTTCAAAAATTTTTTGATTAAGCAATTAAGGCAATGTGAAATTTTAGTACAAAAATTACAGTACAAAAAGTAAAAACGCTATGATTTATTTTCTAATTGTGCAAAAATGGATCTATAAAAAGTACAATATTGTACAAATTTTTTGCAACCAAATTCCAGGCTCTGCAAAAACTCTGCAATTTTCTGTAAAATGTACACCATTAAAAAATATTTGATTAAAAAATGCAACAAGTTGCAGAGTTTTGCAGAGCCTGGAATTTGGTTGCAAAAAATTTGTACAATATTGTACTTTTTATAGATCCATTTTTGCACAATTAGAAAATAAATTATAGCGTTTTTACTTTTTGTAGTGTAATTTTTGTACTAAAATTTCACATTGCCGCAATTAATTTAAAAAAAAATACAAGCCAGATCAAATGAATCTATATTTAAATTTTAAGGGCAATGCTTCATAATCGTCATTTTCAGTTGCTTTATGTGCATAGATTGGTAATAGTAGTAGTACTTTGGGAGAAAATCTTTGGACTATAATAAAACAAGTACATCATACATAGTAAAAAGTTTAATTTTTAAGGAATTTTGAGTATACAGACAAAAACAAAATGCACAAAAAATGCAAAAAATTGTCAAAATAAATGCCATTTTTTAGGCCATTTTAGACTCTTTTCAGCAAATTAAGCAAATGAAAAAAAATTTTTTATTAAAATTATTAAATTTTTTAAATTTTTAAAAGAAAACAAAATTCTTTTTTTAAACAGATTTATTTCTTAAACTTAAATACTTAACCGTAATTTTAATTTTAACTAGATAATTCATTGTATTATAAATGATGTGGGAATTTTATTTTTTAGATTCATTTGTAATCAGAGTTGTTTAAAAGTCACAAGTCTCATGTCAAGTCCAATTTTCATAAATTTTGAAATCTAACTTTTTATAAATTTTTTTAAACAGAAATTTGAGTTGAAATATTTTAAAGTTTTTTTTGTCAAATATTTAAGATAAATTTGTAAATTTAATAATCTATGAATTTCAAGAATGAATTTCAAAAACTAAACTTTAATATAAAAAATTAATATCTTTTTTATTGATTCTATTATGTTCTTTTTTACTTTTATTTTATTTTGTTTTTATTTTATAATGTAATTTATAGTAATAATTTGTGCGGATTCTTGTTATCTGCTCAAATTCAAATTAGAAAATTAACTGTAAATTTAATTGTCAGATAGACACATATCTTTTTTAATTTTCTCTTAATAAAATAAATAAATAAATCTTTTACTTTTAATAGTTTTTATTTATTTTTTTATAATCAGTTAAGATTAAAATTTTTGTATAATAAATTTTCATTTATGAATCTGCCCAATATTAAAATTAGTCTTCGTTATAAAAAAAAAATCCCCCAGTTGCCCCATACCATTGCTCTCTTTTTAAACATTTATGTTGTATTTTAGTTTAAGTTAGTTATGATGTGATATAGAATAATTTTTATTAGGTTTAACCCTAAGCTACAACTCTTTTTTATTTCATCAACAATTAAGGTGGAAGTTAGTTTACAGCAGAGTTGTTTAAAAGTCTCAAGTCCAGACTTTTTAAAATTTTGAATACTAAAGAAGAAATTTATGCTAAAATTGCAGCAAAATTCTGATATATGGCAAATCTATTGCATACCCAAGAGTATATAAATTTTTTGATATGAAGCCTGATCTAGAAAATTTTTTTATCTAAGAACTTCATTATTTAAATTTTATGTGTTTTTGATTTAAAAACGACATTTTCTTTATTAAGTTAAGTTAAGTTATTTCCATATTAAGAAAAGGTCATGAGAAGACTTATTAATAAATTTTTATACTTTTAAAAAAGTTTAATTTTATCAAAGATTATCCATAAATTAGCTCTTTATTTTTTTTTATGCGCTAAATCTAAATCTCATTAAAAAATAAAATAAAAAAAATAAAAAAGCCTTTTTACAAAAGCCAATTTTTCTTTCAGGAGTTTATTTTCAATCTTTTCTAGTCCAAGTGCGAGTAGCAGGTTAGTTGTTCTTGATGTTTTTTTTAAGTTGAGCATTTTTTTTATCATCGTAGCCTCTGTCGTTTGAATTTTCTTTAGCTGTTCTCTGCTTAAAACATAATTTTCTAGTCCATTGGTTAGTGTCGGTCTTATAAAAACTTTATAGAGGTGTATTTTAATTCTAATTTGTAGGAAATTATTGTCGATTTGTAAATTCTTTAAGATAAAGAATGATTTGAATGCTGTTTTTATTCTTGATTCTACTTGATCCTTGTTATTGTTATTTCTGTTCAGTATTAATCCAAGATATCTAAGTTTGTCTACATATTTTATCTCTTGATCACACATTCGTGGTTTAGCTTCTGAACCTTTTAATTTTTCACCAAAAATTAATTTTAATTGTCTTTTTATTATACTTTAACTTATTTAATTTTATCTTATTTTTTCTTTACATTTTTATTTTTATTTTATTTTGTCTTGATTTTTATTTTTTTTTTTTTTAATCTGAAGGAGCTTTAGTTCGGCACAAATAAAACAAATAAATAAACAGACTTGTTTTTAAATCACAAGTCTTAAGTCAAGTCAATGACTTAAATTTTTTTTTTTTTTTTAAGTCAAGTAATACCAATAAAGTAGTTGCTTCCAAATTCCTGGCTGTTAATCTTTACCTATGTGGCCTGTTAATGCAGACTTGTTTTTAAGTCACAAGTCTTAAGTCAAGTCAAGTCAATGACTTTTTAAAATTAATGACAATTTTAAAAATTTAAAACAAAACGTTGATTGAACCAAAATAAAGCTTTTTGATGATTAATTTTTTTTTTGAATTTAGCCTAATAGGCCGTCCTATATCCAAGTTACATCCCCATGTGCATTTTTGGATTTTGGGGGCATGTGCGTTTTTCAGGTATCCAAATAATTAAATAAAATTCCTCTTTTTTTTTTCAATTTGTAATATTCCAGCAGCGAAGCAATGGGTAAAACCTAGTTTTGTTTATAACTTTTCAATGGTATTTGATTTAATTTCTCTGCAAAATGCTAAATAATAAACATGAAAAATATTAGATGTGGCTCTGCAAAAATCTTCATTTTACAGTAAAAGGCATGTAATTATTAATTAAGTTATTAATATTGAAATAAAAAACAAAATTACTCAACTAAGGAACAAATGTATTTTTTATTTCTATTATAATAAAAAAGGTACGTAAATAAAAAAAGTAATACAATTTATATCAAATTAGAACAAAAATAATTAAACATAGACAAAAATAATATTCAATTTACTTTTTTACTGGTCTACCGCGTTTTTTTTAAACTTGGGGTTGTGGTCTCTTCAAGACGAATGTTTTTTGATATTGGCTCTTGCACAGGCGGATCGTCCGAATCTGATTCTTTATATACGCTGATACCCAAATCATTTACATTTTGAGTTTCATTTGGCTGACGAGTTAAGGCATTGGTTGTGGCTTTAGGGCGACCTGGACGAAGCTTTCTTTCAAGCGGAATGTTCATTATCGGCAAAATTCATAGCTAGATGTCCTTGAGCTGATTCTAAGTTACGAAACTAATTAATTAAATTAAGTTTTTTTAGATATATATTTGTTTCAATTAGATCAAATTAGCTTTCAAAGAAATAAAATAGTTACTAACTCAATCACATTTAACATAATTTAATTTAATTGTACTAACAAAAAATAATTGACGCTAACATCAGCATTTTTGTTCTAGAAAATATAATTTTTTTTTAATATATTATACGCGATTAAAAAATATTTAATTCAAATGCGCAATTTAATTGCAGATAGATAATATTTGTATCAAAAAGTTTTTGATTAAAAACTATCACTATTATCAATTAATGCACACTGAAAAACTGATAAAATTACCTTTTTTTTTTACAGATTATACCATTATTTTGTGTAAAATTATGCAATAAAATGTATTAAAAATCAAATTTTTTTTCGAAAAATTAAACTTTATTGGTCATCAGCATTTTTGTTAAGCTTTAATTGAAAAAACGTAATTTTACACAATTTTAGATCATTTTACCTAAGCTAACATTTTATTACATCCTACTAGTTATGTAATTTTACTTTATCTTACATTTTTTGATTTAAAATTACATAAAATTATATAATATAAATGATGATGATGATGTAAACCTGTTCTGCGATTTAAAGTAAAACACTGTAGTTACACTTATTAATTTTTAATAAAATATTGAAATAACAAGTAAAAATTTGATATGTTGAAAAACAAAAATTAAATCAATCATTCTGCTTCGAAAAATTTATTTGACCCCAAAAGTAGAAAATAATACATATTTTTTGTTACTTATCTTATTAATATACTTTTAATTTCCAAGTATTTTTCAAAATTTTTTTTTGCCTTGTCTCATTAAATTATCTAGGAATTTTTCTTTTAATTTATTTTGTAATTCTTGAGTATCCTCGAAAAAATTTTAAAAAAACTTAAAAGATGTTTTTATCAAAAGACAGACAACCAATTATTTAAGATAAAGCAATAAAAACATTTGATTGAACTTCTTATTTTTTTTTGCCAAAATTTTCCAAATTTTAGTGAATTTTTTTATATTAAAAATCGGGAATTGCTTTAAACATTACACATTTTACTAAAAGAGAGCATTATTTAATTTATTAAATTAAAAAAGATGGGTAAAAAGTTTAAAAAAAAATAAAAAAATTACAATTTTAATTGTGTTAATTATTTTCTGTTTTTTCTGTTGTTTTTATTATCTTGTTGAATTCCATAATTTTAGTTTTGGGAGGTTAAACCAATAAAAGTTAAAATAAATTTAATTTTATAGCCTCTATATGAATCCCAAATTATAGCAGAAAATTAGTGGTTTATCTATTAATTTTTTCAGCCGCCTACGGCTCCCAATTGACAACCTTTCACTTAGATTTTAAAAAAAAATTACTTAATTTACAAATTATAAAAATTTAAAAAGAGATTGTGCACATTTTAACAGAAAAGTTGCCCCATGAAATTTTTTTATCTGCAAAAAAAACCTGTTCCTTTTCTGATAGCCCTATTTGCCAGGAAAACATACATATGGTTGTTTTTTTAGTAGGTTTTGGGCGCTTCATTGCATTTAATTTCAAGTATAACCACTATTTTTAACGATATTATTTGAAAAAGATAAATTCTTGGTATAAAATGATTTTTTTTGTGAACCATAATTTAAAAATAAGTTCATTACAGCGTATTCTATTAAAAGAAATTTTTTACTTAGTTATCGAACTATTTTTCTTCGTAAATAACGGATTTTTGATGAAAAATATGATTTTTAATAAAATCATAATATCTAATAAGCGCCCCAATAAATTCGATCATATCATTAATGATAAATCTTTAGAAATATCTAATAATTAAACCCTCAATTTTTTTTTTTTACAGATAATATTTTTTTTTTCATTGAGGGGAAGCTGTAATCATTTGATATACGGCATTTTTGAATTTGGATTTTATTTAAACAAAATTTTTTTTTCTAATTTAAATAAATTTTATTCTTATAAAAAATTTTCTAAATTCTAAACAGTAAAAACATGTGTCAATGTGATTTAATCTTCTTCTTTGTATTATTTCTTTAGAATTTATTTCATCAATCTGGAAAAAAGTATTATCTAAATTAAATAGAGCCTTAAAGTGAACAGAACTACTTTTAAAGTTATCGAATATTGATGAAAATTAGGGGCATGTCCTGAATGTGATCATTTTGATCACCAAAATATTAAGTGAACTCTTTGTGATCAAAAATTGATCACCAAAATTTTTTTTGATCGCATAAAATTTTTTTTGTTGAAATAAAAAATTTTTTCATTCTAGAAATTTCAAAATTTTAAAATTATATTAATATTGAATGAAATAAAAAAAAAAAAAATTGCAACTCACCATAATAAACTTTAAACAACAAATTCTTTTCTATTTCCTATCTAGGTCTTGAGCAGAAAAATATTTCTCCCACCTTAAAATCATTTATCTACAAAATATATTGTTTATCCAAATTCACATATGGATTGGGTATTACAACTCTTAAAGAAGAGACAAAAAAGTTATTGAACACAACCCAGAACAACTTAATTAGACTAATGTTTGGTATAAAATATAGCTGTCATATGTCCAACATCCTCAAAGTGTTAAAAATATTTAATTTCGAACAGCTTTACTTATTTTCCAAACTATCTTTTATTAGTAACTTGCATTATAACCCATTGGCTTCTTACATTTTTGAATCAATATGTTTAGATACCCCCCCCCCTCTTATGAATGCTAAAAACAAATTGGTTCTTAAATCGGAACTAGAATTTAATGACGGTATAACTGACTCAATAAAGCTATGCTTAGAAAATCTTAGGTTCAAGCACTATAGGATCTTACTTAAAAACCTAATAAAGTCTTTTTAGTAAAGGTCTCATTATTCTTGGACTCGATCAATTGGATAACTATATACTAGGTTATCATTTTTTCTTATTATCAAATTGTATTTTTTCAATTTTATAAACTTTTTATTGTACAATATTTAAATTTTACTTCTCCAAAATGGAGGTTAATTGCTAATCAATAAATAAATAAATAAATAATAAACTTTAAGTTTTTGAAATATATATTAAGATTTAAAAACCGTAAAAGAAAAGGCAGTTTTTACAAAGAAATTGCTTTGGTCACAGTAGAATTGTCCGATGCAGCTAAATTAATTGCAAAAAAAGCATTAAGCAAACAGTCAAAACCGGTACAATGTAGCATTTGTGGTGAATCTATGAAAAATGAAAAGGGTGTTAAATTGCACATGTCAAAAAAACACAAAGAATAAATTAGATTTTGTTTTATTTTATTTTGAAAATTGAGACTTAAATTTTTTTTTTTGAAAATTGGTAATAAAGTTTAATATATTTTAAAAAATATTCTGATCACCAAAAAAAATTTATTTTTATTTTTTCATAAATTAGAGGCTTTTTTGATTACGAAATATGTGATCATTGATCACTGATCACATTCTGGACGTGACCCGAAAATTATATAAAAATTTACCAGTCACTAAATTTTTTAGTCTATTTTTAGGAAATATTACTAAAATTTTGAAATACAATTTTTTTCCTTTTTTTTTTGGAGCAAACTTTTGCTAGAAATATGCACAACCTCTTTTTAAAAAAATTTTAAAAAAATTCAAATAAAGCTTTAAAAAATAAAAAAGAAGAATTTTTTTATTTGAGACTTTTTTAATTAGATTTAATAGATAAATTATTGAATGAGCTAACAATTTCTTTTTTTTAAATTTTTAGCAAGATCCAAATCAACTACCAGAACATGAAAGCATCATTTTTTTTAATAGGGATGAGAAAAAAATTCCTTTTTAAACTTAATTTTTAAAAAAAAAAATACGAAAAAAAAATAATTTAGTAACCATGGCAACCTGAAGACTTGAGCTTTTATTTTATACAAAAAAAGCTAATCATAAAATTATAAAATTTTTCTCTAATAATGAGCGAACAAGATCCGAACAAAGCGGCATTTATGACCGAGACCCCCGAAGACAACAACGAGCTGCCCAATCGCTTTTTGCAAAACACATCACCAGACTCCCGGCCCACAGACTCGTCAAGCGACGAAGACGGCCTAGACGATGACGACTACCAGAATCCATTTTACCAACACTCAAACCAATTGTCACACCATCTGAGCATCGAAAAGGCCATTTCCCCAGAGGTCAACTTGGACCCGGACGCTGACAGCCGCGTACTAAGCGCAATCGCGCCCAAAATATACAACCAAGACGAAAACCATGTTGAAATCAGTTCCACGCCAGCTTTCCAATCCCTCGAAGAAGTAAAAAAAAAAAAAAAATTTTTTCAAAAACTTTTATTTATTTATTTTAGTTATTCCAAGAAGGAAAATTGACTGGGACCCAAGTGGCCCAGCTGAAGGCAAAATACATAGAGCTTCACAACACGCTGAGAAAGTCGCGTGAAAACGAAGCCCGCCTGCTCAAGGAGTCCAAAGAGTGTCTTAAAAAACTTGAGGAAAACCACGAAGTTCTGCACAAAGCGGACGCCTTTCCAGAAAATTTGACCAACGAAGTGCTCAAGCTGCGCGCCCAATTTCTCAAGTCCGAAAACGACGCCTCTTGCAGCGAGGAGCGTCTGTACAACCTGGAATACAAGCTGGCCGGCCTGGAGGAAGACAAACAGTTGCTGGACCGCGAGTACGCCCGCATGCCCAAGCCACACGAGCTCGAGCGGCAGATCGAAGAGCTCAAGCTGCAAAACAGCGATCTTTCAAAGGAAATAATGCTTCGGCAAGAGGAAATCAATGACCTGGTGCAGACAATAAGGGACAAGAATTTGCTCATGGAGCACAGAACTAAGGAGTACAGGGACTTGTTGGACAAGGAGGAGAGTCTGAAAGACGAGTATGTCAAAGAGAATTCGATGCCTAATCAGTACATGAAGGAGTATGACAAATTTAGCACGGAAAAGGACGATGTGAGCAAGCAGATGCAGCAGATTGAGAAACAAATTGAGCAGATTGGGGCCGAGTTGGCTGAGTGTGAAAAATTGAGGAATGAAAACGAGGACAAGAAGAGCGAGCTGATGGACCAGGTTAGCAAGGAAAAAAATGCCAGCTTTGAAAAAGAAAAAGAGTTCAATGATTTGAGCAAACAGTTTGAATTGGAAAAAGAAAAAGAAGTTGTTTTGTTGTCGGACAAGTAGGCTTAATGATTTTTGATTTTTAAATTGAGCGTTCGATGAACCAATTCATCGAATTTTTGCATTTTTTTTTTTTGTACATGAAAAAAAATTTAGAAAAAAATTATTCATAGATAGTTTATGGTATGATTTTTTGGGCCTATAGTCATAGGTGACCAGTATCCCTCACTTAAAATATGCGACCAAGACTGGTCACCTAATTTTCAAAGATGTGTTACTGGAAGGATAACAAGGATAGTTGTTTAATAGTTTATTGCAATAATATAATATAAATATAATGTAATATAATATAATAATCTTTTAAAGGGTTAGTAGTAGTAGTAATAATTTTGCTGCGTGGAAGCCCACAAGCTGGAACGTGGGCCAGAGCCTCAATAAAAACGCCCGACTGTAGCAGCCAGAGTACCTGTAATGTTGTAAGCCTCTGAGCCTGGGCATCATGACATTTGAACCTATCCTCTTAACTAATTTTCTCAACTGCCCTTAATAGCCGTTCACATGGATAGAATATAAAAATATAAATACAAAAGCCAATAAATAGGATACCATAGTATAAAGACAAATGAATAAAAACAATGTATCTTGTGCTGATTTTTGAATTCTTGAAACACCATTAATTAACCAAGGTTGTGTTCGTTTCTTATATATAGCATGGGAAAAGTCCTTTGACGCATAAAAAAATACATTTTTAGCATGAATAAATAATATTTTCCGCATAGAAAAAAATAAATACTAACAGCATAAATTTTTTTTTAGAATAGCATGAAATTTACTTTAACGCATATAAAATCAAAAATCACTTAAAAAAATATCATAGAAAAATATTATAGAAAAAGCTGTTGAATGATTAGAGCTCATTGAGCTTTGAGTGGACGACCACGAGGTCTCTTTTGTAAAGAACCAACTAGTTCAGAATCCTTATGCAGCGAGTTTGCTATTGTTTTTTTTGTTTTTTGATTCTATACTGGCGGTTAACCAACATTTCGTTTTCTAGTGACTCGAACAGGTTCAGGGTCATTTTCAAAGTTTTTTTTCGCAAACACTTTTATTTTATCTCAGTCATATTTTAATTGACTTCGAATAATAATTTTTTATTTTGATGCTGTAATGATTTTTTTTATTCTATATTGCATTTAATTATGCGCTTTTAGAAAAAATAAAAATTGTCTATACTTAACTTAATTGTCAATATTCTATAAGTTTTTTTTTCGTGCGTTTTTTTTTTTAATGCGGCAAAAACCCTCGCCCATATAGCATTGACATCTGTATCTCGTTAGTGATGATGAATCTACTAGAATATAATTCCATTCTGATTCTAGAAGTATTGCGAGGCGTGTTAATTAATAACACAGTCACGTATTCTATATATATGATTTAAACACGAGTTGATCATCAAGTAAGTTAGTGTGGGTAACGGATGGAATATGTGACCAGAAATTGACTTTCTATTTTTTCGTAAGGTTGCTTATTTTTGTCTGGATTAATAATTTTTTTAACATTTAACATTTTTTTTAATCAATTTTAAAATAATTTTTGTTGATTCAAGATTGAAAAAAGTTTAATTTTTTTTGATAAAATATTTTTCATTTTGAAGCACAAAAGAGCGTTAATTGCGCAATAACATACGGGCTAGGTCCCATTGAAGGAGATTTTGGAAGTGAGATTAGCTCAAAAGACAAAATACAATTGATTCAGTTAATGATCTTAACGTGACTGATAGTGAAGATGAAGCAGCATTATATATAAAAGTTTGCTATATTAAAAGCGGGCTCTTGAAAAACTAAAATGCACAGATGAAACTAAAGAAGAATTAAAAAAATCATTAATAAGTGTTCTGAATTCGACATATTTTTTGAGCAGAAAGGGTTATTAATACATAAGGCTAAAAACATTAAAATTTAAAAATGGTGATTTTGAGTTTCTTTGGTTACATAATAAATTTTTTGGTCACTTAATTTTTTATTGCTTTACTTCTCGTCATATATTCCATCTTTGAAAATTAGGTGACTGGTCTTGGTCAAATATTCTAAGTGAGGGGTACTGATCAGAATATATGTGACCAACTGGTCACCTTTGACTAAAGACCTGCGATTTTTATTGCGGAATAATTACCTATCGTAATTTTTTTAATTAATTGATAAGCTATTTAAGTTTTTCAAAAAGCCACTAAAAATGAAAATTTTAATTGAAAAAATTAATTTAGTAGAAACTTTGGTTAGAGTTTTGAAAACGAGTTAAATTGATAAAAATTTATTGAAAAACTTCAAAAAAATATGATTAAAAAAAACCATCTTCAAAACCAAAACCTCTGATTTAAATTTATTTATCTCTTTGTCAATTTTGATTTCTTTAAATCTTTGTCTGGTATTTTTTCTTATTACTTTCATTTTTTTATGTTCCGAATAATTATTCTGAGAAAATCCGGTTAGAAATATGAAAACGAGTTAAATTGACAAAAAATTATCGAAAAACTACAAAAAAATATGATGTAAGATTAAAAATAAAATTTAGTATTTGAAATTTAAAAAAATAAGAAATAAAAATAAAAAATTTCAAAATAAACTCTACAAAAATCAGTTTAAAAATTAAAAATTTTAAAATCGATTTTATTACTTGGTAGAGAAAACATTTTTTGTTAATTATTTTTTTTTCTACATAAAATGTAAAGCATTTTACAATAAAATTATTTAAATAAATTAAAGATTAATCTTAATAACTAAAGACAAACTCTTTAAATTAAAATGGCATCTTGAAGTTTAGGATCAAAAAAATCAGATCAAAAAGTAATTTTTTTATAACTTTTGAATGGTATTTGATTATATCTCTCTGCAAAATGCTAAATAATGCAAAAAAAATGCTTTTAAAGACAGAAAAATTAACTGTTTTTAAATTTAAAGTTTATTAAAATAAAAAAATAAAATTATTTCAGTTTGAATGAATGGATATAAAAGTTATAAATTTGAATTTGTGAATTAACTTTACCTGAATTATTTAAATTACTGATTTTTTTTGTTAAATAAATTAGAGATCAATCATTTTGATCTTAATTTGATAATGAACCATTATTAGACAAAACATGTCTAGTAATATTTAGTATTTATTTCTTAAAAATTATTAAAATCATTAGATTAATTAAGTTTTACAATTTTAAATGATCGTTTTGATCTAAAAATTTGACCTGAAACTTCAATTTGCCCTGTCAACAACCATTCGTCCAATCGTGCTTTAAACCTATTCATGCTATTCGCCTCAACAAAAAAGGCTGGTAATAGATTCCACCAAACTGTAACTCGATTTGAGAAGAAGTGCATTCTTGCGTTTCCATACTTATAGTAATCATTAATTTCACGAGATGTGAAACTCTATAATCTGACTTTTTGAGTGTGCCCTCTCGTATATATATTGCATTTTATATTTTGATCTTTTGATCTTGATTTCAAACTTCAATTTGCCTTTGAAAAGCACGAAAAAAACATTTGAATTTTTTTCAAATATATCTTTTTTAATGTAAAATAACTTCATGTATCATCAGCATATTTTTCACACTTATTTACCAAACAAATTGATAGATCGTTTATATATATCCAAAATAGAAGAGGTCCTAAAAGTGATCTTTGTGGAACTCCACTGGTTTCATCTAAAATATAAATAATGTTATTGAAATTTAAAGGGCGGCCTTGGAGTTGAGTTTAAAGCATATTTTGGCCGATAAGAAATTGGAGTACGATTCGCTGATGCGTATTCAAAAAGAGAAGGAAAGAGACACGAAAAATTTAAAAAAGCTTGAACTTCAACTTAAAGCAGGTATGGACTCGTTGATGAATATTCGTCTGCAACATGAGAAGATAATGGGCCAAAAGGCAATGCAGCCTTCAAATGACGGTTCCCTATTGGAAAAGAGGAAAGAGTTGATGAGAGAAGTTGATGCATTGAAGCGAGAATTGACCAAAGAGCATGCTGATACTAATATACAAAAGGTCAAGGTGGAGAATAGGATTGAAGTGGAGGAGCGATTGTTGTGCGAGCAGAGCGATTGGAGAATAGAAGCGGTTGAGGTCACTCGTTTGGCAGCGATTAAAGCTGACGAAAAGGAACAAAAGGCCAGGGAATTTATGAAAGCTGAAACTCGGTACAAAAAAGCAATGGAAGACTTGAAAGTTAAAGAAAATTTAATCGATGAACACCAAAAAAGACTCAGAGAGCTCAAAATAAAGTAAGTTTTTTCTTAATTGTATTCTATTTTTATTTAATTTTTTAATTGACTGCACCTCATAGCTGACGCTTACATAAAAAAGAATAGATGAAATTAAATACAGTACAATTTTAAACTTACTTGTAAATTTCTTTTCCTCGACCTTTCCTCAACTTTTCCTTTCCCCACTGGAATAGTCGAGGATTAGTCGAGGAAGAGTCGAAGAACCTAATGCATACAAGTTAGTTTTAATTTTTACTGTAATAATCAGGCTCTAGAATAATGACAGTGTTCTATGGATCTTTTTTACGTAAATTTAACCAAATAAAACATTTGAATCCCACAATTTCACTAAATCACTATCAACGAAAAAATCACTTTTTATTTTTTCGATATAAATGATTACTATTCATGTCCTCAACTCATTTTCGGTCTCAATTATTACTTTAATGAACTTATTAATTAATGATTAATATGCATAAATTAATTTAAGTGAATCAGATTAAAATAAAAAAATTTCTATTTTTAAAATATTGAACTTCCTTTTGAGCTCTTCTTTGAAGGAAGGAAGGAGCCTAAGGATATTTATAATAGGAGGTGATCTCAAAGCGAAGACTAAAAGTTAAGGTTGTTTGAGAGAAAATGAGAATGGTCTTATCTTAGAAGAAATTCCTAACAAGCTCAGCATCTCTGTAATTAATGATAAGACTCCAACATATAATAAATTTAAACGGAATTTTATGAAGTCCTTGATATTTTTTTTAATCCCGTCTTCACTCTCAGATAGAGCTGTATTAATTTAATAAAATATCTCTCAAATAGAAATGGGATCTAAAGCCAATAAAATTAGGTAATCTTTACAAATCTTTTATAGAATCAATCTTGGATTATTCTTTTCTTTTTTTAAATTCATACTCAGAAATTAACATCAAAAAAATACAAGTCATTCAAAATTCATCAGTTCGAACTATTTTGAAGCTCAAATATGATACCCACTCCTATATTTTACATCAAGAGACCTTCAAAAAGCTATATATATTAACAGTTTCAAATCGGTCGTCAGACTGATAGAAGAATATAGAGATGGATTTGAATCAAGAAATATGAAATTACACAATCCAACTCCATTGTCTAATTGCTACCTAGTAATTTCTTCTTTTTTTACTGAACTATCAAATATTTAAAAATTCCTTACCTCTAGTTATTTCAAAATATCGTTTTTAATTTTCTGTTAACTCATGTATTACTTTATAAATTTATTAAAAAATTTTATTTATTTATTTCATTTAACAATAAATAAATATTAAAATAAAATTGTAACCGTTTAAGTCATTTCGTAGCTCTTATTTATTAATTTTTGGGGCCAAAAATTATGGGTCCTACTAAAATACTGACCCCCATTTATTTTGCAAAACAAAAATATTTTTTAAAGTTTTAATATATCATTTAGTTTGAATTTTTCTCTTTTTTCTGATTTTCGTAAAGGTAAAGTACGTTTCTTTTTATTTTAATTTGATCTTTTGGTGGTTGAATCATTTTTAAAAATTTTAGAAATTTTAAAAAATTTAAAACTATAATAAACTTTATTTATAAATGCGAATGGGAAACAACTTGGCTCTTTTTTCCACTTGCAAATGCTCTTAGTATATGGAATGGTATATCGTATTAAAACTTTTAATTCCTATTTCAAAATAACTAAGGTCTTTTATTATAATCAAAATATCTCAAAAACTATACATCCTGGAGAAAAATTAGGCACATTTTTGGAAAGCTCGTTAAATTCTCTTCAAGAAAAATGGGGGTCAGTTGGGGGTCAGGTTTTTAAAAGTATAAAAATATTCGATTTTCACAAAAAATAAAAATTTTGGAGAAAAACTAGTTTGATTTTCAAAAAAAAGAGAAAAATTAAAACTAAATGATATATTTAAACTTTAAAAAATATTTTTGTTTTGCAAAATGAATGGGGGTCAGTATTTTAGTAGGACCCAAAATTATTAATAAATGAGCCAAAGTAGTAATCATATATCCGATAATTAATTAATTATTGAGTCCAAAATAATTATGAGGCCGTTTCAGTGATAGAATGAGCCCATTTAATATTATTCCTTAAAAAATATTCTACTCAAAGATTGCAGGATTTTGCCAAAATGTATGATGTGATAAAAAATGAGCGAAACAAATGTGTTAACCAAATTCAGATATGTACCCAGCGAGCGGCTGAAATGAGAGAAAAGCTGAAAATACTCGGCAACGAACACGAAATCCTAAGAACCAGCTCAAGCCAAAAAGAAAAGCAACTTCAGCGTCAAAGACTCAAGTATGTCAACTCGGTTTCTTTGCGCGACTCAATCAGAAACGAAAAAGACAAGCAAAAAAAAATCCTAGAAGAACTTAAAGAAGTGGAAGAACAGCAGACCATGAATATAGCCAACTACAACAACATAGTCAGTTACAACGAAGAAGAGTCGACCCGTCTGAGAAAGCGATATGAAGACGCAGTCAAAGAGCGAAACTACAGAGGCCTGGAGCTCATCAAACGCAACGAGGAATTGTGCGTTATTTGTGAGAGAAGCAACACCCAAGACTCCATAATCAAAAACGGAAATATCGAACTTCAAACTAGAGAGGAAGAATCACGACTGCTCAAGCTAAGAATGGAGGAGGAAAAAAGAGTGGTAGGGTTGTATGGAAAAAAAGCCTCGAACGAAACACCTTTGCAGAACGAGCTAAATGTGTTCCGCGCTCAATTGGTAGACAGTCAAAATCACTTGATAAAACTTGAAAAACAAATGGAAAACTGCAATGATCCAAATAGGATTCGATTGCTAGGCGGCCCAGAAGAAACCGCCGAGACAGCTATAAAAAAACTAGAAGAACTTGAGTTCAAATTGGCCAAGATTGAGGAGCAATGTTTGGAAAAGGAGCTGGTTCTGGAACAGGTTGGTCGATTGACCGAGAGAATAAATTCCAAAGTAGATGTGAGCAAAGATGACACGTTGAACTTGGCCAAAAAGGTGAACGGAATTCAGTCAAGCATTAAAGATACTACTAAAAAAATGATGGCCTCTGTATCTGAATTGAGTATAGCTC
The DNA here is from genome assembly GCA_010279815.1 of Brachionus plicatilis. NCBI lineage: Eukaryota > Metazoa > Rotifera > Eurotatoria > Ploima > Brachionidae > Brachionus > Brachionus plicatilis. Next base: position 683,181 of record QEOQ01000704.1, read on the forward strand.
AGGCCAGAGCGCTTAAGCTACAAGAAGAAGTGAAGACCAAGGAGTTGCTTTTGGAGCAGTACTATAGTAGGATGGAAAAGGGTGAAGCGCCAAGCGATGAAATGGAACAGGAGTGGTTGAGATTTTTGGACAGTGAGGAAAGACTTAGAAATAGCAAAATAGCCAAACAAATGGTAAATTTAAGAAAAAAAATTTTTTTTTTTTTTTTTTTTAATTGAGTAATTTTTTGTCCAGCCTGAAGACAAGATTGTGTACACTATGCAAGATGGGTATGTGACCACTGCTGAGCCGAGACCTAATGCGTATATACCGCAGAATGAGATCGAATTGCCAATACCCAAGCCGTATGGAAATAGTGCGCCATTTAAGCCTCAAGAGATAGGAGCCAACATGAGACACATCAGAAAACCAAATCCAAAGCCAATTGAAATATAAACTCTTTTCTTTTTTGTTAATGTATTTAATTTAATTTTTGAAGAATATTATCAAATTTATTAAATAATAATAAAATTTTTTTTGGTCAATTTAAGATTATATTTTTAAAAATAATGAATGTGTTATAAAACGTAAATAAAGAAATAATTCTTTCCGGATCTGTTTGAATCTAGTGATTCGCGGTTATAACACAAATAATAAAAGAAAATTAAATAATAATAATAACTTTATTAATAAATGCCCACTTCTAGCCTGAACAAATAATAAAGAAAAATGGAGAAAAGAAAAGAAAAAAATAATAATTTCAAAGTTTTTTTTCTAATCGCACATGTCTAGTATTTTACACAGTTTTTTATACTATCAACTTGCTAAGCGCATGAGATCATAGTATTGCACTGTGAAACTATAGACATTTAAGTTAAATAGAGTCGGTGTTGTAGTTATTGAGAGAACTACAACAAAAGTAAAATTTAGTAAATTTACTATATTTTTCGAAAAATATAGTCGTTATGGAACAAAATTTTTTTTTGGGCTGGAATTTCGGAAAAAAGCTGAAAATTGAGCCTTTTTTGAATTTTTTTAATAACTTGTCCTAGGATTACTCCACTACCCTATTTAAAAAATATGTACAATGGTGATTTGATCACAGTATTTTACGAAAAATTACGTAAAATAATAGGATTTTACGATTATTTTGGTAAAATTTGGTTAAAATAAGTAAAATTTAGAAAAACTTAATTTTTATATTAAAAAAGTTTTAAAAATACGCAGCTATTTAATTATACAACTCCATTATTAATATCAGAAAAAATCATAATATTTTAATGCTAATGATCAAACCAGTCACCATCTCTTTGAATTACCATCACCATCTAATTGATTTTATTTGCGCAGCTATTTAATTATAATAAACCGGTCTAATGTGGTGGCCTTTTTTTTTTTAAGCTGATTTGGGTTTTGACCAACTGAAAACTAAGAAAATGCTCACCGAATTTACCCCAATTTTTATTTCATATGTCATCAATGATTTTCAAAAAACTATAACACCAGAGAAGTGTAAAAAATATATTAATCATTTAAAAAAAGTATTTTAAATTTTTTATTATGGCAACTTGAAGTTCATGATCATTATCAAATGATCAAAATTTAATTAATTAAAATTATAATAAAAATGATGAAACTAGATTTTTTTATTTTTTTTTTAGATTAAACATAAAATGTTTATTATTTTAATTAAAAGAAAACAAATATTTTTTTTTTAATTGACCTTTAATTGATTCTTCTAAAATCTTTATTTGAAAAATTTAAATACAAATTTAAAATCGACATTAAGGTATCCAAATTATGACTTTAAATGATATTTTTATATTAATTAAAATATGTGATTTTTGGCCATATTGAGTTTACCACATTTTACCTAAATTTTCGTAAAATCCAATTAATTTACGTAATTTTTCGTAAAATACTGAGATCAAATCACCACTTTATTCTGAAACTAGAAAAAAATCTGAAAAAATTGTTACTTTTTTTATTTTTAGAGTTACTCGTCTTACAAAATTGGCCAAAAACAGTGATTTTTTCAAAATTTCCAACAAAAAAAAAATTTTATTCAATTTTTGTAATTTATAAGTCTCATTTAAGTATATTTTATCTAAAGAATAACATATTTATGTAATTTAAATGCAAATTATATAAAGTTAAGTAAATTATTCGATATCCTCAAATGTTCTTGCATTTTTTGTTCCAATGTCCTGAAAAATAGCTTAAAATTTCACGATGAATCGACTTTTCGAATATCAGAACAACTCCTTTCTAGATGGATTAAAAATGGAAATAGGCCTTTTCTAAACAAAGGGTATCAAATTAAAAAAAATATTAATTAATTTTTTTATTTTTTTTTAAAGGAGAGGAAGAAGATTGATTTGTTCAGGTTTTCTAGTAACCCATCCGAGTTCTCCTTTTTTCACACTTTCTGAACCTGAATGAGAGCAAGCAACTAAAAAGTATCCATCGCTTTTAGAAGATGAGAATATCATTTAGAAAGAAATGCACTGGTACAATAACTCCAGGTCAAGATTTTAAAATTTAAAAATTTTTTTTTTTTTTTTCAAAGTCCAGACATTTTAAACTTTTGAATACTGAAGAAGAATTGTGAAGACATTTTTGCTAAAATTGCAAGAAAATTCTGATATATGGCAAATCTTTTTGCATTAGACAACCCAAGACTTTATAAATTTTTTGATATGAAGCCTAATCTAGCAAATTTAAAAAAAAGTCTGGATTTTTTTTTTTTTTTTTTAATTTTAAAGTCAGGACTTGGACTTTGAAATAAAAAAAAACAGGACTTGGACTTCTTTTTGGGACTTTTGAACAACTCTGATTCGAATAAAATCTTGAATATAATATAAATTTGAATTTATATTTGATTTGTTTTTATTTTTGAAATTAAATTCGTTAACTATCTTTTTTCAAATTAAAATTCTAACTAAACTTTAAATTAAAAAGCAGCTTGAATTTTAGACGAATAAATTGAAACTAATAAACTAAAAGTATTAAAATTTGAATTGAATATTTAAAAAATTATGCATTTGAAAATTTAGTTTTTTTTACTCTTGTAGCGTTGGTTAAATCAAAACAGTTATTTTTTGATACATGGTAAGATGGATGGTATTATTGTAATTCAGAAAATGTTAGAAGAGTTGTATTGACTGGTGAAAATCTGGCACACTTTTAGTATCCAGATCGAACTGAAATTCAATTTTTTAAATGAATTCTTTTTTAATTAAATTTTTTTTGATCAACTTTTTTTTTGATTAATTTTTATTTTCAAATATTAAACTGAATATGTATTAAATTCAGTTTTCGATTCAAAAATTTTATATTTTCAAATTTTAATTCGTATATTTTAGAGATTCAATTTTTAATTTAAATAAATTAATTTTTAAGTATATTATTCAAAAATATTTTTTATAGCTTGTAAAAAACAAATTACCAAAATAAAACGTTTTTAAAATTTTTACTTAAAAATACTATTTCTTCCTAAAATTAAAAAAAAATATATTTCCAGTTTAACTTTCTGAACAATCTCATCAAAATATTTTTAAGAATTTTTTCAAAAAAATTATGACAATTTTTTGCAAATGAATTTTTTATATTAGTATTTGCGTGAATCATCGTATAATTTGATAAAATCTCCGAATCAATCACAAAAGTATTAGTTAAAAAAAAATTTAATTGACCCTATAATTACAATATAAATAAAATTTTTGCATTTTTGGCTCTTTTTTCCTCATTTTTTAGTCTATTGTTAGAACTTTGCTTAAATCTGTCTGAATTTTAAAAAATACGAAAAAAAGGAGATTTTACAAATTGACAAAAAATGCACTTAAATTTTACAATAATTTCAAAATTATTTTTTCTACTGGCAATCAACTGATGAAGCCATTTGAAAGAAGTTTTTGAATTTTATTTTTTAATAAATCACATTTTTAAAATTACTGAATGGAACTTAATTATGTAAAAATCAAGGTATAAATTTTTCAGAAATTTAATAATCAGCTAATTTATTATTTTTGTTATTTCAAATTACCATATTTATTGGCTTGAAAAAAAAATTTAGTGTTTTCAGAAAAAAATTAATTCAATATTTTAATTTGAAACGCTGCAAGATCTTTTAAGCAATAAGGTTTTTTTTAAGTTTTATATTGTTTAATTTTATTTCAAAATGAACTCTGTGATTATGAATCTAAAAAATTCGAAAATTAGGCATTGACATCTAAATTTATTTGCGTCTATATTATTTTTAATTTTAAAAATTGCATGTTAATTGAAGCCTTGGAGAAATAAATTTTTATTATAAATATGATGTAAAAGAATTTTGAGTTTAGTTTTTTTTAAAAATGAAAATATTTAAGTATTTGTTAGCATTGTTTCTTTTGTTGGCTACTTTTTCCACCATAACAGCCTTGGTACGATTTATTTTTGAAATTTTTATAAATTGTTTTTTAATTAATTTTTTATTTAGAAAACGAAGCGTGAAGCCGAAGAATGGTACAAAAAATCGGTTTTGGAAAAAGCCAAAGACAAAAGAATAGCTGCTCATCATTTAGATGAAATAAGAAAAGAAATGAATGAAAAACTAAAGCATCACTATTTGGAGGCTTAAATTAAAAACTAATCAAAATAAAGTTTTGATCGAAAAATTGTTAAATAGACAAAAATTATATATCAAAATAATAAATAACTTTTTAAATTTTTCTAGATTATTTTTTAACTACATAAATTGCTTTAAAATAAACCAATTTCATTTATATTCTTTTTAAAAGATAATTTAATTAATTTTACAGGTTATGTCTTTTTTTAATTTAATAAATTTCAAGAGCTAGCAGTTTTTCATTAAATTTAAATAAATATTAAAGTTTGAATTTTTTTGAATCAGGAAAGGATAACAAAAAAATTTATCCTGGTCGACATGGCCGAACATCTTGGCCGACTAGGCCGAACACCTTGGCCGACTAGGCCGAACACCTTGGCCGACTAGGCCGAACACCTTGGCCGACAAGGCCGAACACCTTGGCCGACAAGGCCGAACACCTTGGCCGACAAGGCCGAACACCTTGGCCGACAAGGCCGAACACCTTGGCCGACTAGGCTGATCAACTTGACCGACTAGGCTGATCAACTTGGCCGACTAGGCAGACCGCGCCGACGCTGTTTAAAGGCCGCGCCGGGCCGACAAAATGGCCGAGGCCGCGCCGGCCGGCCAAGCGGCGTTACGATTTTATTTGAACCACTGTATATTAAAAACTTTGACTTATAAAAAAGTCTGGACTAGGTTTTTTTCATCATCCAGTCGTGCTTTTTCAAAAAAAAATAATAATAATAAAAATCAAAAATCAATTCCTTGTTTATTTCTAATTGATTTCTAATAAACTTAATTAAATAATTTACTTGCTACGAAAAAATTTACCTTACTATCAAAAATTTCACTTTGCTATGATTTTTCTTGCTATGAATTAACTTGCAATGATTTGTCCTGCTATGAAACGTTCTAATGCCAGATAGAACATCACCTGCAAACAACATTAGATTGCACACAATCCTACGTTAGTTTTTGCTTGTATTTTCTTGGATAATAGCCTTGTGTTATGCCTAGCAAATCTTACTATCCTTTCAGTTAATAGTATGACGCTATTCTTTAACCACTATATAAGCTTCACTTTAAAATAATTTGATACAACAAAATAAATTGGTTTACTAAAGTTAATCTCTTGATTAAAAATCCCTAGTTTTTACATTGGCGCCCAATAAAAAATAAAAAACGTCTAAGCTCTGCGTAATGCATGCAATTTTCAAGAGTGGCACGTTTTTGGCAAATCAATATGTGAGTAATGATTGTTACCCTGTACCATGCCCTGGAAAATGGCATTAATAGGAAATTATTGCACATGGTTGACGACGTGGATATAACGTAGAAAACTGCAGACTATCTATACTGACTATTACAGTCAACTCGACACATATAACTGGCCCTTATTTGTATGGACATTGTTCATTTGGCTAGGTACAGTGTCAACGGCGGCAAAAATTTTAGGATTTATGGTTACATGTAAACCTGCAAGTGGATTGGCAAAGTTTATGGTCTGGGGTGTTAAAGGTTTAATACAAATGATTATAAAACCGATTAAGTCAAGCGATTAGTATCAAAAAAAAACACATAATTTTACTTCGTTTCCACTCGGGCGAAAACATATTCGGCTGGGTAAACACGTTTGAACGCCAGACGCCAGATTTAAGTGAATCGAGTAAGAAAACCATTATGTTGAAACTGCTTCATGTAGATTGTTTGAAACAACTGGAACACATGCTGTTAAGAGATAAGCATAACGCAAGCTCCTCAGAAAAAAAAAATCGTTGTTAAGGCTTTTCAGTCGCCAGGAGACCAACCTTGACCCCATGCATCCTCTCGTAAACCTAACTCAAAGGTCAGATGAAAATTTGTTCAAGTACGTAAGCGTATTGAAGAAGTTAACTCGTGAAGCATTCGATGAGGAAAATATTAGAAGGGAGGACTTAATAAAGGACCGTTTTATTCGCGGCATCAAAGACAAGCGAATTAAAGAAAAACTGTGCAACCAATTAAACCTCAGCTTGGGTGAATTAATTGAACTGGCGAGCAAATGGGAAAGCAAGTACAAGAAAGTCGATTCAATCGTGTCGAAAACAAATTTAAAAATTTTCATCAATTTGGAATTAGAGCCAAATAATGAACCTTAAAAAACAGCTAGAAGAGTTCTCAAGCGACTTCGCGGGCATCCCGGTTAGTGATCAGAATTACAACGACTAACCCCGTATTAGTATCGCCGAAGATAAGTTTGGTCCTTTCCTACAATTGTTTAAGATGACCCAATCCCCTGCTCAGTCAACCTAGTAAAGCCAATTGGTGGCTTGTGTAAATTGGAGGACAAACTCGTTGTGTTAGACTTAGACAAAAGTGCCGAGATTT
>QEOQ01000704.1:691615-749910 GCA_010279815.1 Brachionus plicatilis
ATGATCCAACCCTGTACCATCTTGTTTCCGATGCCACAACTACCCAATTTGGATTTATAATAAATAGCAAGTGCGCATTCGCCGGACAGTTCAATAGGGAACTCCCTATTACATTAGCAGAAACAATAACTGTGTTAATTGCTCTTCAACAAATATGCCAACACGCAGAAGAGGATAGTGTCTCCATAATTTGCCAGATAGACAATACTGGAACAATTGCTGCCATCAAGAAAAACAGAACGAAATATAAATCTGTTTCAGTTATAGGTAACCTTACCTTAAGTGATGTTTTAAGGAGCCAGAGAAGTTTTTTCGAAACTCGGGTGACACCAGTGTACATTGCAAGTGAGATGAACCCGGCAGACGCCTTATCCAGGATTAAATGGAATCAATACGACTATAATTGGATTTCGTTCAACAAATTCTTCAGGATTGACTACGACACAGGAAGAATCCTTAACAAATTGAAATTTCATATTGAAATGGTACATCCCTTGGAGAATAGCATCCGTTTCCCAAATCAGGAGGAGCTATTGGTAAAATCCGAAGTTGCCAGAATATCATTATCCTTAAAAAGACAGTCATCAAAATCAGAATAACTTCTGTCAAAAAAGCAAAAGCTACCTGAAGCCAACCCAGACGTACATGTGGACGAAACTCAACTTGCAGAAAGCTCCATCCCCCCAAACATAAATACCAACGAAGGTATTGTGGAATTGGATCTGTTCAACGCAAGTATGAGAGACCTCTCAGACATCCCATCACTCAGAGAGGGACTAGAAAACCATGAACTGGAATACGAAGGCACACGATACCAGCAGGCATTCATACCAACGTTGGAACCAATCAACGAATGTCGGCCAGGGTGTTCGGCCTTGTCGGCCAGGGTGTTCGGCCTAGTCGGCCAAGTTGTTCGTCCTAGTCGGCCAAGTTGTTCGGCCATGTCGGCCAGGGTGTTCGGCCTTGTCGGCCAGGGTGTTCGGCCTAGTCGGCCAAATTGATCGGCCTAGTCGGCCATGTTGTTCGGCCTAGTCGGCCAGGTTGTTCGGCCTAGTCGGCCAAGTTGTTCGGCCATGTCGGCCAGGGTGTTCGGCCTTGTCGGCCAGGGTGTTCGGCCTAGTCGGCCAGGGTGTTTGGCCTAGTCGGCCAAGTTGTTCGGCCTAGTCGGCCAAATTGATCGGTCTAGTCGGCCAAGTTGTTCGGCCTTGTCGGCCAGGGTGTTCGGCCTAGTCGGCCAATTGTTCGGCCTAGTAGGCCAAATTGAACGGCCTAGTCGGCCAAATTGATCGTCCTAGTCGGCCAAGTTGTTCGGCCATGTCGGCCAGGGTGTTCGGCCTTGTCGGCCATGTCGGTCAAGGCCGAACACCTTGGCCGAGGCCGCGACGGCCGGCCAAGCGGCGTTACGATTTTATTAGAACCGCTGTATACTAAAAACTATGACTTATAAAAAAGTATGGATTAGGTTTTTTTCATCATCAAGTCGTGCTTTTTCAAAAAAAAATAATAATAATAAAAATCAAAAATCAATTCCTTGTTTATTTCTAATTGATTTCTAATAAACTTAATTAAATAATTTACTTGCTACGAAATAATTTCACTTTGCTATGATTTTTCTTGCTATGAATTAACTTGCAATGTTTTGTCCTGCTATGAAACGTTCTAATGCCAGATAGAACATCACCTGCAAACAACATTAGATTGCACACAATCCTACGTTAGTTTTTGCTTGTATTTTCTTGGATAATAGCCTAGTGTTATGCCTTGCAAATCTTACTATCCTTTCAGTTAATAGTATGACGCTATTCTTTAACCACTATATAAGCTTCACTTTAAAATAATTTGATACAACAAAATAAATTGGTTTACTAAAGTTAATCTCTTGATTAAAAATCCCTAGTTTTTACATTGGCGCCCAATAAAAAATAAAAAACGTCTAAGCTCTGCGTAATGCATGCAATTTTCGAGAGTGGCACGTTTTTGGCAAATCAATATGTGAGTAATGATTGTTACCCTGTACCATGCCCTGGAAAATGGCATTAATAGGAAATTATTGCACATGGTCGACGACGTGGATATAATGTAGAAAACTGCAGACTATCTATAGTGACTATTACAGTCAACTCGACACATATATCTGGCCCTTATTTGTATGGACATTGTTCATTTGGCTAGGTACAGTGTCAACGGCGGCAAAAATTTTGGGATTTATAGTTACATGTAAACCTGCAAGTGGATTGGCTAAGTTTATGGTCATGTGTGTTAACGACTAACCCCGTATTAGTATCGCCGAAGATATGTTTGGTCCTTTCCTACAATTGTTTCAGATGACCCAATCCCCTGCTCAGTCAACCCAGTTCAGAAAACCAAAGCCAATTGGTGGCTTGTGTAAATTGGAGGACAAACTCGTTGTGTTAGACTTAGACAAAAGTGCCGAGATTTCACCAATCAGCAAAACAGTTTATGAATCTCTAATCCAGCAACCTAGATTGCTTAAGAATTATCAATTGGTTTTATCAGCTGGTGGTAAAATAGACAATGTACTTGGTTTAGTCCGAATTAACGTACAAATCGGAACTGAGCGATTCTCGTCCTATCTGTTGGTGGTTGAGGATTTGCCAGTAGATTGTCTTCTAGGTCGAGACTTGTTGCCTTTTTCGATAATACTTAAAACATTGTCACGCGAGATGCTCCATCAAAAAAGCATCTAAGCATCTGGTGTCACAAAAACTAGAGCGTGAAGATAATTCGATTCAAGAAAAAAAAACCTTTTTGTCGTACAGTCTTAAACCATTTAAGCCTCGGAACAGTGTGCTAGAAAAAAATTATATTACGGATTCGAAACGACACATTTTTTCAAACCAGGTTAACTTAATACACATAGAGATTGGGCACATTGAGCAAACTCGTAACACTAATAAGACCAAATTATTAACCCTCGCCGCCGCCACCCTCACATATCTTGACTCTAAGAAATCAAGTCTTTTTGACCACGTCATTCAATTGATAGATCCCGCCATAGCTCCGTATGCAGCAAAGTCCGCCGTGTCCCATACAGTAAACGGGCCGAATTCAAGAAATTACTTGACGAGATGCTCGCAGCAGATTTAATTCAAACTTGGTTACTGCAGAGCAAAAAACCTAATGCCAGACTAACGCTTTTGTTGATCCGTTTGGGTAATTACGACTTCAAAATTGTGTATCGGAATGGATAGAAGCATTCCAACGCCGATGCACTGTCTCGTTGGTCGCTTGAAGAGACTGAAACATCAAACACAGACGATGAAAAAGATGGCGAACCCCTCGCGATAAATCAGCTCCATCTACAAATAATCCGTAACCAACAAGACGCTTACGAAATCAAAAACTTTCAACAAATAGATCAACAAGATGATCCGGATCTCAAATAAGTAATAGAAAAGAAAAACGCCAAAATTCAGCTGAGCGCGATTGATCAAAAGAGTTAAAAGCAGACCAAAAGCGGTTTATCAAATTTAATAATTAATTTGTGGTCTTGGATAATAAATTGTATTTTTTCAAAGAGGGGGAAGAGCCACTGCCATTTAAACTCGTCTTACAAACTAATAAGGTAAGTGAAATTATTGATTTAGCTCACTCATTTATGTTAATTGGACATCTGGAAGTAAAAAGAACAAAAGGTCAAATCCTGTAAAATTTTTCAGCTTGCAAAAAGTTTAGCCAAGTTACCAAAGGCTTTTTTGTAGCCAATACGATGTAACTACCCATTGCAGCTTATAGTGACATAGTTGGCCCACTCCCTATTACCTCAAATGGAACCAAGTACATTTTGGTCATTTGTTGCCATTTTTCTAAATTTGTGGTTCTTTTTTCAATGGCCGATCAACATGCAAAAACAGTTGCAAATTATCTCTTAAAGTTCATACTACTTTTTGGACTTTTCACCAACATAATGACAAATCAAGGTACCAATTTCCAGTCAGAGTTGATGAAAAAACTTTACGAATTCTTAGACATTTATCAACTCCGAACTAGTGCATATCATCCGCAGTGTAATGGTTTGACTGAGAGGTTCAATCGGACCCTGAAGACCATGATTTCATGTTATGCAAACGAAAACCAAAACAACTGGGGCATAATTTTAAAAAAGTTAGCATTCGCCTACAACAGCTCGGTGAATTCCATTACAAATCATACACCATATGAGCTGATGTTTGGCCGAAACCCTAAGCTCTCGGTGATTTAGTATTTCAAAATGCAAGTCCAATCAGATAACTAACATATGGACAGGAGGAGGTGGGCCAAGAGGTTGAGCAGGATGTATTAGTAGCTCCAAATCCTGTTCAACTGATGGCAGACAGATATTTGAGGCAGCTCAGAGACCGACTTGAAGTTATTCGTCAAGTCGAGAAGAACCAAGAAATTAAACTCGAAAAAACTAAATAGCTATATGATAGGAATATAAAGCCCAGCTCTTAGAATGAGGGTGAACTTGTTCTAAAAAATGTGGGAACAAATAAGGCTGGATTATCCAAAAAATTGGCCATAAAGTGGGAGGGTCCCTTTATGATTATAAAAAGAATTAATGAACAAAGTAATCAAGTAAGATTAGCAAAAAATCCCAAGGCAAGAACCCGAGTGGTACATCATAATAGGATCAAAATGCTCTTTGGAGATTTAGAACATTACTCAGTAGGCCAAGAGAAAGAATTAGCAATCGCTAATCAATATAATAAGCCGGAAAAAAACCAAATGGATCGTGCACCACCGCCGAAGAGGGGAAGAAAACCGAAGTCCCATTACCTACTGGAAATATAAAAATAAAAAAAAAAAAAAAACTAATTAATTGTAAATATAAGCCAGTCTTTTGAGAATTGTAATCTTAATAATTTCGTATTAATTAATTCACAAAATTTTTTTTGATTTCAAAATTTTTTAAAATGTTTATTTTATTAATCTACAACTCAAAAACAAAAGAAAAAATTATTCAAATGTCGTCAGTAATCACTGTCAAAACTCCTGGAACGGGATCAGTCGAGGCCTGGGAAGAAAAGTTGAACTACCAAATAGAAAACCTGGAGGCAGGACTGCTATAATGCGAAATCAACAAGCAGTATAATATCATCCAAATGAGTCAGCGCCCCGTACTAGTCCTGTTGGTCAAAGCCTGGATCAGTTTGCTGATAGAATTGATTTGGAGATGGAGGTGCATAATTTGTGTCCGCTTGACGACAAGCATGAGTCAAAAATTTTGGACCTATCAGCTATCGACCTGAATAAACAGCAACGTTCACGACATTTTTATCAAATCAATTCCCACGGTAGAAGACTGCGAACTACGCTTCCGTCGGGCTCTTCTCCACCACGCCTTCAAATTTGACCTCGGTTACATTACATAGGCAAAGGTAATGTCGCAGCCAAAGACAAAAGGCACCATCATCTCTTTTGTGCGATTTTAGCAAGTTGCCTTGCACCCTTAAATCATCCAATCTTTGGACGGAGCATCATGGCATGGAAGGGAAATTGTCGCCCGAATAAACCAGAGACGCACCAAACTTTCAAAATTTTCAAAGAGCCCAGGAAACCAAGAAAGTCAAGCGGAAGTGTGACAAATCGAACTTCGCAAAGAAGAGTCGTCTCAAAGAAGAGCTGGACCAATTCGAAGCTGACTTGGACAGGCGAGAGGCCGTGCTGCATAGGCTACCATCTCTGGAGCAGCAAGACTACTTCCGTACGTTGGAAGACGAAAATAGGACGCCCAGGTCAACGAATGAAAGCCTGCACTATATATAGTCAACAGGTTAAATCGAATAATTTCTTATGATCTTGACAGTGAATGCATCACTTTATATAATCAATTGAGTAAGTTTTTGAAACAAAAACGTTTTTTTCCCCTTTGTATTCAATGAAAGCACCCCACTTTGGTATGTGATTTTTGAATGAATCAATACTTTTTGAATCGTTTGATGATATTTCATGAGTTCGATTCAATTCCTTTTGAAGGATTTCAATTTCAATATCACTTGAATCTGAACACTTATTAGTATATTCCGAATCACTTGAACTTTCTTTTCTTCTTCTCTTTCCTTTAATATTTTTTTCGGTTTGTTAGGCAACTGTTGATTCTGTATATCGATAAGAATTTCGTTTAAATGTCTTCCTTTTGATTTGATACCAGGTGTTCTATATTTTAAATAGCTTAAATAATAAATCACATTTGCGACATGGCTACAGCATCCGACTATTCGACGACCTGACAAACATAACTTAAATAAAAATTAAATCAAAATATTACCTAGTAAATAAAGTAAAATTTTGAATTTACCTTGAATTGACTTTGAATGATATAATCCAGGTATATATTTGATAAAAACATTGCATATATTTTTAAACTGTTTAACATAGCTGGTTTGCTCAATATCTTTTAGATTTTTTTTAGATCTTCTATGACGTGATATTATTTCAAATGCAAAGATTTTTGAATTTTTATATTCATCAGTTAAAACCCTATTAGACATATTCTTCATCAATCTTGAGCTAACAATGTAAGCTGTTTTATTAAATAAAAGGTCATCAGCGTAGGGTCTTGCTTGCTTTAATTGATATGATAATTGATCTGTCATACCCATAGACAAGTATCTTGAAAACAAAGTAACTTTTAAAATATTTAAAAGATGTCGCTTTTAAATATTATAAGTTGATTGTGAAAACTTTATTTTTGTGTTCAAACTTTTAATATAAATAAATGTACGAGCCAGCTACCAGAGCAGATATAAAATATATATTCTACTTACTGGCAAGTGAAATAAAACTGTCTTTTACGGTAACTGAATTGAGTTTTCTAAAGTCGATGCAAAATCTTTCCGAACCATCATTTTTTTTCACGAGAACAATTGGTGATGCCCATGGACTTTTTGATTTCGACACTATCCCTTGTTTTAGCATATCATTTACCATTCTATCGATTAATTCCTGCTTCGCATAAGGCACCCTATAGGCTCTTTGTTTTATTGGTCTACTGTTTCCTGTGTCTATTTTGAACTTGTTTTTATCACAGTAACCGATGTCTCCTTCTCCTTTTGAAAAGACATCTTTAAATTTATTTATTAAATCTAGAAGACTCTTTTTTTCTTCTGCTGAGAGACATGTTTCGGACCAGTTAATCAAATTTTTCAAATCTACTTTGTCGTAATTCCCATTCTTCCATGGAACTTCTATTTGTCTATCGATTTCTTCAATGTGAGCTATCACAGACAGTTTGCGGGTTAATATTTATATCATATGGATTTTTGTTTAGAATAATTAATGGAATTTTTCCTTTATTACTTTTTGTTACATAATCTGGGACTGTCCATTCTGTTGATTTGTTTACTGCCTCAATGTAAATAGTCTTGTTTGATTCGAACGGTAACTTTAGCCATATTGTCTTCTGAGAGTTAGCTTCAATACAAGCCGGTGATTTTATTGCCAAACATGCTTCTTTTTTACGGTCAACGGGCAGAATGTCCCCCCGATACATAAACGTTTTTTGCTAAAATCAATAATAGCTCCCTGACTTAAAAGCATATCAGTGCTAAGAAGAAGATTTGTTGCCAAATTATCGATTACTTCGCACTTTTGAATAAAACAATAGTTTCCAAAGCTAATTTTTGCATTTGCATCCCCTTTTGAGATTAGCTCGCTGCCGCTTGCTGAGACCCACTTGTTCTTGGTTGCTTGTTGCAATGGCTTTAAATTTAATTGTTTAGCTAATACTGAGCTTATAATTGTTTTTGCGGCTCCGCTATCTAAAATGGCTAAGATTTTTGTTCCATTGATAGTGACTTTTACGTATGTTGCAGTTATGTCATTGTGAGGGTTTGGACTTGAGTGATAGAGCACTGGGAGACCCCACGGACTTCCAGTGCTTTTTAATTTAAATTTTTGTTTTTGTTCTCATAGGGATGGTTAAAAGTGTTTCTCTTACTTAGGAAACAATTTTTTGCTATATGTCCCCTCTTTTGGCAAACATAACATTTTCTTGGGCATCCAAGTCCATGGGCATCACCAATTGTTCTCGTGAAAAAAAATGATGGTTCGGAAAGATTTTGCATCGACTTTAGAAAACTCAATTCAGTTACCGTAAAAGACAGTTTTATTTCACTTGCCAGTAAGTAGAATATATATTTTATATCTGCTCTGGTAGCTGGCTCGTACATTTATTTATATTAAAAGTTTGAACACAAAAATAAAGTTTTCACAATCAACTTATAATATTTAAAAGCGACATCTTTTAAATATTTTAAAAGTTACTTTGTTTTCAAGATACTTGTCTATGGGTATGACAGATCAATTATCATATCAATTAAAGCAAGCAAGACCCTACGCTGATGACCTTTTATTTAATAAAACAGCTTACATTGTTAGCTCAAGATTGATGAAGAATATGTCTAATAGGGTTTTAACTGATGAATATAAAAATTCAAAAATCTTTGCATTTGAAATAATATCACGTCATAGAAGATCTAAAAAAAATCTAAAAGATATTGAGCAAACCAGCTATGTTAAACAGTTTAAAAATATATGCAATGTTTTTATCAAATATATACCTGGATTATATCATTCAAAGTCAATTCAAGGTAAATTCAAAATTTTACTTTATTTACTAGGTAATATTTTGATTTAATTTTTATTTAAGTTATGTTTGTCAGGTCGTCGAATAGTCGGATGCTGTAGCCATGTCGCAAATGTGATTTATTATTTAAGCTATTTAAAATATAGAACACCTGGTATCAAATCAAAAGGAAGACATTTAAACGAAATTCTTATCGATATACAGAATCAACAGTTGCCTAACAAACCAGGCTTTAAAATTTTGAATATTAAAGAAAAATTTTGAAGACTTATATGCTAAAATTGCAAGAATATTCTGATATATGAAAATCTATTGCATTGGACTTCTCAAGAATATTTAAATTTTCTGATATGAAATCTGATCAAGCAAATTTAAAAAAAAAAAAGATTCTGAACTTTGACTTTGAGAAAAAAATAAAAAATAAAGTCCGGACATGGATTTTTTTTTGGGACTTTTAGAGACTCTTATTATAATCATCTTTGTTCCAAAATATCATTGCGTATTATATTCGATAGAAGGATTGTGGTGTAGTCAAAAGCAATTTATTAGAGCAAGAAATGACCAAACAAATTTTTTTATTTACTTTTTTGTGGAATTTTTAAACAACCCTTCATTATACATGTTGCAAATGGATAATGTCAGAGAATTTTTTTGCGGAAGTGATTAAGGAGTTAAAAAAAATAGGACTTGTATGATTATTATTAACGGCAAGCCCAGCCATTCACAATAATTTTGTATTCCACTAAAAATATTTTGGGAAAAATTTTTTTCATAATTTTATTTATTTTTTTATTTATAAAATAAAGATTGAGTTCAAGTTTCATAAAAATAATATTTTGTGTTATTATCGATTAGAATGGTATAATAAATATAGTTTTAACTTTTTTCTGAAAAAAACACAAAAAAAAAATTGCAAAATATACTTTGATTTTTTGGTTTCATTAACTTTATTTATCTGACATTTTACTCTTGATTCTTCTGTTAAAACTTAAATACAAATGAAAATCATGCACAGTTTTGCATAAATAGATTTCACTGTAAGAAGACAAGCTCCGATAAACACTAGGTCCTAAATAGATAACAAATATTAAATTCAAATCTTCAAATAAAAAAAAACCCTTTTAATCCAACAAAATTAAAAATTCTGTTTTTTTCTTCATCGTATAATCCAAATGAGAACAAAAGACAACAAGCGAACTCATTATTTTTAAATAAGAGCCATTCAATTGTCTCTTCTACATTTTTTATGTCGCTAATTGCTATTGTTTCCCTAATTATAATAAGAACTTGTTCTTCATTTATTTTAAACCTAAGAAAAGAAATTAGAGTATGAAAAATTAAAAATTACTGCAATCAAAAATTAACTTTTAATTTTTTGACATGTTTCTGAATTTTTTGATGATAAAATAAAAAACCTCTATCCCGTGGATAAAAATCAATCTGAGAATCGCTAAAAATAATTGGTAGATACTTGATTTGGAGATATTGAAAATTCAATAATTTTTAGGCATCAAAGTTTATCATCACATGCCACAGCGTTGCTTACACCATGAAAAGTGTTTGGAGGAAAATGACTAGAAAATGTTTCAGTGTTAACATTTTTTTTATTAGAAATTATATAAGCAGATGATAAACTTTTACTTTTTTTGAAATTGAAACAAAAAAAAAAAGAAAAAAAATATTTAATTGCATCTCCTTTTTGATTTTGTTTGAAAAAATTATTTTCCTACAACTTTTTTATCGAAATAAAAAAATATTATATTTTTATGAATATCTTTATTGAATCAAGTTTCAACGAAAATTCTTACTATTAAAAATAAAAAATCGATAGTTAGCTCAATAAAAGATTTTAATACTTAAAAAACTTATTTTTAGACAGAAAACATATCTTTAAAAAAGATAAAAATTATAGTTTTTTTTTCCAAATTCTATATCTTTTACCTTAAAAAAATTTTTCTGGTCGCAAATTCTTTAATTTTAGATTTTTTTTGAAACAATTAACATCTTAATTTTTTTGATACAATTATTATTCCAAAATTTTATTTAAATCTTTTTATCTTGATGTTAAAGATTATTTTTAAAATGGCATTAATTCGTTATTCAAACATTTTACTCACTTCACTTTAAGCTTCAGCTAACTAACCCTTTATCAATAAAAAACAGTCCAAGAAAAATGATAATGAGCCTATTAAGAAAAATTCAAAAAAACGGATAGATTTTAAAAATCGCAGGATTCTTTAAGATGCACTCATATACCAAAAAAGATTTTCTCGAAATGAAAAGATTCAATTAGCTAAAAAAACAAATTTGTCGGTCCGTCAAATATCAAGACGGATTTCAAATTCAAGAAATAAAAAATTTAATTAATCTAAACGCATATCATTTAACGAAGAAATAAAACTGACTGAATTTTTTGAAAATGTGATTGCATATCCAAAAAAAAAAATAAATATCTGAATTGGCAGAAAATCTCGAGATCACAAGAAGACAAATTAGTCAATGGTTTTACAGAAAAAGAAGAAAAGGATTAAAAAAAAAATTAATCAATTTAATTTTATGTAAATTTTTTTTTAAAAAAATTTAACTTACTAATTACAATAATTAACTTTTTATGCATAGTGTATATTTTATTAGATTATTAAAAGCGATAAAAAAATTAAGAGAAAAGAAATAATATCATTTTTTTTAGAATTTCACTTTTATTTCAAAAAACGATGTCTAATTTTAAATTTCACTTGAATGATAAAATCTTAATTTTTGCATCTGAACTTGGTTTTTGATTCAGGAAAATAGATGGATAAATTCGAAAAAATCATCATTATATTGGAATTTTTTATAAGATAATTCATATTCACATTTATTTAACAAAAATATTAAATTACAAATAAACAAATGCAGTTTGTGGCCTTATTTTTTCTAATATTTTTTATTTACTCTAATTACTCTAATTTTTAAGATTAATCAAAACATGATGAATTTTTTTTCTATTTGTTTTTTTTCTATTTAAATTTCGGAGAAAAAAATGTTGCACAAAAGTTTAGACGCATACTAATTTTTAGTATCTAAAATGACCACCTTTTGCATCATAACAAGCACGAATACGTTTAGGCATTGATTCAATTAATTTTTTCACATAATCATCAGGTACATTTAGTCATTCCTTCAAAAGAGTCGATTTTAAGTGCTCGATTGAGGTCAACTTTGTTTCTACCAATTTTGCATCAATATATGACCATAAGTTCTCGATAGGATTAAGATCAGGTGATCTGGCACACCATGGTAAGAGGGTAATATTATTCTCATCAAACCACTCTTTATTTAGCGGGTCTCCCCCAATAGGTGACCAAGCGGTCACGAAATATGTGACCAATTCAATTTCTCTCATTTGGTGACCAACAGTGGTCACTTATATTTGACCATGGAAATAGGTGACCAATATTTAAATAAATTTTAAAATTAAATTATTTAGGTGACCAACATGTAGTTTATGTGACCACTTAAACTCATTATGTGACAATCGACGTCATTTCGTGACCACTTAAATTAAAAAAAAAAGAAAAAAAAATTTTTTAATTAAGTTTTTTATGAAAATCGAAGCAAATCAATGTTTATAAAAATGTATTTTCAATGTTTAAAAATGCATTTTTATTAATAAATAAAATAAAAAAAATTAATTTTTATGTTTTCTACTTTTATGAATCTTTAGACCTAACTCTCCATTCATGTATTCACCACATAAGTCACATTTTATAGGATTTTTTTACCGCTTAAGTTCCTTTTAACTAAATCCTCTGTTTCTACATATTAAAATATTATATTCTTCGGAATCTTTAAATTGTTCATTCATTTTTGATTTTTAATTTTTAGAATAGTTTTAAAATTGTTTTTGAATTTAATATAAAATCTAACAATGTTTTTTATAAAATTTGCTGTTTCATCAAAAAAATGATTATAATAAAAATTTGAAATTAATAATAATAAGTAAATAAAATTCATTTTATAAAATTAACTTAAATTTTGTAATAATATTTTATTAAATTCATGTGACCATTGTCATTCATTTGGTGACCTATGTACTCATTACGTGACCGTTGTCTTCAAAATATTGGTCACCTATTTCCATGGTCAAATATACGTGACCACTGTTGGTCACCAAATGAGAGAAATTGAATTAGTCACATATTTCGTGACCGCTTGGTCACCTATTGGGGGAGACCCTATTTAGCTTTGCTCTATGTGCTGGAGCTCCATCCTGTTGAAAAAACCAAGGATCATCTCTTTGGTAAAAAATATCGACAGATGCCAAAAGTTCATTTTTTAACGTTTCCTTGTAGGCGTGTTGATTTATTCGCCCCTCATATATACGACAGCATCCTATACCTTTACTGCTGATGCAACATCATATTTTTTCTTTTTTTAATATTTTTACTAAAACCCTTGATTTCCTATTAAACACCTCAAAATTGGATTCATCGCTAAAAATTACCATTCCCCAACGTTCAATTGTCCAATTCAATCTTTCTTTACACCATTTTAATCTTTTGATTCTGTCCAATGCGGTCAGCAATGGCTTTTTCAGAGCTGTATAAGTTCCTATTCCTTTACTAGTTAGAAATCTCCTTACTGTTTCTCTACTGATCTTAACATTTTAAACTTAGAATTAAAGTCAGAGGCCAACTTTTTATTACTTATTGTAGGATTTTTTCTTACCTGTATAAATAAACTATTTTGGTCCCTATTAGTTAGCTTTCTTGGTCTCCCAGGCCTTGTTGATTCCTTTGGGGTACCATAGGTATCATTATTTTTTCTTGTTGTTCTCACACATTTTTTGTTACTCCTACTAATTTAGCTATTTCCCTATTACTTTTGATCTTTTAAGAGACCAACTATTTGACATCTTACTTCATTGGTAACGCTTTTTTTACCCATTTTTTCTTACCAAAGTTCCAAAATTTTCGGGGTATAGTTTTTTGTGTCACAGACAGTCAGTAAAAAGTTTTATAGCGATGTTTCATAAATAAATTTTACACTTATTGGATAATTTTTGAATTAATATATTTAAAAATCCATTTAAGTAAGTTAATTGATATTTAATTAGAGATTAATGATTAGTTTTAAATTCTTTTTAAATACTTATATAAAAGAAGGTACGTAGAATATATAGCTTTATTGTGCTTATCTTTTTCAGGCTGAGAAATGACTTCTAAAGAAATCCAGGGGCAATTAGTGAGGGACGTGTGACATAATATCGAAAAAAAAAATCTCGAAAGGTGAAAATCTCGAAAGGTGAAAATCGCGAATGTCATAAAAATAAAAAAACATCGAAAAAAAAATCTCGAAAGTCAAAAATCTCGACAAGTTAAATCTCGAAAATTATAATTTGAAAAATCTCGAAAATAATAATTTGAAATATAACGTTGAGTCCTTGCACTCTCGCATAAAATCAGATGCTAGGAATAATTTGACAATCAACAAGATTGTTGAACTATTTAGATTGGAGCAAAGTAACATGGAGGCTGATCTAATTCAAGTTCTAAGTTGTGAAACTATTTATTTATTTAATTAAAGTTTAAGTCCCATGGACAAATTGAAATAAAAATTAATAGAAAATCCATTTAAAAATCCATTAAACAATTAAGTAAAAAATTAAGTTTGTTATATACAAAAATATGATTAAGATTATATCTAGTCAATCAAGAATTAAAAAAAAAAGGATAGATGTATCAAACAACTAGTCACTAATTATCAAAAAGATCGGATTGATTTATTAATTGATAAGACTTTTTTTTTCGAGATTTTTTTATTCGAGAATAAACACCAATTAACTTTTCGAGATTTTTTTTTTCGAGATTTTTGCATTCGATATTTTTTTATTCGAGATTAACGACTAATTAACTTTTCGAGATTTTTACCTTTCGAGATTTTCACTTTTCGAGATTTTTTTTTTTCGAGATTATGTCCGTTCCCCATTAGTGAGATTTAGTCAAATTTGAAATTTGATTTTGGCCGATTTTTACCATCAAAAAAAAAACATAACAGCTGTCAATAATCAAGACGCTGATCTTTAACCGGGTGATTTTCTGCGGTTAAGGGGTAAAAAAAGTTTAACCTCTTTATCCCCAAAATTCACCTCATTAACGCCAAAAATAACCCATTCAACCCATTTGCACCGATTGTAACCCCTTTACCCCATAATACAGTATTAATTTTGTTAAAGCTGAGATTTAAGTAAATTCTAATCTCAAATCTACAAAATTTAAATTAAGTTCTCAAGTGAATCTTGAATAAATTTAATTTTTGTTTGGAAATTTGAAAAAAATAATTTAAATTCTTTTTTTAATTTTTAAATAATTTATTTATTTATTTGTTTAACTTTGCCGAGCTAATGCTCCTTCTGAATAAAGATATATTAATAAAATTAGATTTTTTAGAAATAAAACCGCTTTTTTTTTTGGGCTTTTTTTGCTTAAAAAATAAAAATGTTCAAAGGAAAAAGAATCCTGTCACATAAAAAATATTTTTTTTTATTATTTTATTTAAAAAAATATTAAATAAAATTCTAAATAGCATAAATTTTGCTAAAAAATTTTTAAATTTCATCTAAATAGAATTAAAAATAGTCGAATCCACCACCATCACCACCATCGCCTCCATTATTATCAGGCTCAAATGGAATCAAAGGTTTATCTCCTCCCGAATTTCCCAAAAAGTTGTTAATATCATTTTTATCCTTGTTCAAATTGATTATTTGATTAAGCAAATCAACATCAATGACTCTTCTCTGCGTTGTGGTGGTCATTACGGAAGTAGTGGTGGCTCCAAGATAAACACTGTCATACGGAATTCCAAATGCCCTCAAATTATCATGCAGAACACTCTCTCCAGCATGAACTGCATACGCCACCACAACTCTAGGATCGCTTTGATCCTTGGCAAACTCGTAGATCTCAGGCGACATCTGATAAATAGCCATTTTCATGGAGTTCATCAGCGGAGGCGCCATCACCATCAGCGCATCTTGGATCAGCTTGCTCTGATTTAAACTAGCACCATTTGTATACAACTGCAGTAAATCCTTGATTAAAAGTACAAACTCTGGCGTGTTGAACAAGGGCTCCACTGTTGTGTTAAGGGTCGACATGCTGAAATCGGACAACAACTCATCCAGTAGACTTAGCACCGAGCCATTTTGGTAATTCAAATGCACAACTAGGACTTGTTGGATTAAATTCATGATTTCAGTGTTGTCTTTGGCCTTGGTTAAATTGTACAAAAATTCCGGAATGTACACAAACAAATGGTTGTATTCCGATTGAGACAAATTAAAGGCTGATTGAATATTTGAAAGACTGTTGACCAAGTCAGAGATGGCTGGATTGTTGCTGACCAAGCTGTTGATCAAATTCTGCAATGGCTGTGGATTGACGTTCAGGTAGTAGTTCAAGTGGAAAGAAATGATGGGCTCAAGGATGGACATCAAGTCCGAGGAATTGCTTGACTGAAGCTGGTTGATCAAATCAGGGATGTAAATGTTAAGATGGTTGAGTTGACTCTCAGTAAGTGCAGGCATGTTCATGTACTCTAGATATATGTTGACCAAGTCAGATATTTTCAAATTGGATGCTTCTCCAGTGGCCAGCTTCAATAGCAGCTCTTGGACTGATTGCAGATTTAGCAAGGAAGAATTTTGCAAGAAAGCTGAGCCTAGTAAATTTTCAAGCACAATGGAGGTTATGTCTTGGTTTGGATCTTGAGGTGCCAACAGTGACAAATGTTGCATAGCTATTGGCTTGATCAGCTCGATCAATTGGTCATAGCTTTTCACTTGGGTCAGATTGTAGACAAACTCTGGCAAATAGACAAATAAATGTTTGGCTTGCCAATCGGTCAGATTTAAAGCTGAGTCTAGATTTAAGTTGCCAGCCAGTTCTAGCAGCGATGTAGCCCAAGGACTTTGATTTATCAAGCTGTTGATCAAATTCTGCAATGGCTGTGGATTGACGTTCAAGTAGTAGTTCAAGTGGAAAGAAATGATGGGCTCAAGGATGGACATCAAGTCCGAGGAATTGCTTGACTGAAGCTGGTTGATCAAATCAGGGATGTAAATGTTCAGATGGTTGAGTTGACTCTCAGTAAGTGCAGGCATGTTCATGTACTCTAGATATATGTTGACCAAGTCAGATATTTTCAAATTGGATGCTTCTCCAGTGGCCAGCTTCAATAGCAGCTCTTGGACTGATTGCAGATTTGACAAGGAAGAATTTTGCAAGAAAGCTGAGCCTAGTAAATTTTCAAGCACAATGGAGGTTATGTCTTGGTTTGGATCTTGAGGTGCCAACAGTGACAAATGTTGCATAGCTATTGGCTTGATCAGCTCGATCAATTGGTCATAGCTTTTCACTTGGGTCAGATTGTAGACAAACTCTGGCAAATAGACAAATAAATGTTTGGCTTGCCAATCGGTCAGATTTAAAGCTGAGTCTAGATTAAAGTTGCCAGCCAGTTCTAGCAGCGATGTAGCCCAAGGACTTTGATTTATCAAGCTGTTGATCAAATTCTGCAATGGCTGTGGATTGACATTCAAGTAGTAGTTCAAGTGGAAAGAAATGATGGGCTCAAGGATGGACATCAAGTCCGAGGAATTGCTTGACTGAAGCTGGTTGATCAAATCAGGGATGTAAATGTTCAGATGGTTGAGTTGACTCTCAGTAAGTGCAGGCATGTTCATGTACTCTAGATATATGTTGACCAAGTCAGATATTTTCAAATTTTCCATTCCACTTGTGGACAATTTGGTGAGCAGATCTTGTACTGATTTAAATTGAGCTAATCCATTTAACAATTGATTGTCCAGAATCAATTTGGTCAGGTTAGTTTCTAAATTACCAAAGTGAGAAACCAGTAGGTATTCTGCAATCTGGTAGAAGTCGTCTGGAGTCTTGGCATTGGACAGTCGTTGCAGCAAGTCCGGCAAGTAAATGAACAAATGATCTGCTAGGTTTTTGTCCGGTATGTAGCTGTTGACCAGAGGTTGCAGCAGGTTTAACAAGTCCTTGTAGTCCAAAGTGTTTGTGTAGAAGAAATTGTTTATTAGCTGGGCATAGGCCGGGTTTAAGTTGTTCAAAAATGATTCCACCTGACCACTTAGATTTAGCTGTTTAAGGTAGTAGTTGACATGGAATGACACAATTGGTTCCAAGATGGCTAGAACTTGGTCGGTGTTGTTTGCTTGGAGCAATTTGGAAGCCAAGTCTGGTATGTAGACGACCAAGTGTTTTCTGAGGACTTCTTCCATTTCTGTTGTGTTGAGCACTCCGATTAGAATTTTGAGCAGATCTTTGGTGCTCACGGACTCAGGGTTGTTGATTATGTTAAGGATTGATTGTTGGACGGAAGGGTCGTTGAGAATGTCTTTGATCTGTGGGTTGTCAAGAAGGTTGTGGAATATTTGTGACAAGCCAGTGGCGTTTTGGTTCATCAGCGAGTTCAGAATCGGCAATAGACTCTGCTCGTTTAGGTTCAGTTGTGTCAGGTTGTTAATCAATGGAAGGAGGTTGTTTGCATTCAGAAGATTGGATAAGGGATTTTGGTCTGACTGCAGCAAGTTTTGCAATTCATTGCCTATCAAGTTGTTTATTTGGTCCTGGTCAATGTCTATTCCCAGATTATTAACTTCGTTGATGACATCGTTCACGTTCACATTGTTTAAAATGTCTTGTAAATTCTTAACTCAAGTTTATTAGCAAAATTTAAGGTTTAAACTAAAACGGAATAATTTTAGTCGATTTTTTTTCTTTTAGCATTCAGTCAGCACTTTTGGTATTTTCAATTTTGGAACAAAACAAAAAAAAGAAAGAACAGAATTTTTTTTCAGAACAAAGAAAAGGCCACGGGTTTTTTAGACTTTATTTTTTTTAAATGAATAAAAACTTTTGAAAAAAAATTAAAACTTAAAATTTTTTTATTCTTTAATTTGAAATTGCATAAAATTTAAAATTTTAATGTTTTTGTTTAAAAATTATTATTATTTAATGTCAAAAAAAAAATACATAAAAGCCCAAATTTAAACATTTTTGGTTTATTTGACCCATTTAAAATAATAATTACTTACAATTTTTATATATAAATACAGAGTTGCTTAAAAGTCACAAGTCTCAAGTCAAGTCCAAGTCCGGACTTTTTTTTTCCCAAAGTCCGACCAAAGACTTTAATTTTTTTTTTCAAAAAAAAAGTCCAAGTTCGGACTTTAAAATTTTGAATACTGAAGAAGAAATTTATGCTAAAATTGCAAGAAAATTCTGGTATATGGCAAATCTATTGCATTAGACAACCCAAGAGTATATAAATTTTTTGATATGAAGCCTGATCTAGCAAATTTAAAAAAAAAGTATGGACTTGGAATTTTTTTTGGGACTTTTAAACAACTCTGCATAAATATATAATATATTTAACATACAAAAATAACTTAAAGAACCTTACCGCACAATCATGTTTATTCTGCCCCCGTTTTTTATGGTCAAATTTTATTTTTTCGATAAAGAAAAGATGTTTTTCATAAAATTCAACATTTTTTTAGGGGAATGGATAGTTTTCAAACGATTTAATTTTTATCCTATCCAATTTTTTTTTAATGAAAAAAGCTTTGTCTCGAGAATCTATGAATCTTTTTGGGATAGAATTTTTTTGTTTTTAAGTTGAAATTCTAATTTTTTTTTTATATTCTTTGAAAAATACAAACAAAACAAAATTAAAATAAAAAAAATTTAAAAAAACCATAATGTCCACTTCAAAAGAAAATTCGAAAAAAACTAACATTCAAAACTAACATGGATTTTTTTAAGAATAGTTTTAAAGCTTTAGATAAAACTGTACCTAATAATTCTCTTGATCATTACATTGATGATTTTGGCAAAATGTTATTTATTGTACATTTTTACATTTTTGAAAGAAGAAAAAAAAATCTCAAAAAAATTTTCATTCAAGAAAAGTAATAATAAATTCGCAATTAATTAAAAGGGATTTTCAAAAACTTATCCTTGGTTTTTACATTTAAATTTTTTTAAAACTCCTTTTTAAGTAATTGCGAATTTATTATTACTTTTCTTGAATGAAAATTTTTTTAGATTTTTTGATTTTGAGATTTTTTTTTCTTCTCTCAAAAATGTAAAAATGTACAACAAATAACATTTTGCCGATGATTTTAGGGTTGCTGGTGCTTTAATTAATAAGTATTTCAAAAGAATAATACCTAACTATGAAAGTTCTCTTATGACCACAAGAAAAATACTTAATCGACTAAATAAACCAAATGATTTAATTAAGTTTGTAAATGAATATAACCTTAAATTAAAGTCTCAGCACTTTATTAAAATTAAGATTTCTGAAATAAATGATTTTCCTAAATTAGATCTTAAAGATATTGAAAATGATATTACATTTGGTAAAAATCTATTAGGACAGTGCATAAGTTATTTATCATCAATTTTTCGAGAAAAATATAATGTTTATGTTTATTTGAATAAAGATGAGAGTGTTTTTGATGACTTTAGAATTATCTACTCTGACATACCATCAAGAAATATTAGTAAAAAATTGTATAGAATTTATGTTAAATATTTTCGAAATGTTAACCTTTCAGAGGCTATACAAGGGTGGGTATGTGAATGTAAAGTGGGTCATCGAACTTTGGAATGTTGTTCTCATATTACCGCTGTTATTTATTATTTATCTTATGATAAGTATCAATCCAAAATAGATGATCCTGGTAGCACTTTATTAAGACTTTTAGGAATAAATGTTTCTGAAGATGATAGTGAGGATGAAGATTATACTGAATATATTGAAAGCTTTGAAGATGTTTAATATTAAAAAAATTACATTTAAAAAAAAAACTTTTTATATCTGTTTTAATTTACTTTTAAATTAACCAATTGAGAATTATCAAATTATCTATTAATATACCTTGCATAGTTTAATGTGATGTTTATCATAAAAAAATAATATTAATATATTTGAAAAATTTAAATTATATTTAAATTTATATTTTATTATAAAGAAAATATTTAACCCATTTTGTTTGTAAAATTGTAATTAATTATCAAAACTAAATTTTAATTTAATTCTGAACTTTGAAGTTACACAGAAAACGTTTATCAACAGCGACCAACTTTCAAAAAGTTGTTCACCAGACTCTAAGCTTCAAAACAAGCCCTCGTTTAGGTTGGTCGCGATTGAAAATCGCCTGGGGCAAAAAATGAATGGATGTGTGGTATGGTTCTTTGACTTAATTATAGCAGAATTTCAAAGTGGAGATTTTAAATCATTTTTGGGCTTTTAAGGTATAAAAAAATTTGGCCTTTTAGTGTTAAATTGATCACTTTTTTATCAGAGTTGTTTAAAAGTCACAAAAAAAAGTCCAAGTCCCGACTTTTTTCTTAAATTTGCTAGATCAGGCTTCATATCAAAAAAATTATATACTCTTGGCTAATGCAATAAATTTGCCATTTAAAATTAGAATTTTCTTGCAATTTTAGCATAAATTTCTTCTTCAGTATTCAAAATTTTAAAGCTTGGACTTGGACTTTGTTTTTGAAAAAAAAATTTAAGTCTTAGCTCTGACTTTTGAAAAAAAAAAGAAAAAAAAGTCCGAACTTGGACTTGACTTGAGTCTTATGGTCTTTAAACAACCCTGTTTTTTATTGAAATGATCAGTTTATTAATTAAATGATAAGTATTTTAATTTCTGTTGTTTAGTAAAAATAATTATTGATAAGTAAATAATTTTATTTTAACTATTGATAATTATCAAACAAATGCGATGTTGGTTTCCCTTTTCAATCATTAAAATAGAGACCAGAGTTGTTTAAAAGTCACAAGTCTCAAGTCAAGTCTAAGTCAGGACTAATTTTTTAATGGCTTATTTATTATTTAAAATGGCTTTTCAGTAGTAAAACCATTGAAATTTAAGTATTTTTTAAAAATGTTTACAGATAGTTTAAATAAAAGAGCATTAGAAAGTTAACACAATTTGAAGGCAATTTTTATTTTGAAAAATCAAATAAATGCTAAGTGACATTTTGGTTTGGTTTTTGTTAATAAAAAATAGATAAAAATGGTTGATTTAAATTAAATTGTAATTTTTATTACACCCGTTTACACAAACTTTTTAAATTTGTTTTTTTTGGGCAAACACTTTAGTACTGTAAACAATTTCTTGGAAAAAAATAATTTATTTTCCTTTCAGCATCGTTTTTTATCAGAATTATTAACAATTCATAATTTTTGTTTTTTAAATTTTTGCTTATTATTATCCCAAAAAGTATTTGAATAAATAATTATATTGTTTGAACATTAAATAAATTACGATGTGATACAATTTTTTCTCATCGAATAATCATTGGTTTTTTCAAACAAAAATAAATTTTTTAAAAGCATAAATTTTTCTTTCTAGTAGCTTGTTAAACAAAAAATTTAGTAAAGAAAACGCAACCTTTTTTCCTTTTTAAACAGTTTTATTTGGACTAAATATTAATTTTGATTGCTTTTATTTAAAATTATAGCAATTCTAGTGCGTAAATAGGCAGTAGCCATTAATTTTATAATTTATTAAAAGGTAAATATTTGGATTGAAAATTAACAAATCTAAAAAAGAAAGAAAAAATTGGACCAAAGTAAATTTTTGTAATGAAGATGTATCCCTACATTTAAATAATTTTTAAATTTTATTTTTTTAAACTTAATGTGTTTGTTTAATTTTTTAAAAATTTTAAAATATCTAATTTTTGAAATAAAGTATATTAACAACAAAATTAACTTCTATTTTATTTACTTTTTAATAGAGCGATTTAACTTAAGTATCTCGTTAAACGAAAGAAAGACTGCAGAAGTCATCCAGAGTTTTGAAGAAGAACTCGATAATTTAAAGCATTCAGCTATTGAGGATATTTCTGTCTCATTGTCAGGAAAACCCACCCAAAAATAATAAAAAGTTCTTCTAGTTTAATAAAACAATTAAAAATTGGGTGTCCATACTCCCCACAATGAAAAATCTGATCCACACAAAAAAAATCTGACACACACAAACAAAAATCTTCTCAGCACAAAATGTTCTAAAAAATGAAAATTAATGTTTCCGCACAAAATTTTTGTGTTAAATACATAAAATGATAAAATTGGAAAATTGTGTTTTTTATTTTATTAGAATGAATTTATGTTCATAGAGTATAACTTTTTATTAAATTTAAAAAACAAATGTTTATGAAAGCCGAAAATTTGAAAGTCTCACTCACTTATTATTAAAGAAAACACTAGATTTACTAAATGGAAAGCATATTGTTCTCCACCTGGTTATTCCTGCTCTAACTCAGCAATTGAGTCTTTCAATGAATGTATTAAGCAACGATGAATTTGTTAAAAAGCCTAAAAGAGGACGAACAAAGTTGGCTAAAAATTGGTATTCTAAGAACTAAACTTAATATTTTTTAAACATTCTATTGATTCGAAATTATTAAAAATAATATTTAAATAAAAAACTAAAAAATTAATTCATCTGACTTAAAAATAAAATTAAAAACACAATTTTTCAATTTTATCATTTTGTGTATTTAACACAAAAATTTTGTGCGGAAACATTAATTTTCATTTTTTAGAAAATTTTGAGTGTGTCAGATTTTTTTTGTGTGGATCAGATTTTTCATTGTGGGGACATAATATTCTCTTAAAAATTTAATACATTTTAATACATGTTCAGTTTTATTTAGTTCTAATTGCATCATTATAAATCAATTACAGCTGAGCTGGTAGTTGGAATATCTAAAAAGTCAGACTCTGACTTTAAATTTTCTGAAAACAATTTCTCTTAAAAAAGAAATCGAAAACCTAAAAAAATATTTAAATCAAATTTTTTACCTGACTAGAAAAATATAAAATTTAAAGTAAAAAAGTAGACTTGACTTTGTATTTTTAAATTTTCCAACAACTATACCAAAAACACTAGTACTGTCATCGGAACCTCTTTCATCAACGAAAACCGAGGCAAAGATACCGCATTAGTTTTTTTTTTGTATCTTTCTCTAATCATAAAAACAATTAAAAAATTAATTTTTAATCGAGACCTTTTTTGAAAATTTTTAATTTTAACCCTGCACCAAAATTTAGGATCAAATATTTTTTAAATTAAAAAAAAAAAATTTTAATTATTTTTTGTAATTTTTTTAAAGCTTACACAATTTTTTTTATTAATTTTGACAAAATTACTGACTGCGTAGTTTTCAATTCAAAAAAATTTAAAACAAAAAAAAAATTTTTTTCGAAACTATTTTGCCTTGGTAACATAACTGTAATTTTTTTGTAATTTAGTCTGATTACACAACACATTAGCCTAATGCTCTTTTAATTAGAAATTTTGCACCCTTTACAAATTGATTAACTGCATTATTCCGTTCTATTAGAAGAAAAAAAATTCTTACCAATTTTGGCAGCGAGTAGACGTTTGACACGAGCAGAAGCAAACTCGTCAGATACGCAACGAGTCTCATAATGAATATTCTACTTAAATGAAATAAAGTGTGAGGCAATTTTTCCAAATTTTTAAACTTCTATAAAATTTTAAAAAATCAAATCTTTTTTAAATTGCTTTAAACTAATAATGAGCTAGCACATTAATAGGTTGTTTGATTTACCTGTAATTTCTTTTTTTGAGATTTACCAATAAAGCTTAAATAAACATCAGCTATTTTAGTTTACAGTCAAATACCTTTAAATACACTTGCATCTAATTTCAAATCAAAAGGTAAATTTCATTTGACTACTATTTGTGGAAAGAAAGTTTTTTATGCAATATTCTCAGCCTGACTCTATTTAGCTTGTTTAGTTTAGTCATAGGACTTGCATGTTAGTTGAGAAAAAAAAATTTATTTTAAAATTTTTATTAAAACGCAAAAAATTGAACAAAAAAATTAATAGGTTAGCTTGAATCCATATTTACAATCTCATGTCGAATTTTCCAAAAATTTCTATTCCCACTCTCGCTGCCACTGCATCGAGTTCTTTGCATGATTGAGGGATTTATCTGACAAACTCAAAATTATGTAATTCAAGCAGCATATTATGTATAGATGGCTTTGCTAGTAGACCCATGAGACAGGCACCCACTGGGCCTGACTGCACAGGCTGTTCACTGTTCGTTGTAGAATTCGAATTGTTTCTTCTATGTCATTGTTGATTATGGTCATGTCAAAAAAGTGACCGTACGTTTGCCTTAGCAAGTCGCTCTCTCGCACCAGACGCTCAAGGCTTCCGTCCTAAAAAAGAAAATTTAATAAATTCTATTTCAAAATAACTTTTAATAAAAATTCCTAAATTAAATATTTTAATTGAATTATTTAATTGATTTTTATTTTTTGCTTTTTGAAAATTAAAAAAAATTTTTGAACACAACTGAAATATTTTTAATATATTTAATCTTTTTTAAAAAAAAAAACTTCTAATTAATATCTTTCAAAATTTCAAAATAAAACATATTCACAAATTTTGAGGAATTTAGAGCTATAATGCAACAATGAGAACATTTCAGAGGATCATCTTTCATTATATTTCAGAAATATATTTTTATGATTCGGAAGAACTAATCAAGCGTGTGTCCTGATTTTGGGAAATATATGGAAGGCCGCATGGCTTAAAATTGCATATGTCCCGCACTCATAAAAAATATTTATTTTATTTTCAAATTTTTAAAGAAATTTTTTTATATTAATTTTTGTAATGATAACTAAATTTTTTAAATAAAATTTTTTAAAGTTTGTTATCATTATCAAGTTTAACAATTATCTAAACATAATTTCTAGAAATAATTCCAAATTATTAATTTCAATTTTAAAATTTATTTAGCCTATTTTTTTAACAGAAACATTCAAAATTTATTTAATAATTTTATTAATTTGATTGTTGGACATTTGACTTATACAAATAGCTCCATTACCAACTTTTGTCAAATTTTATGTCACTGCTATACTTCATAGTGCATCAATGCCAAGAGTTTTGCTTAAAAATTCTTAGTGCATTGGTGGACGCATCTCAAAGATATTCTTTTTTCATTTCAATTTCATATTTAATCATTTGAAAGATCAAAATTTAGGTGAACAAAAAAATTAACTTAATAAAATCATTGATCCCCTAATGCTAACCTTGATCACAAAATGTTAGTCTTGATCACATAAGAAAAATTATTTGAAATTCACTTAAGTTTTGAAAACTTTTTAAAACATAATTTATCAGGAACCCTAAGCATTAAATATTACATATAAATTTTTAGTTTATGAAAAACAAGCTTTAGAAGTACCTGAGAATCTTTAATCAATTGAAACTATTAAAGAAACTTTAAGTAATAAACGTGATCCAGTTAAATGTGAGTTTTGTTGTAAATATTTTGAAAAAAGAGCAATAAATATTGGGAGGTATTTAATCGATCTCTAAAATTACTTAATCGATCACTAATATTTTTCTATCTCTTATTTTACTAAATACCCTTAACTTATATTTATTAATCTGTCTCCTAAATTAAATAAAACAGCAACTAATTTTACTTAAAGTATCTCTTATTTTTATTTATTAAATTGATTTAAAAAAAAAAAGAATTATAAAAAATTTCAAAAAATTTCAAATAAAATAATATCTTAAAAGTTTTTTCTTGGTATACCTCTACCTCTCTTTAGTGGAGCTTCTACTTTCTTACTTATATCACTGCTGGTTGATGCTTACACTACTTTTTCAGCTTCCTTATCAATTGTTTTTTTGTTCTTTTTTGTTGGTATAACTGTTTCTTGTGGAGTTTCTTCCTCTCCTTCTGTTATCTTTCGCATTGAGGTCCTTTTCTCTTAACTAGGTTGCATCGATAATCAACTCTTAAGCCGGCCTCAGTTTCACTACTTTTCAGAGAAGACCAAATCTTTTTATTATCTAACCAGTCTTTGGATGCTTCTTGATCGTCGAATGTTCTCTCATAGATCCAGTTCTTCCTGGTTCTTTTCTTTTTATTGGACTCTTGAACCTCGTCTTCAGATTCTGATTCAGAAGTTACATAGTCATCAACTACTCGATACTCACTATCAGACATTTCAATACTTTGATAAAACTTTGATCGCATTAGATCATCTTTAAATATCCACAAAAAAAAACTCTCACAGGAGATAATTAAATTAAATCAAGAGATAATTTCAACTGATCATTAATTAAGTTAAGAGCTATATTCATCATAATCATACTCATCTTCAATAAATTTAGTGACAAAAAAACTCAGGATACATAAATATTTATTATTAGAGACAGTTAATTAATCAAATTAATCGAATAAATAATATTATAGATAGAAAAAATAAAATAATATATTTTATTAAGTGATCGTTTAAGTAATGTAAGAGATCGATTAATAATACCCCATAAATATTCATATGAGCAGAAAACATCAGATTCGTTTTTTTTACTTTAAAGACTTAAATTTTTTTATTTTTTTTTTATTTTTTTGGTCACATAAAAACATAATTGTTCACCTATTTTCTTTATTGATCACATAAAAAAACATTTTGATCACAAAATTTTATTTAAAATTTATTTTAATTTTCAAATTTTTTTTCTCAATTTTTGTTCACCTAAATTTTGATCACGTATTTCGTGACCAGTGTTGGTCACCTATCACCTAAAAAAAATTTGATCACATATTACGTGATCAATTGGTCACATAAGGGAATAGACCCAATATTTGTTAAATTATATTTATTTTTGAAGAAAATTTTAAAATTAAGATGTATTTATATTACAATAAAAAAAGATCTTCATAATATGATGATGTTAAACATTACTCTACTTGTTGATATATATGATATATTATCCTGTTCGCAGCGCCAAGCTATTATAGTGTGGTTTTCTTCTTTGTATTCATTGCAACAAGAAAAGATTGGATTATTTTAAATTGTTTTATTTCATACAAACAGAACGACCATTTCACCAAAAATCTATTTCTTTTAAATACCATCTCTAATTCATATTCGTCTCGAAGCTATTAATTAGAGTTGCCTAGTAATTCCAATTAATATAAAATATTAATTAACCATAATATATCATATATATCAACAAGTAGATTAATGCTTAACAACTGATCTAACTTAGTGAATCAGCCCTTATTATCTCCAACTAAATTCCATTAGATACCTTAAGAACATTTCTAGAAGAGTTGCTGTTCATACCGATTACTATGCTATTTCTTTGAGCAATAGGTGACCAGTAATTTATAAGAATATAAAAATATCTGCAACAGAATTTTCAAGGCCAAGAGTCTAGCATAATTTTTCTCTGTGTAAATAAACATCTCATTATCCTTTTGCATATTTGATTATTTTTATATTTTTGTTTGTAAAGACTTAAATTCAAGTTTAACATAAAATTTTAAAATCAGATGTAATTGTAGAGGATTTAGTTTTTCGCCTTCTTTTTGAAGAAATGTAAATTATCGAATGACTTGTTACTTGATCTAATCTCTTTGCAAACAACCCAATAGTTAACAATTAGCTCATAAATATTAAGCAGCTCTATTTGGATAGTATTTTAGAATAGTGGGAAAATTGAAAACAAACAATAATTATGTGAATCATTTTAAAATTAAAAAGAAATCAAATAAAAGATAAAATGGTTGAAAAAACGTGATTCTTCAATATTTAGTGAATGCTGTTTAAATATTTAATATTAGGTTACATTCAGTTTGAAATTTAAAAATTGAAACCGGTTTGGTTAAATTTAAATTCTTTCTAGAATAGTGTAGTTTGTGTGATAAAATGTTTTCTATTTTTTAGCTTTTGTTGAATTTTTTTTAAAGAACCAGCTACAAAACAAACTCAGAATAAACAAAATTTGGTTAGATCTAAACAAGAGTGAATCCGAAAAAATACGAAATTATGGGTCTAACTTGTTATTTGGAAGAATGTACCTGAGAATGAAAAGAAATCACGTGATTTGTTGTCATTTTTATTTATTTTTGTTATTTTTGCCAAAATTCATATTTTTTTAAAATAAAAATAAAATAGCGTAAGTTAAATTCAGAGTTGTTTAAAAGTCTCAAAAAAAAGTCCAAGTCAAGACATTAAAGTCTTTGGTGGGACTTTTGAAAAAAAAAAAAAAAAAAGTCCAGAATTGGACTTTAATTGAGACTTGTGACTTTTAAACAACTCTGGTTAAATTAAAGCAAGGTAAATTTGGAACAAAAAAACAAAGACAAAAACTAATTTTGTACTACAGTCAATCCTCCGTATAACGAGACCCTATATAACGAGAAACCCTTTATAACGAGCAACTTGGCTAGAACCAATTACGAGCTACAGAAAAAGATATAAAAATTAATTAGATATAACGAGTTTCGATATAACGAAAACTTGATATAACGAGCTTATAATGAAATACCGCTTAATCATTTTCTTAAGAATAAAAACTTCCTATAACGAGCTTGAACAAAATAAATTTTTTCACACTTTTTATATAAAAAAAATAAAAATAAAACAATTAACTTATCTTCATGAATAACTATAAATCACCGGAAAACATTTCCTATCTAATTGTTTATAAAAAATGTCCAATCTTAATCAAAAAAAAAGAAAGTGTATTTCACTTGAAACAAAAGTTGAAATAATAAAAAAACATTGCGAACAAAAAATCGCTACTTCAATTCTCGCAAAAGAGTATAGCGTCAACACATCGACCATTTCGACAATTCTCTCGTCTAAAGAAAAAATTTTAGAGCACTTTGAGAAGAACTTGTGCGGTACAGAAAAAAAAAGAATCAAATTATCGAGTTTGTCGTAGTTTGATGTCGATAAAGCCGTTTTGTTTTGGTTCGAACAAGTTCAAAAGTATAGCAACGTAACTGTGAGTGGAATCGAAATTCAACTACAAGCCTTAACGTATGCGACAATGTTAGGCCATCGAGATTTTAAGGCAAGTAATGGATGGCTTTGTAAATTCAAAGAGAGAAACGGAATTTCTCTGAAAACAACCATTGGCGAGGCTGGAAAAAACAAATCTACCAGTTTATTATCGGCACAATCAAAAATCATGGATGGATGCTTCGATTTTCAAAGAATGGTTAGGTTTTTTTTGAATAAAAACCAAGATTTCTCAAAAATAGTTGATTTTTTGTTTAATATTGAAAAAGTTGTGATTGAAAAATGTAATACCAAACAAACATCTATTAAAGATTTAGTAAAAAAACAATAATTTTGTATTTTTTTTCCTCTATTATTTATTTTTTTACCAATAAACGTTTTGAAAAAAAAAAATTTTTAGCCCATCTTTTTTAATGCAATTTCGATATAACGAGTTTCGATATAACGAGCAACGAAATTTCCGCCCAACTTGCTCGTTATATCGAGGATTGACTGTATAGATTATTCTTTTTTTTTAATTTGGAACACAAACCTCCTTTTATTTCTCATAAAAATATTTATTTCATATTTTGTTTGAAATTTAAAAGAAACATGTTGGTCTAATGGATAACATATCTAATATGTTTAGTATTTATTTTTAAAAAATTATCAAAATCATTAGATTAATTAAATTTTAAAATTTTAAATGATCGTTTTGATCTTAAATTTGATCTGAAACTTCAATTTGCCTTATTTGAAGAATGTTTTATTCTCTACAATTTGATATATAAAATATAATCATTTTTTAATATTTAAAATGAAAAAACTTCCTATAAAAATTAAAAAAAATAAAAGTCGATTCAAAAATTTAAAAATTTGGATGATCCAAAGGATTAAATATTTATATCAATCTTTTTCACGCATTTATGATTAATTCTTACATAATTTTGAGTAAATTGTGCTCTTAAACTGCTTAATACATATTCTCTAACTCCTCATGTCTCCTCAAAATAACATCACCAAAAAATCTTTATTTTACCAAAAAATTGGTAAAAAAATGCATCTAGCTTACTAAAATGGCAGATAGTGGGTCTGCTAAAAAGTGTAGATAAAAAGCAAAATGAGACACCAAAGCTGTTAGGTATATCTTCAAAATGTGTCTCTTCAACTAAATAATAATATTTAGGGAATGGTACTGTGTCTGATAGAAGCCGTTCTCATAGACCTTGGAAGCTAACTTTTAGTCATGAAAGTAACATTTTTCGAGAGATTAGAAAAAACCCTACATCCAGCTATCAAAAACTCGCTACTGATTATAATTCTAAGACTCAAGGGTTTAGGATAAGTAATTATACAAAAAAGATATAAGTGGTGTAAACAGAGATGAGACTGGACGGTTAATAATTGGTCTTGAGTTAATTTCAGTGATGGATCCAATTTTGAAGTATTTAATCGTAAATCAAGAGTAATAGTAAAAAGGTTTAAAAATGAAAAGTTTCACCCTTTGAAACCCTGTATACTAAGGTTACAAAACGGTGGAGGATCAGCTGGTATCTGGGGATGCATTTCCTACAAAGGCACTGGTATATGCAACACTTAAGGGACAAATTAATCAGTTTGTCTACATCAAAACCTTGGAAAACAATCTTTTACCATCTGTTGAACTCCTATTTGACCCAGACGACTCTTGGATTTTTCATGAAGATGGCGATTCGGCACATACTGCTCACTCATTAAGCG
Source organism: Brachionus plicatilis (assembly GCA_010279815.1). Classification (NCBI taxonomy): domain Eukaryota; kingdom Metazoa; phylum Rotifera; class Eurotatoria; order Ploima; family Brachionidae; genus Brachionus; species Brachionus plicatilis. The sequence goes on from QEOQ01000704.1 coordinate 722,849, forward strand.
AGTGGTTCAAAGAACAGAACATTAAGGTTCTTTCATGGTGTGCCCGTTCACCAGATCTCAACCCAAATGAGAAATTATGGTCATACATGGATGCCAAATTGGTTGAGACTAAAGTAGACTCTATAGAGCATTTAAAAGAGGTTCTACACAAAGACTTCAACACAATTTTATTTATCAAAGTAAAAAAGTGAATTAAAAATATAAATATTTTAGTCGTAATTGATTATCTTAAAAAGAAAATAAAACATAAATACTCGTTCATAAAGTGTGACAATAAATTTGACAATTATTTAAATTTGAATGATTCGAAGCAATATTATTGAATTGTTTAAAGATAAAATCTAATTCAACTTCACTCCATACAGTGATCAAAAAAATCCATTCTTATGTCTTTTTCACAAATAAATATAAAAAATACTTTTCATTTTTTTAATGGTTGTATACATTTTTTTAATGGTAGCAAAAATCTTCACCATGTCATAAGATTTGTAAACGAGGTTGGGAGGAATTTAAATTTTTCATGTGAACTAATTTAAGTACACATGTTTGATAGGAATTTTTAAAGTTTGGGCAGTTGATTAAAAAATGTGTGAATTAAAGTATTTTTAATTTTTTATTTTGTATTTTTAAAAGTGTAATGATATTCTTAATATTAATTGAAAATAAAAATGAATAAAAACTCTTAAAATTTCGTCTGAGAATAAAGTAAAAGTGCCCAAACTAAAAACAATAACTTATGTATTCCTTTTGCATGTAATTCCTTTTAAAAGTAATTTACTCAAACAATTTAACTTGACATGAAGTTAAAGACAATAAACGAAAAATATGGATGAAATGCTCAAATCCATTCGGTGTTCTCAACTGAACAAAGATGGATTCGTTTTTTTGAACGTGTAGCAAAGCGTTTCAAAGAAATCCCGATCCGAAAATTTTTTATTCAACAATTAATTAAAAAAGTACTTTTCCAACAAAGTCTTTAAGTAATATCATATAAAAATTGTCCATAAAAATAGTATTGTCACCAAATGGCAAATTGAAGTTTAAAACAAAATATAAATTGTAATATTTTTTTAAATAATAGAGAAAAATATTTTTTTCCTAAGCAATTACTTGACATGTCATGTCAAGTTTATTTTCATATTCAAAATTTTAAAATATTCCTTTTTAATGAACTTTATTAGGTTTAAATATTTTAATTGATTTTAATAGAAATTTACTTTTAAAGACAAAAAATTTCACTGTTTTTAAATTTAAAATTTATTTAAGTGCAAAAATAAAATTATTTCAGTTTGAATGAATGGATACATAAGTTATAAATTTGAATTTGTGAATTAACTTAACCTGAATTATTTAAATTGATGATTGTTTTTGTTAAATAAATTAGACATCAATCATTTTGATGATAATGAACCAATATTAGACATCACTAGTGATGTTTAGTATTTATTTCTTAAAAATTATCAAAATCATTAGATTAATTAAGTTTTAAAATTTTAAATGATCGTTTTGATCTGAAACTTCAATTTGCCCACCAAATTTATTTTATAACTGATATGTCTCAAAGTCAAGATAATACTTTTATTGAGTTTAAAACCACCAAAGGGAAACTATGTATTGGTTACTTAACTGAAAAGTATCGATTTAAATATGAATCGAAGATAATTGGAAACAGATCTTGAATTTGTAGTGAAAACGAATCTTCTGGTTGCCTAGCAGCCATTAAAAAATTTGAAAACACCATTACCAAACAACCAATTACCGATTTTGGTCACCAAATAGACAACAAAAAAATTTTAGAAAATTAAACCAGATCTTAAACCAAGGACGATTATGAAGGAAATTGAAAAAGGTGCAATGAACGCTGCTAAAACCTTTTTAATTAATTATTTTTTATTTTATTGGTTAATAAAAAATTGTCGGATCGGGACTTGTTGGAAGTGGCAATGTGAAATTTTAGTACAAAAATTACAGTACAAAAAGTAAAAGCTTTAAAATTTTTTTTCTGATTGTGCAAAAATGGTTCTGCAAAATGTACAATATTGTACAAATTTGTACAAAAGAATTCCAAGCTCTGCAAAAACTCTGCAATTTATTGCAAAGTTTAATCAAGGATTTTTTGATGGTGTGCATTTTGCAGAAAATTGCAGAGTTTTTGCAGAGCTTGGAATTCTTTTGTACAAATTTCTACAATATTGTACTTTTTGCAGAACCATTTTTGCACAATCAGAAAAAAAATTATAAAGCTTTTACTTTTTGTACTGTAATTTTTGTACTAAAATTTCACATTGCCTTGGAAGTGACTTTGTCGGATAGGTCTGACTACCAGTCCAAATTTACTTGTAATGATTGCGGAAAAACGACTTGAAGGACATGTTTACATGAGATTGTTGTAAGAGCAATGTATAAGAGATATCATGATTCCAAATTTAAATAGTTTTTTTATGTTTTTGAATAAAATAACAAGAATTTTAACATTTAATCTTGGAATTTTAAAAAACGGATCAGAAAGACCCGAAGGGCTTTCCAGGTATAAAAAAAGGGCTTTCTAGTGTTAACATATCTTTTAATGGCGAATGGGTTATGATTTTTTGTCAAATACAACCATGTTAAATTTTTGAAAGTGATTTATATATTAATTGTATTAATTAAATTAATTTTTTTTAAGGTTAATCTAAATTATTAGAGGAAGGATTTTTCAAAATCGGCTTTGCTTCGGAAAATAGTCAAATGTGAATGGAATTTGGAGAAAATGAGTCTATAACCGAATCAATTTATGTTAATAATATTAGTATAAAATTTTTTTTTTGTTAATTTATTTAAAAATTGTATATTTAATTCGAAGAGAATAATTAAATTAATTTAGTAATTTTTATCGGATTTAAAATAGTTTTTTTTTTAACATGTTAATTTTGATTTTTTAAGCCAGACTTAAATATTTTTTGTATTTTTATCATAAATATAATGTACATTAAATTAAAAAAAAATGATGATGAATAAAGATTTAAAAATTAAATTTTAAATTCATTTTAATTCGATATAATCGATCCTCGATGAAACATAATGAATCTGCTCATCGATGAAAAATCGATTAAATTTTTTTTATTTTCATTGATGCTACATCAAATTTTAATTGACTGGGATAAACTTTTCTTGATACAAAAAAAAAAAATAAATTCCACTTACATTAATGCCTTTGAGGTCTTTCATTTGGGATAGGTCAGGCGCAGCTATGAACACAATAAATGGCGCGAACTCGGCAGTTCGCAAAACCTTGAGCGCTTGGGGCTCCACGTCCAAAATAGCAATCAAGCCTTGTCTATGAATATTTCTAATAGTCTCCAATTTGGTACCGTACATGGCATTCTCATGCGTACCATACTCCAAATACTCATTGTTAGCAATGTCCCTCATCATTTCCTCGTGCGTGACAAAGTAGTAATTCTTTCCGTTCTCTTCGTCTTTGCGCGGCAGCCGAGTGGTGTGCGGTATGGGATAGGCAAAGCTGTTTGGCTGACTAGTGATTAGCGTGTTTTTGATGTGACGTCTGCCGACGCCGTGCGCGCCCAGCAGCACTAGGGTCTTTCGCAAAAAAGCCGGCAAGTGAATAACTTCTTCGTATGTGACCAAATCGAGCTGATCAAAGACCGCATTGTGCTTGGCCAAATATTTGTCTTTATAATTTTTTTTTTTGCGCGAAAAAACTCCACAATTGGCGATCAGGGTGGCCTCTTTAGCGTTCTGAATGGCCACGTTGGCCGTGCGCCACTCCTGCAGCTCGGGACTGGGTATGAGGCCGGCGGACGGTCCGCTGTGGCTCACGGACGTGATCGGACTGGCGTTGATGCCGCGCTCATCGGTGACCGTGTAGGCGGAGGACGAGGTGCGCTTGGCTTGCCACCAGTTGTGGTCGTCCTTGCAGGTGATCTGCAGAATGTCGCCTATGTGAAATGTGAGGCCTGCCTGGCTACAAGGTATGAGCTCGTCGTTGTCCGGCTCGTAGTCAAATAGACACTTGACGTAGATTTCGCATGAAGGAGCCGCGTTCCGGTAGCTGGGCACTATTTTGAAGGTGATGCTTCCTCGGGCGTCGCGCAGCAGCTTTTGTAGGCTTTCGATTGAGTGGGCGGTCACGTTCAGGCCGTTTATTTCTTTGATCTCGTCGCCGACGTGAAGAGTGCCCTGTCTGTGGATCATGCCGCCGACTAGGATGCGCGCGACCAGACATCTGTGCTCGTCGCTCATCTTCAAAGTGATGCCCATCGGCTCGTCGCTGTTCTTTTGAAATTGAACAAGCCTGACTCGTGTTACCTCCATCATGGACTCGTCTTGATTGCTCTCATTGTCCAAAAATTCTTCTGATTGTGCGTCTAGGCTTAGGCTGTCGGCCGCCAGCTCCAATTGGGATAGTCGATGGTTGTTTAGATCTTCGGCGTAGATTTCTTCGGCCACAACATCGTGGGTCTGCAATAGAGCCTGCAAACAAAAATGGGTTAAGACAATCCGGTCAAAGTAAAATGCGAAATGTTCGCTCATTTTATTAAAAATAATTGGAAAAAATTCGCTTTCAAGTAGACCATTCTGGAAAAAAATTATCAAGTTTTAATCAAAAAAAAGATGTTATATTTTAACTTATTTTGATTTTTCTTATTTTTTCTTTACATTTTTTTTTTTAAATTTTATTTTATCTTAATTTTATTTATTTATTTATTTGTTTTCTGTACAGAACTAGAGCTCCTTCAGAATAAGTTAAAAAAAATAATAAAAAAAAATAAAATAAAAATAAAATAAAATAAAAATAAAAATAAAATTAAAGTTAATAAAATGAGATAAAAGAAAAAAGAATCGAAATAAAGTAAATAAGCTAAAAAAATGAAAGTTGAAAAGACATAAATAGGAATAGATTGTTACATGTTGCACATGTTTAAATAGTTCAAGTTTCAGGAAAAAAAGAAGAAATAGTAAGGTAGCAATTACACAATGGAGTTGGGTATTCAATATATCTTGATTCGAAACCTTCTTTGTATTCCTTCACCAGTCTTACAACCAATGGAATATAATTACTCAGTCCTGTCCCAACATATCTTTCACTCAATTCAAAAAGCCGATTCGAGACTGTTAGTAATTTTAGTTTATTAAAAGCCTCATGATGCACGATGTCGGAGGGAGTATCATATTTTAACTTAAGAATAGACCTGACTGCTGTATTCTGAATTGCTTGTAGTTTTTTGATATTATTTTCTGAAAATGAATTTAAGTAAGGAAAAGAATAGTCTAAAATTGATCCAGCTAAAGATTTATATAAATTTCCTAGTGTGTTTTGATTGAGACCCCATTTTTTGTTTGACAATATCTTAATAATATTTAGTCTTTTATTGCAGCGTTCTTTAATTTCGTCTACCAGTATATTAAAGTTTAACTTAGAATCAAATTTAATACCAAGAAACTTGATTTCTTTCTGGTTCACTATTCTGTTTCCATAAATTTTTAAGTTTAGATTATCACTCTCTTTTTTGTACCTAGAAAAGACAACTGAACACGACTTTTCAACTGATATCTTCATTTTTCATTTAATAAGCCATAGTTCTAGTTCCTTGGTGTATTTATTAATCTTATTTTCTAGGTTCCCCTTTTTGTTATAAATGAAGAATATAACTAGATCATCTGCGAAAAGCAGAGAGTATTCTTAATGTGTTTTGTTTCTTTTGGGGATGTCATTAATATATGCACTAAATAAAAGAGGACTAATTACTGAGCCTTGAGGAACACCTGCAGTTATTTGATATTCTTCGCTCAGATGGTCATTCACATTTACCTTAAATGTCCTAGAGTCTAAAAAGAATCTAATCCAGTTAGTCAAGTAATGAGGTGGATTTATTTTAATCAATTTAAAAAGTAAACCTTCATGCCAAACCCTATCAAAGGCTTTAGAAATGTCAAAAAAAAGGCCGCCAACTCTATTTTTTCTATTAAATGATTCCACAATTTTTTGAATTAAAAAGAAAAGATTATCTGCTGTTCGCCGGTGTTTCCTAAATCCAGATTGCTCCTGGATAAGGAGTGAATTTTGTTCGAAAAAATTGTATAATCTTGAATATACTATGCGTTCCAGTAGCTTTCCTAAACAACTCGTTATACTAATTGGTCTATAATTTAAAGGATCTTGTAAAGAAGAGGCTTTTTTTTGAATCATAGAAATGTTCGATGTTTTCCACGCTTTAGGGACTCTACCTTCTCGAAGAGATAAATTAAAAAGTTCTATGATTTCTATTAATGAGTTTCTAGGTAAGTTTTTTAACATTAAATTATGAATTTGGTCAGGTCCTGATGCCGCTTCATTTTTTAATCTTTTTAAAGCCATAATTAATTCATTTAAGCAAATTGGATCATTAAAATTAGACTGGTTATAATTTCTAAAGAAATCAGAGTTAGAATTTAGTATTTCGATATCTTTCTCAGAATCAATTAAATCAGAATTAGGACTAAATATTGAAGATAAGAGTTCTCCGAAGCATTTTCCCTTTTCTTCATTAGTTTTGAATTCATTTTCATTTAAAATCAAATTAGGAATTAAATTTGATCCTTTTTTTGTTCTAAATTTATTTATTTTTTTCCAAAAAGGTCTACTTGTCAGTGGGTTTTATTTTTTATTTTTCTTTAAGTCTGAAAGAGCTTTAGCTCGGTACGATTGACAGTAAAATCATCCCGTTTTCTTTTCATCCTGAAAAAATATCCCGTTGAAAAGTATCCCGTTTTTTTTTTATACCGAAAAAAAAAAAAAGATTTCCGAATTTTTTTTAATCCCAAAATAAAGATAAGAAAATTATCCCAATTTCTTAAATAAAACAATTATCCCGTTTTTAAAAAATGAATAAACATCCCATTTTCTTAAATAACGGAAAAATCCCGTTTTGATATATTATAAAATTATACTATTTTCTTTGAAATTATTTTCGGAATTTTTCTTTTATCTATTATGGATGTTAAAACTTTTTAGTTTGAATGCGTCCGCATGCGAAATTATATTGATTAAAAAGAGATAATTGACAACTAATTTCTTAATAACAAAAAACTCTTGATTATTTTTGAATAAAAACTACTCAATCAACATCTTTTAAATAAAATAATTTTAAATTGAATAATGTCTGAATCAAACAAAAATACTGTCAAGCAATTATGGTTTTATGGTATAATTAAATTTTTATTATATTATTTTTTTTTTTATATTAAGTAAATTAAAATTTCCTTGATAATTTCTCATTTTATTTTTCTTAAAAAAATGAATATATTCTAATTTTTTTTGGTATAAAAAATTAACAGGATAATTTTCCTTTTTTCTTTTTGGGATTAAAAAAAAATGGAACAATTTTCTTATTTGCAAAAACGGGATAGTTTTCTTAAAAAATAAAACGGGATGTTTTTAACATAGTAAAGATCCTTTTTAGACTCTAGGACATTTAAGGTAAATGTGAATGACCATCTGAGCGAAGAATATCAAATAACTGCAGGTGTTCCTCAAGGCTCAGTAATTAGTCCTCTTTTATTTAGTGCATATATTAATGACATCCCCAAAAGAAACAAAACACATTAAGAATACTCTCTGCTTTTCGCAGATGATCTAGTTACATTCTTCATTTATAACAAAAAGGGGAACCTAGAAAATAAGATTAATAAATACACCAAGGAACTAGAACTATGGTTTATTAAATGGAAAATGAAGATATCAGTTGAAAAGTCGTGTTCAGTAGTCTTTTCCAGGTACAAAAAAGAGAGTGATAATCTAAACTTAAAAATTTATGGAAACAGAATAGTGAACCAGAAAGAAATCAAGTTTCTTGGTATTAAATTTGATTCTAAGTTAAACTTTAATATACTGGTAGACGAAATTAAAGAACGCTGCAATAAAAGGCTAAATATTATTAAGATATTGTCAAACAAAAAATAGGGTCTTAATCAAAGCACACTAAGGGAAAACAAATTAACTTTTTTTTAATTACCCTTTTTCAGTTATTTACTAAAAAGATTTCAGTAAATTACTAAAACTTAAAGAAAAAAATTTTTTTTTTTTATTTTGAAAATAAACACTTTATTAAAAAAAATTTTACGAACTGACTTTTTAGAACTAAAACATTTAAAATCAGTCAGCATTTTTAACCTTATATAATTGATAAATTTTATCGCCTTGATTTAGTTAGTTAAAAAATCAATTTTCAAGTTGAATACCTAAAATTGTTTCAAAAAATGACCAACACTGGCTTAATTAAGAATAAACATAAATGCTTTAAATCTAGTTGTAGAAAATTTGGCTTGGTAATGTTTTTAAAGCAAAGAAAAGGATTCATTTCTAAAATTCAGATATTGACAGTAGATTGACAATTTGAGTTGGTTTGAGATGTAAAACAATAATCTCTAAAATACGAGCTTTAGAATCATTGAAATTACACTTATTAAATTTAATTTTATCTCATTAAGCTTAGATTAAATTCATTCAGCATTTTAAAGTTGATGATCAATTCAAAATGTAATTTCAATTCAAAGAGCTTATCATTAAATATTAAAATTTATCTTTGAATTAATTTAAAATAATTTTAATGTAACATGCTTCACAAGTAATGTAGGTCTAAAAATAAAAAAAAAATTTCCAAAAAAATTTGTAGAAAAGATCGATCTTTTGATTTTATTACTTTTTTTAAATTTATTTTTTAAATTTAATTTTGAATTTTGAATGCTAGATACAAAAGGTCATGTCCAGAATGTGATTAGTGATCAATGATCACATATTTCGTGATCAAAAAAGCCTCTAATTAATGAAAAAATAAAAATAAATTCTTTTTAGTGATCAGGAAATTTTTTAAAATATATTAAACTTTATTACCAATTTTCAAAATAAAAAAAAAACAAAATCTAAATTATTCTTAGTGTTTTTTTGACATGTGCAATTTAACGCCCTTTTCAAATGTTACCAGATTTGAATGTTTGCTTAATGCTTTTTTTTCAGCTAATTTAGCTTCTTCGGACGATTCTACTGGGGCCAAAGCCATTTCTTTGTAAAAAACTGCCTTTTCTTTTACGGTTCTTAAATACTTATAATTTTTTGGATTTTAATTTTTTTAGAAACTTAAAGTTTATTTAATCATAATATATATTTCAAAAACTTATAGTTTATTATGGTGAGTTGCATTTTTTTTTTTTAAAAAGCCCTTTAAAAGATTATTATATTATATTACATTATTGCAATAAACTATTAAACAATTATCCTTGTTATTCTTCCAGTAAGAACTTGGTAGCAGCGATAGAAATAACAATTGATCAATTGAGAAGTATAAGAAACTAGTTAAATAAGGTTAATTTTAGAATGTTCATTTAGGTACCAATTAAAGACAAAAGCCGTTTGATGCATGGAAAGTGGAGGAACTGAAAGTAGTATCTTTAGCTCAGACTAGAATGAAATTTCTAGAATGAAAAAAATTTGAAATTTTTCATTTCAACAAAAAAAATTTTATGTGATCAGGAAAAAATTTTGGTGATCAATTTTTGATCACAAAGAGTACACTTAATATTTTGGTGATCAAAATGATCACATTCTGGACATGACTTGATACAAATTCTATTGAAATAAAAAAATTCAAAACAAACTTTGAAATCAATTTTATGAATGGGTTGAGAAAATGTTTTTTGAATCTTCATAAAATTTAATGCATGTTACATTAAAATTATTTAAATAAATTCAAAGACAAATTTTAACATCTAATGATAAACTCTTTGAATTGAAATGATATTTTGAATTGATTATGAACTTCAAGATGCCATTCATTCCAATCTCAAATGGAATATTAGGATGATATCAATAATTATGACATTTTGGAAAAGACTCAAATATTTTTTATCCGAAATAAAATAAAAAAATTAAAAAAATGTTTTTTGTATTTTCTATCTTTTATCTAATTGACTATATGTTTTTTCTTCTTTAATAAAATTTAAATTTTTCTTTATGTTTTTTTATTCTTTTACATGTTTCGTTCTCCCTGTCTCATTGCAATTAAAAAATGAGCTGCCTTAATTGTACTTTTTTTGAGGATAAAAAGGAACAAACTTCCGAAATAATTCACGCTAATTTTTTTGAGAAAGCTTTCCAATGAACCTAAATTTAAATCTTGAATTTTTCTAGATAAAATGAAATAATATCAGAAAATTTTTTATTAATAAATGAATAAAATAAATAAGATCTCCATTTTGTTTGCTGCCTTTTGTTTCCTCATTTGAATTAACTAAAAATGTATTTAAATCCGAACTTGTTTCTACTTAAATTATGATTTGTTTATGTAAAGACTTCGATTTTAGTATCATTTAAATTCTGTGGAGTATTTATAGCTGATTTTTTATCGATTGATTCAGAGAAGCGCTTGATAGTTACCCTAATTTGGAAAAATTAATCAAAATGCTCGAGCAGGTTCTCGCTGAATCAGTTTTCAGTCATGAGAAGTGAAGAAGTGGAACTAGCTTTGCATAATTAGCCAAGTGACTTGTAAAGTCGCTATCGTTCTCAAGAGCAATTTAAAGTTGATAGATATTTTCAGCTTTAAATTCATTGTCAATCTTAGAATATCTTAATAGTCTCATTAAAATTCAAATGAACAAAAATTTTGCCTCTGGTTAAATTATGCTGATATTTATAGAAAAAATTTGATAACTTGAAAGATAACTCCAAATTATCTGATATTAAAAAGATTACTAGAAAAAAAGCCTGGATTAAGCTGTCAGTCTTAATCAGTTAATAAAATTTATTTAATTATTGGATCATCCGAAAAACTAGCATGCTTTGCCATTATATAATGCTTGATAATACAACAAGTCAAACAAATTCATATATCAATATTTAATCAAATAAAGATGGAATCTACAAGTTTAACAATCGCAGAATAATTCATTCTAATCTCAAAGAATTATTTGAATGTTTGATTGTGTGAACAGTTGAGATTAGGCTTTAAAATGGAATCAAGGGTTTAATGGCTCAATGCTTCAAAGAATGTTTAACCACAAATCAAGTAAAAATCTCCGCATAAAAAAAACTAAAACAATTAATAATCTTTAAAATTTATTTAAAAGAATTAAAACTTGAGCTTTTTTTTTGGCAAATATTTTTTAATAGCGCTAATTTAAAAAGCTTACCTCTAAATAAATAAAAACACGTCTAAATTAAAAAAGATTTGAATAAAAAAAGAGCAAATCCTTGGAATTCTAATGAAAAAGGAAAAAGGGAGATAAAAAAGGCTCATATTTAATTAATAAGTTTAAAAAGTTTACTAAATCTGTTACCCACTCTTTATGCACTAACTTGATGATCAACTCGTGTTTAAATCATATGTATAGAATACGTGACTATGCTATTAATTAACACGCCTCGCAATACTTCTAGAATCAGAATGGAATTATATATATACAGATGAGATACAGATGTCAATGCTATATATAAGGAGCGAACACAGCCCTTTAAAAGATTTTTATATTATATTACATTATTGCAATAAACTATTAAACAACTATCCGTGTTATTCTTCCAGTAGCAACTTGGTAGCAGCGATAGAAATAACAATTGATCAATTGAGAAGTATAAGAAACTAGTTAAATAAGGTTAATTTTAGAATGTTCATTTTGGTACCAATTATAGACAAAAGCCATTTGATGCATGGAAAGTGGAGGAACTGAAAGGAGTATCTTTGGCTCAGACTAGATGCCTAGGTGCGAGATACTTGTTTTAATTAACCGATGAACTTGACAAAGTATCTGAAGAAGCTAATCAATATTTAATTTTAGGTATAAAAATTGTTTTCTGATTTTTAGATTTAAGTTTAGAACATGAAAATAAAAAAGTTAAAAATAAAAGAGTAAAATTTCATAAAAAACAATATTTTTTGATCAAAATTTTTAATTGGCAATTATTTGTTGTGGACTAACTCTGTCACTCTGCACTTATACTTTCACTGGTACTTAAAAAGTGAAAAAAAAAAGTTTTAATTAAAAAATATTTCATGTGATTTTTACATTTCAATTGGTTTATTTTCTGCGTTTCTTATCATTTTAAACAAATATTTTTTTTGTGTGTGAATCCCATTTTTTCTGTATTTTGATCTTTTTTTTATCAACATATGTAGTCAAATGTGTAAAAAGCATCGTTTAACAGTAATGTCATAATTCAAAGAATTTACTTGATGCTAATATAGCAATTATCTCATAATTCATTACAAAAGTTTGATCTGCATAAAAAGAGTCTTCGTCCAAGTTAAAAGAGATAACCTGCAAAAGAAGGCAACTATGATAGCTTGGTTTCATGTTTACAAAAGATGCATTCAGAGTGGTAAAAAATGAAATCAAGAAAAAAGAAATAAGGCAAGAAATTTAGAACTATATAAATTTATTATTTCTTTCATGCTTTAAAAAATACAAATAAATACTATTTTTACTGAGTCCAGACTTGATAAAATTATATTCTTTTTCATATGATTGATATGCCAGACTTTCGAATTAGATAATTACAATTACTTTAATCATATTGAATCAGAGCTGAATAAAAAAATTTTTTTCTTAAAATTGTTTACTAATGCCGCATCAAAGATTGCATTAAAATCAGTTTCTTTTTAAAGAGATGATTTTTAGCAGTTTTAAGAGTTTTTTCAATGAAATAATGCATCAAAAAATTCTAATATTATAAATTTAATCTAATTGAAAATGAAGGAAAAATTTTCGACTACTTGAGATTCTACTGGAAAAATTTCGATTTTGATGGATCTTTAAAAGCTAAGAAGAAACTTCTTTCAAACAACTAAACCTTGTTTATTTACTACTTGAATAATCCTCCTCCATAACATTGAAATCATTAAAAAAAGAACAATTCTCATAGAACTTCTATGTGATCGATATCCAACTTAAGGAACGGTTCAGAAAGGTTATGTAATAAGTCCATTTCTATTAGCTAATTTAAAAATGACTCACCCAAAGAAATAAAACAAAGAAAAAGAAATGCCTTCTTTTTGCAGATGATTTAGTGTAGCGGTGGACACAACCACAACCACAACAGCAATAACAAGACAAAGAAAGAATTTTAAATAAAAGAAAATTTTTAATTTTTTAAATTGAAATTGTTTTATAATTTTTATTTACTTTTTAAAGATGTCTAATTTTTTCGATCTTATTAATTTTGCAAATTTATGACAAGTCTTAAATGTTGTTTAAAATAACTTTGTATGATTCATAAGATTTCACATTTAAATATTTGTTAAATTTCAAATCTAAAATTAATTATATTTTGAAGAAGAAGATTTATTTGTCTGAATAAAAAAAAACAAAACTCTTCTCTCGCTTAAATTCCCCTTACTTATATTCTCATTTGAGGATTCCCTGGAAGAGTTGCTGTTCCTAGCGGCATTAGGTGTCTCCCAGGCAATCCCACCAAAATCTTAATCACACCCCTCAGTATACTCTAGGCCAGTTTGAGCCCTCGAAGGTCAAACATTACATTGGCTACATTTTTTTATTTTTACAGAGCACTCCCGCTTTAACAAATCATTTTTTAACAATCATACGTAATTGAGAATTAAGATAAAGTCCCGATTTACTCTCCATTCAAATTAATGGTTTACGTAAAGATGGTAAACTCCATCTTAACGGTAGTTAATGAAAATTACTTTTTTTAAATTTTTTGTCTTAAATACTATTAATTTTTAGACTTAAAAATGTAATCTTATTAATAAATAAAAATCTCAAGATTAACTTAACTTATGTCTTTGTTTCGTTTTTCTAGTAAACGGTAGCTGCAAAATTACCAGTTTTGAGCAGCTTAACGAACTATTCAAAATAAAACTTATAATTTCAACTGATCCTAAAGGAAGGTTGGGACCAAATCAATCAATCGACTTGGTCAACTTTGATTAAGTTTTAGGACACTGCAAAGTGATCCTTTATTAGAAACAAAAAAGTTTTTAAGGAAAAAAAGGAATTAATGGACTAAATTCAGCTAGAGAATATTTTATGAATAGTAAATGAAGACTGCTACAAATTAATTTCATTCAGTCTATCAACTCATCGCCTTCTTTCAATCAATGTAACATCACAAGTTTTTTCAGTTAAAACAATTTGTTTTTATAATTTTTTTGTATTTTTTCTTATTTTGTCAATTAAAAACTAAAAAAAAACTAACAACCCAATTTTTTCATCATCCTTTTAATTATCTTTATCGTTTTAGATGAAAAATTCAATATAACGAATGACATTTTTCAAATTCGTTATAGCGCAACTCTGACAAAAAAGGAAATTTGTGAAACGTGATTAATAAGGGACGTCAGTAAACGTCACCACAAATTTAGAAAAAAAAATCACAAATTCAGTAAAAATATTATTATTTCATTAAAAAAAAAAATTAAATTGGTTTTTTATTCACAAAATCAATAAAACATATCTAATAGAGCGAAACTGTCACAAATTAATATATTAATTCACTAATTAGATAAAACCTGCACTATTTTGATAAATATATAACTAAAACAGTACTCAATGAACTAATTAATTTTTAAAAATCAATTTTAATAAAACAAAAAATATAAATGCTTAACTTAACTTATTTTATAATATATATTTTTTTTTTATTCTGAAGGAGCACTAGCTCGATACATATAAACAAATAAATAAATAAATGCTCAAATATAACTTTAAATAAAACTTGAATAAAATGTCTACAGAAGCAAATGAAATCAAAAGCTCAAGCATTCAAATAAGTTGTGAGAAGTATAACGCAAAAATGTTAAAAAAAAGAGGTTTTTATTGTCCAAATGGTTGTACAAAAAAAATAGATAATTTTTTTATTTTTTTTATGTATTTTTTTTTTTACTTTTATTAATTAGTGAATTTTTACTTAATTCACTACAACAATATAAAATTAATTTTTCGTTTTACTATTAATTTGAATTGAAAATTTTTTGGCAATGTTAAAAGATGGGTATACGAGAAGTTTAGATTTCATTAACATTTTTTTTTTTCATTGTTTTTTTTTTTTAAAATGCGCTCAATTTAAAAAGACGTTTCTACTTTCTAATAAATTTGATCATTTGCGCACCATTTTTCTTGACATGATTGTTTTTATTTAAATAAATGGCTACATCTGAAAAAAAAAATAATAGTAATAATAATAGGGTTGGATGAGCTTATTAGTTTGGACACTCGAAAATTCAGAAACTATCTAAATTTTCTGAGTCATTACAATGAGTTGCTGAAAAGGGTAGATCCGCTGCGTGTCGAATATAATTATAGAAAATTGTTGCATGATGCAAGGAAGAATGGTGTATGGTCTAATGATTATCATTTATCAGCTTTGAGTTCTGTGTTAAACTTTAAAATTTATATTTATTATCAAATGAATGATATAAATGACTTAACATCTGTTGAACAACTTTTTTCAAAATTTAATGATAACCCTTTAAATTTGTGTTCCTGTTTAAAATATATACCAATAAATGGAGAGTTAACCGATAATTTTATTTGTGGTTTCTATAAAAATCAAATTGGAAAATTCCATTACACAGCCATTGTCCCAAATTCTATTAAAAGCTTAGAGTTTGTCCCTAAAAATAACTTTTTTACTTTATTTTTTTTTTATCATTAAATTTTATCTTTTTTTTTATTTTCGTATTATATATATTTTTCTATTTTTTTTAATGAAAGTATTTAAAAATTGAAACCTAATTTTAATAATTATTGATTAGTCTGAAAAACAAAACTAATTATATCTATGTTGTGGAGGGAGGTAAGGACCCCTCCTTGTTAGTGAATAAAATTAAAATAAAGTTATGATTTAATTGAATTAGTGCTTTTTCATCTTTTTTTTTTATATTTTTTTATTTTTTGTGTTCTTTTTCTGAAATAAATATTATAATGATGATGACTTGGTCGCATTCTAAATTTTTAAGAAATAAGCAAATCCAGAAAATAAGATAAACAAATACTTAGACGAATTAGAAAAATGGCTCTTCAAGTGGAAGATGAAAATATCTGTTGAAAAGTCTTGCTTCATTATCTTCACTAAATAAAATAAAGAAAATATTGACCTAAAATAAAGATGATGTATCAATTCATCGAAAAGCTAATTCATAGAGAATTGTAAAAATAAGAAAAAAACTGACAATTTGTTTTTAAAAATTAATGATAAGTTAGTAAAATTACATAATAATAATAATTAAGAAATATTTTAAATAGAGCGATATTAAATAAATTGATTAATTATTATTATTATTAAAAATAAAGTTTGTGTTATACCTTTTCAGTTTTTAGTTGATACTAATACAAAAAAATAAATAAATAATTGCTTTAACAAAAGGATTAAGACATTTCATTTTTTAAAAGTAGAGTTATTTTTTTTATAAGACAAATATTAGTGTTTGATTATTTCCTAATAATAAATTAAAATTTATGGGAATTTTAATTTTTATAAATTTTGAAAATTTTTATTCATTTTGTAGTCTATCCAAAGGATAAAAATAAACAGTTTGGAAAAAAGAGATATCATTTTTAATTTTTGTTCTAATAAAAAGGTCGAATATTGTTTTAATATATTTTTACTGTTTAATATTTCAAATTAAAGACTTGAATAGAGACTTTAAAAAATTAAATTTTAATATAGAGATACATTGATCAGAAATTACTTTTAAAAATACAAGCTGAAGACTTTACATTTAAAAGCAGCGGTTAATTTTAGAGCAAAAAACTTTTCAAAAAAAATTTACATATCTAATTGAAAAATAGTTGATCTTAAAATTAAAGATCGCATTTAGACGAATTGATCAAATATTAAATAGAAAAAGTGCTAACTTTGAAGTTTTTTTCACTTTTTTACGATTCAGAAAAAAAAAATAATAATTTTTATGGGCGAAAAATTTCAAAATTTTAAAAATTAGCAATTTATTTTTATAAAAAAAAATTTTTTTATCTTTATTTTTTTGCTCCAAACTTCACCTCGGCAATGATTTTTCAATAAAAATAAAAATAAATATGATCTTCTTAAAATTAATTATCTAAAAAATTAAAGACAACTTAAAAAATTCTATTTTTTAACTCAACCTCCGATCTACTTTTATAAGTTAAAGGCAATTTAATATTTTACAAAAACATCAGATGCAAAAAAATTATGGCAGAAATCATCTATAAAATTTTATGATAATCAAAAAATTCAAAACCCTTTATTTTCTAAATGATATTTGAAAAAAAAATCCATAATTTTGCTTTTAAAATAAACCCAAAGGTTAAAACCATTAATTTTCGGTATTAGATGATTTTTTACTATCTCTATTCTAATAAATTGAGCTGTCACTTTGACTGCTTTGCTATTTTTCATTTAGTTAAAAATTAAAATCCAGAAAATAAATCAAAAATAAGCTTTAACAGAAAAATAATTGATGATAATGGATTTAACCAGGGTTGTTTAAAAGTACCAAATTAAAGTCAAAGTTATCAAAAAAAAGTCCGAACTTTTTTTTAAATTTAAATAAATTTAAATAAATTAATAATCGAAACTGTCAGTAGTTTAAGTTCAATTATTAAAAAAAATTTTTTTAAACTTTTTTTTTAATATTTTAATTAAATTGTTTAAAATTTAATAAATTTAAATAAATGAGTGACAGCTCAGAATTGTTTAAATTATCAAAATTGTCAATAGTTTAAGTTTAATCATTAAAAGTCCGGACTAGGATTTTTTTTAAATTTTTTTTATAATTTAACTTTTAATATTTTAATTTAATTATTTGAAATTTAATAAATTTAAATAAATTAATAATCGAAACTGCCATTACTTTACGTTTAATAATTAAAAGTCCGGACTAGAATCTTTTTTTTAATTTTTTTTTTTTTAATTTAACTTTTAATATTTTAATTTAATTATTTAAAATTTAATAAATTTAAATAAATTAATAATCGAAACTGTTTAATTATTAAAAGTCCGGACTTGAACTTATTTAAAAAAAATTTTTTTTTAATTAAAATTTTAAAATTTTTATTTAATTATTTAAAATTTAATAAATTTTAATAAATTAATGATCGAAACTGTCAGTAGTTTAAGTTTAATTATTAAAAGTCCGGACTTTGACTTTACTTGGGACTTGTGACTTTTAAACAACTTTGGATTTTCTTCTTCTAGATCAATACTCACTCAGCAAATGAGTATCCAGCTAGTGGTGTTTAAGAGAATGTCAATCAATCAACGTCAAAAAGTTCCACTTACTTGTTTCAAATTTTCCAAAGTCATGAATAATTTAGTAGTTTGTTTATCCATTATTTCATAACTAATTTTGAATGTAGTCATAAAATTGCCTCTTTGTAACTTAGTATCTAAATTTTTCAATCAGCAATTCTTTTGAAAAAAAAAGAAAACAAAGAGAAGCCAATATTTTGCATCTAAAACTAAGTAATCTGAGTCTAAGAAAACTATTCCATAATGATTTATCTAATCATAAATGTCTTCATAAAAAATGCCTTAAGATTCAAATTTGTTTTGTTAAGCTTTCAATTTAGTTCGATCTCAAAACAATCATTCAATTTATACTTGAAATATTTTCATACTCAATAGAGATTTATAGTTTTAAATTTACTTACTTGAACATGAGGCGTTTGCAGTATTTCAAACAATAGCTTCAAGTCTTCATTTTTCACTGAACGAATTGAGTTCATTAACTGCAATCGATTAAAAATTTAAAAATAAACTTTGGCTAAAATTACATCCGGACTTTGAATTCAGCTTGATTGAATTTTTTTTTATTTTTTTCAAAAAAAAAAATTTTTTTTTTCAATTAAAAAAATAATTGATATCGGATTGATTTTTTTAATCCCTCGATAATTTACAATTTTCTAACTCTCAAGAAAGATGAGGCAAAAATTTAGTTTTAATAGCAAATATTTTACTAGAATCAACTTAAAAAGTAAAATAGAAGATAGAAATTTTTTTAAAGACACTCATTTTTGGTTTATGCTAAATCAAATTAGCTAAATCTATAAATTATTTAACTAAAATGTTTTCAATTGAAGAATTAAGTGCAAATATTAGAAATTTAAACAAAGAATTTTTGAAAATTTTCAAAAATCAGTCAATTTTTATTTTTAAGCGGTTTTTCGAACCATCATTTTATTTGTATAATATCAGCAGTCTCTCTCTCAAATTTAAATCATTCCCATACAAAACTTACTGTCAACCTTAATCTACCTAGGGTCTTGAAACACTTACCTTAAACACTAGAACCAAAAATTACATTTTTTTTCTTTAAAAAAAGTCTTTTTATTTTACTTGATTTTTTTTACTTTTAAAAAATTCTTTTGATTTTACTTGATTTTTTTTTCTCTTAAAAAAGTCTTTTTATTTTACTTTTAAGAAAATTCTTTTGATTTTACTTGATTTTTTTTTCTTTTAAAAAAAAAGTCTTTTTACTTGACTTGAAATTATTTTAAAAAATTTTTAACTTTGATGAACTTTATCTGTTTTCAAAACTGTCTTTGATCGGCAAATTGAAGTTTCAGATCAAATTTTAAGATTAAAACGATCATTTAAAATTTTAAAACTTTATTAATCTAATTATTTTTAAAATTATTAATGAAAAAAATATTAAACATTACTAGAAATGTTGGATGAGGTATAATAAAACATAAAAATAGAAAATAAAAAAAAAATAGTAAAATTGTGTTTTTGGAAATTTATAAGACAAAGTAATCTTAAAAGCTAATAAAACATTCAATAAATAAATGCTATTAAAAATTATTTTAATAATCTCAGGATGCCTAGGCGAAAAATTGACTGGATATTCTTAACCAAACTAAATTCAGAGGTTGATTTAGAACATTTTTTTAAACAGTACCCTAAACAAAATTCTAACAATTGTACTATCTGCTCAGATAACAGCGATTGTCATAAAATGGTGGTCCTTTATCCAAAACGTAAATGTTTTATTCTTAGTTTAATAACAATTGACTTATGTTTTTTTGTCAGTTTGATAGATAAAAATTATTTTTATGTTGTGAATTCTTTTTTTATGTTTTTTTTAACTTTTTTATGTTATATTATACCTCATCCAGAAATGTTATGTCTAATAATGGTTCATTACCAAATTTACATCAAAATTATTGATCTATAATTTATTTAACAAAAACAATCAATAATTTAAATAATTCAGATTAAGCTAATTCAGAAATACAAATTCATTACTCTAATAATATTCATTCATTTAAACTAAAAAAATTTTATATTTCCACTTAAAAAACTATGGATTTTAAAACATTCAATTTTTTTGTCTTTAAAAGTAAGCTTTGTTAAAATAAATTAACATCAATTAATGTCATGTAATAACTTAGAAAAAAATTAATTTTTTTATCTATTATAAAAAAAAATAAATTATTTTATAGTTTGATTTTGATATCAAACTTCAATTTGTTCTTTTATGAGCACATTAAAATTTAGCCTTCAATCAAAAACTCCTTTTCTTTTGACTTTTTATCAATTTTAAAAAATTTGGAGTGATTTTAAATTTATTGGTCTTATTTTCTTATTTCCTTTTATTTTTTTTCACAATTTTGTATTCAAATTTTAGCTAAATTTTTTTTATTTTTAGAGTTTTTTAAAAGTCTCAAGTCAAGTCCAAGTCCGGACCTTTTATTTTTTTTTCAAATGTCCAAAAATCTTAAAATTTTTTTTCAAATGTCCAAAAATCTTAAAATTTTTTTTCAAAATGAATATCATGTCTAGAAAATTCTTTAAGTATTTTAAAATAATGAATTGTGTTAATCTTGATGACTCGTAGTTCCGAGATCCCAAAGTCAAATTTTTTCCAGTATTACAGATTAATCAAATAAATTTTCCTGTTTTTCGATATATGTAGAGTAATTATTCTAGGAAAATTATATTTAGATGAAGATCAACAAAATTTCCGCCTAATTCTCAACTATTTTCAAAGCATTTTTTCCAGTCATTTTTCATTGCTTAACATGAACTGAAATCTGGACTTGGACTTTTGAAAAAAATTTAAAAAAAAATCTGGTAAAAATTGGATAATAGAATTAAGTTGATTTTATCTAATCTTTTTTGTTGATTAAGTTATTATTTTTTTAAAAACTTGAGAAAACTTTTAAAAAAAATCGAATTTGAAAAATTAATTCTTGTATTTCTATTAATTCAATTAAATCATGTGAATAACACAATTATGAAGTAATTCTAATTTGTTCTTTAAATTTATTTAAAAAGACAAAACTTTAACTTATTTTAATTTTTTTTATATCACCCTCGCGGTGTTTACTGAATAAATAAAAATAATAATAGTAATAGTATTTTAATAATAGAAATATGGATTTATAATTTAAAAAAAATTAAAAATCCTATTTATATATTAATAAATATGAAAATTTTTAATAAAAAATAAGTTTACTTTTATCGTTTGATTAATGAAAAAAATTTTTTTTTTAATGTCTAGCTAATTTTTATTAAAAAAAATGAATTTTAATAAAAAATGGAGAGATTTTTTTTGAATTTCTCGAAATAACTTTTAAACCGATGAACTAGGGTTGATATAAATATATTTATTTTCACTTAATAAAAATTTTTTTTTTTCAAAAGCCCGGATTTATTTTCTAAAATTTTAAAAATGACAATTATTAAAGCGCAATTTATTTTGAATAAAATCCAAAAGATAAAATGTCAATTAAATATTTTAATCGTCAACTAAGATTACAAATTACTTTCGAAAAGCACCGTTATCAAAACAACAAGAAAAAATCAAGTTGGTATAGATGCGTCAATAGAAAATGCGGTGCACTTTTTAATTTAGAGTAAAGAGAAATAGATAAAGTCGAACATTACCATCCACCTTTATCCAACTGTGAAATTGATTATATAATGTTTTTCAAAAAACTTATCCAAAATGTCATAACAGATCATGACATTCCTCTCATGGATTCATACAGCCGTCAGTTCAAAAAACTAGCAGATAAATATTCATGTAATGAAAAAGTCGAACATTGGAAACCATTCACCACGATTAAAGTCAAGATTGTCATAAAAAAAAATCATAAAAAAAATGTCATTTCTGACAATTTTACCAAAGAGATAGCGATAATCTTTTTATTGGTTAATTTTTTGTAGAAATATATTAAATGATAAAAAATAATTCTATTTAAATTGTAATTATATTTGATTTTTAATGGTATTTAAACTGTAATCTATTTATTATGTAATTCTTTTTTTGTATTCTTGCATATTTTTCCTTTCTTGTACATAATACTTACTTAATTCCACACAATACTTTCTTGGATTAAATTAAACTATGACTCTTACTGAACTAAAAAAAAAAAAATGTATTTGTCTGTTATTTTCCATCTTTTCGGAGCAATTTCGCCTACCATAGATGTCCTCCTAGAAGATCATCTCCGCAAGCTTGCTTGCTGTAGCTTATTCTTATTATTATTATTATAATCATAAAAATAATTAGTACTGGAATATGACTAATTTTGATAAATCTAGCCCCACAATTAATTCTTTTTAGTTTTTAGTACATTTTTAATAGTGTTTAAATAGTAACCGGGATTATTTAAACTATCGTAAATGAACCAATTATTTGAACAAGCAGGGTCACTTGGATTCTAATTTAAAATGACGACCTAGTGATTTTTAGCATGAGCAACTTGGATAAAAAGTGATTAATCAAGTACATCAGGATAAAAAGGAGGACCCTCAATTGAATAATAACAAAGGATTGAAGGAAAATAAACGTGATCCATTGAACAAAACTTATGACAAGATTAAAATGATCAAACTAAAGGAAATTTTTTATCTTTCTACCTTTTTATTATAAATTTTAACTTTGAATTTATTTATTTTTTATTATAAAGGAACTATAGCTTTTATTTAAGCTATATATGAGTTTTAAATTGAATATCGGCGATTAGAAATATTTTTGATAATTAGTAGTAGTATTAGTAAATTAACTGCAGCTTAGAGATTCTCCAAGCGAAGCTTTAATAAGCTATAGCAGTCGTTACAATTTGCTTCGCCAACCACCCATCAATCTTTGCTTTGAAACTGTTAAGACAATTTGCATTCATTATTTCTTTTATTATTATATTTTCTGGCAATTTGTTCCACTCATTCACAACTCAATTAGTAAAAAAGTTATAACATGGAAGACAGTTTTTTACGCATTCCCGGATAAGGTTCTTGTTATTCCTTCTCAAATCTTCTGGTATCAGGGATTTTGTTTTGACTAAAATTGATTCCGTTTTCAAAATCAACTCTTCCCATATTGTTTCCAATGTTAAACATTTGAATTAGATCACCTCGAAGTCGTCTTATTCTAAGATCAGTAAACCGAGTTTCAATAAACGCTTTGAATTTTTAAGATCTTGCAAGCTTGAGATTAACTAAGTCGCTCTCCGTTGAAATTTTTCAAGTTCATTCAAATATTTTTCATAAAATTGTCACCATAATGCAATTGCATACTCAAATTGAGGCCTGACAAACGAACAATAAAGTAATTTAATAATTTCCGTCGGAGGGTATTTGAATGACTTTCTTATCATTCCAAGAATACGATTTGCTTGAGCAGTTGAGCTTCTGACCCGGGCGTACCATTTTAAGTCGCTCTGAATAAAAATGCCTAAATCTCTTTCGCAATTTGATCTGTTTAGCAGCTGAGTCTCAAACAAAGTTTACTCAAATTTTGCGTTGTTTGGCCCGCAGTTTAACACTTTACACTTTTCAACATTTAGCTGAATTGACCAATCCCTTGACCATTTACAAACCTTATTAATGTCAGAATGTAAACCATGATTTGAATTTAAACTATTGATTTGAGCGAGTACCTAAGTATCATCGGCGTAGGCTTCGCATTTATTCGCGATTATTTCTAGCATGTCGTTTATATAAATAATGAAAAGTAACGGACCCAAAACCGACCGTTGGGGAACTCCACTAGTGACGTGAGTCCAACTCCAAAAGACTTCACCTAAAACTACTTTTTGAGAGCTTATGAGTACAAACTTAATCATGGATCAACTTAGATATTCTTCTTATTTTATTCACTTTCATTACCTATTTTAATTTAGTTTCAATGAAAATTCTTATTATTAATGTTCATTAACTTTTATAAATTAAGATTCAATTTAATTAAACTTATATATTCAATTGTCAGTTAATTTAGAAAAGAAAAAAGTTTATCCTACAATAAGAAAAAAATAAAACAAAAATCAGGATTGGTTTGACATTTTTATTTCTGACAATTTTTTATGATAATTTTGATACTGACAATCTTGACTATCTCAATTCACCAGTGTCAAATCAAATTTGCGATATTACAGGAACCAGACGAAACCAATTTACAAATCAACGAAATATACTCAGCTATTAACAGCGAACAAATTTTACAATTTGATAAAAAAGAAAATACAGTAAATATTCGATTATACAGAATTCATTTATCCATAAATTCGATTAACCATAATTTTGAAAAAAAGTAACAGCATTTTTTTTTTCTTAAGAATTAAATTTTTTTCTTGTTGATTCGGCTTAAAAAAGCAAAGTAAAATTTTTGATCAAATTTCAAGCGCTCAATCTTGCTCAAATATTTTTAGATGCGCAATTAAATTTCATCGCAGATTTTTTTAATATTTCAAAGCTTCATTATTAAACTTTTGAAAAAGGATTGTAATTTCTAAAAATGCAATGAAATTTAATTGCGCATCTAAAAATATTTGAGCAAGATTGAGCGCTTGAAGTTTGATCAAAAATTTTACTTTGCTCTTAAAAAAAGA
This sequence comes from Brachionus plicatilis, assembly GCA_010279815.1. Lineage (NCBI taxonomy): Eukaryota > Metazoa > Rotifera > Eurotatoria > Ploima > Brachionidae > Brachionus > Brachionus plicatilis. Next base: position 747,662 of record QEOQ01000704.1, read on the forward strand.
TTATAACAGACGCGCAAACTTTATTAATACTAATTAATTTTTGAATAATTAACACCTTTTTACAAAAAATCTCTAATCTTGTTTCCTCCTTTTTTTAATTTTTTGATCCCCGGAAATATTTTACTGATAATTTAAAATACCCTTAATAAATAAAGAAACCCTAACTTGGATCAATCTCAAATCAATTGTATTAAAAATGTATCTTTCCAACCAAGCTAAAAAAACTCTACGACCTCAAGGAGAAGAGGCAACTCCTTCCCCAAAACGTAAAAGAGTTATTTTGGATTTTGTTCAAAAAGAACAAATCATTGAAAAAATGAAATTTTTCAAGCCGAAATTTCAAGAAATCTTGGTTCAACCGACTGTGTCAACTTCAAATATCGGCTAAATATCAATTGTAAAAAGAAACCTCAATTTCTGATATGTTGCTTACTTTTTTTTCTTTTATTTTTACCCTTTTTGTTCCTAATAAAGTTTCTTAAAACAGCAAATTAATTTTTTATTTAAGACAAAAAATTAGTCAACACCCCTTATTCGGTTAACCATAAATTCGATTTTCCACAAATCAAGGTTCAGTCTTGAGTCCTCTTCTTTTCAATATATATATAAATGATATACCAAAAAAAGATAGTCCAAATAAGTGTTACTCGCTACTTTTTGCTGATGATCTTGTCACTTTCTTTATTTTTGGATAAGCAGGTCATTTAGAAAATTAAATCAATACACATTTAAAATAACTTGAGGTTTGGTTAGTAAAATGGAAGATGAAAATGTCACCAGAAAAATATAGTTATACTTTTTATAGAAGAAGTATAAAAACTAGATATAATTTTACGCTAAACCTTTCAGGTGGTAAGATCCCATATGTAAAGAATATAAAGTTCTTGGGCGTCACATTTGACGAATCTTTGAGTTTTAATGCACTCGTAAATGAAATAAGAGTAAAGTGTTTTTCATTACTAAATATTATCAAAATTTTATCAAACTCCATATGGGGTTTAAGTAATAAAACTTTATCAACAGTATGTAAATCACTTATAGGTTTAATATTAGACTATTATTTTCCTATTTTAAATACCCTATCTGAAAACTTGGTTCGTTAGCTCCAAGTTATTCAAAATTCTGCTATAAGAAGTATTCTAAAATTAAAATTCGATATCCCCTCAGAAATCCTCCACCATGAAGGTTGGTCACAACTATCTCTCAATAAAATTGATCACAGACTAGATGAACTAGCTGAGCGCTATGTCAGGAATGCTTTAGAAAATAGTGTAGATATGGTAGTACAATTAGTAAAAGAGTACAATTAAGGTTTTCAATCTCGTTGTATTAATTTTCCGACTCCTCTCTGCAATTGTAGAGGAATTATTGAGGATTTTTTGCAGGTCTAACATAAATCTTTTCCTCATGATCTTTCTTTCCCTCTAACCAAAGACAAAAAATTTAATTTCTCTCTTATTTAAATATAATTATGATTTTTGTTTATATATTTTGATTTATTTTTCTCTGAAGGAGCATTTGCTCGATCAGAATTTTTTCACTACAACAATATAAAATTAATATTTCGTTTTCCTATTAACTTGAATTGAAAATTTTTTGGCAATGTTAAAAGATGGGTATACGAGAAGTTTAGATTCCATTAAAATTTTTTTTTTATCATTGTTTTTTTTTTTTAAAATGCGCTCAATTTAAAAAGACTTTTCTACTTTCTAATAAATTTGATCATTTGCGCACCATTTTTTTTTGACTTGATTGTTTTTATTTAAATAAATGGCTACATCTGAAAAAACAAATAATTATTTCGGAAAATTTACTAAAAATGCCCTAAACAGGTTATACACTCATTAACAGCAATGAACTTCATGAATTTATGATGCGTACTAAAAGCTTTTTCGAAACCGAAGAAAAAATTTTAAAAAACCTCTCAGAAGAGCGATCTAGAATTAACGAAATGGGGGCCAAGTTAGCTGATTATGCCTTTGAAAATTCACTTTTACATGTTTTTTTTTTAATTATTACACTCTATTTTCATTTACAGTTGGATGAGCTTATTAGTTTGGACACTCGAAAATTCAGAAAATATCTAAATTTTCTGAGTCATTTCAATGAGTTGCTGAAAAGGGTAGATCCGCTGCGTGTCGAATATAATTATAGAAAATTGTTGCATGATGCAAGGAAGAATGGTGTATGGTGTAATGATTATCATTTATCAGCTTTGAGTTCTGTGTTAAACTTTAAAATTTATATTT
>QEOQ01000704.1:752567-763529 GCA_010279815.1 Brachionus plicatilis
GAAAAAATAAAGTTTATTAAAAATTTAATCAAAATTTATATCAAAATCTTTTTCTTTTTGATTTTTTTTTTTGGGGGTATTCGACCATGCTGATCACGAATATGAACTTTGTTTTGGTCAAAAATCGGTGGGTTGGGCGTGGCACTCGATTTTTGGGGGTTTTTAAGAGAAATATACACTAAAGGGAAATTTTAACTTTAGAATTGGATAGATTAGTTAAAGAGGTGACGCGCGAACCTTACATCTATTGACAATAGCTCCATTTTAAAAAAAAATTCCTATTTTATCTCAAGTATATGAATTAATTTATGGCTTGTATTTAATGTTGCACTTTAAATTAATCAGAAGTTGCACTTTTTTTAATACCAAACTGCACTATATTATTTCCAAAAAGTACTACATTATTTTATGTGCACTGAATTATTCGGTTTTTTACCAAAATAATTCAAATCAGAACTTTTGTATTTCAAAACTTTACTATATAAATCACCTGGCACTTAAATAATTTTTGATTTTTACTAAAATAATTTCTAACTTGAACTAAAATAATTTTAAATATTAATTTAGACTTTATTTTTATTTTTATTTTCAACAAAGCTTATTTTATTTTATTTTCCGTTCCTTTTATAAATTCCTTGCGGCTACTTATTTAGAAATTAAAACACAATTAACAGCTAGTAACTCAACGATAGATCATCATGGCATGGCAAGGTTATTGGTAGATTTCATTTTTTTTTGGGGGAAAAAAAAAAAAAAATATCCAGGTGTCTAAAAAGAACTAACCCTTTAAAAAGTTGTAGATCTTTCAGACTCAATTACTCAAAGATAAAATTAAAATCTTTTTTAAAATTATATATATTCTGAGAGAGCATAAAATTTTCTACACCCTGATAAATAGGGGCGAACTTAAATTGTCAACAATTGATTTATCAACAGTATAAATTGTCAACAATTAAATTATCAACTATCTTAAAAAAATATAATCTTCCAACAGTATAAAAAGTCAATAGTATAATTTGTCAACATTTTTTATTAATAATTAAATAAAAGAAAAAGAAAACATAATTTATCAGCTAACTAAATAATTAATTAAAAAAAGGGAAAATTAAGCTTTTATATTGAATTTTACGATTTTACATTCTGACTCAGTTGTTATTGGTACTGACGGAAAGACGGTAAGGCATTGCTCACATTTTTTGACCGAGCAAATCCAGTAATTTTGCCTTTGCCTATAATAAAGGTTATTTTCAAAAGACAAAATGCTCTTACCAGTATTTCCTTGGATAAATTTCAAAGGCATTGTTTTTAAATTTTAATTTTAAAGTTAAATTTAAGTTAATTTAATTTAATTTTAATTTTTTTTTTTAATTTAAATTATTTATTTCAGAAAATTTTTGGGATTCGAGCTTTCACCCATATATCCACCAATTAGAATAATATAATAAAAATAAGAAACATAAAAAAAAATAAATTTTTGTTTTTTACAACTTAGAGTTAATTGATTTTAAATAAAAGAGAAAAAATTGAATAAAAAATGCAGTTTAGTTGAAAAGTTAATTTGTTTGAATCAAGGGTTTTTATAAGCCAGAAATAAAGAGCATGTTCCTAAGATAGAGTGCATTATTTTAGCACCTTCTCGCCAAGAATCTGTTTAGATTAGGGTTACTAGAATCCCAACTATTATGTTATATTAATTAGTTATATTAATTAGCTTTTAATTTCTTCAATTAAATAAAAGTTGACAAATTGTAGTATTTTGTTATTTTTTTTTTATTTTTTTATTGTTGACAAATTATACTGTTAGTAAAAAAAAAATTGGAATATTATACAGTTGATAAATTAATTGTTGACAATTTATACTCGGCCGATAAATAGTTTTGTTTGAAAAAAAGGGTATGGCAATTTTTATTATTGAAAAAAAACCATTAAGAATACTTTTTTTCAGTTTAATTGTATGTAGTCCCAGGGATTACTTAATAAACCAATTTTTTTTTATAAACATAACTAGACAAAATTCTGAGCAAATCTATGGTTTTGCTTTTTTGAATTTATGTTTTATTTTATTTAAATAAAGTATTGAAATCATGTGATTTGATTTAAATTTTGAGTATTTTAACTATATTGACAATTTTTTGAATATTTTAACTAAATATTGAAACCAATCCTATTAAATATTATTATTATGCCACCAAAGTCTAAATTTATCCGTTCTCGCATTAGTAATTTTTTAAATCATCTCAATCTACAAAACGTTGAATAAGTGTCTTGATTTAAAGTGTTTTAAGGTAGATTAGTTTTATTTAGTTATTTTAAAATTAGAATAAATTAAAAAATTAAAAGACTGTTTAACATCTCTTTTAGTAATAAAAATTAAACTAATTGTGATATAAGGAAAATAGGTTAGGAAAAAAACGAAGTCGAGGAAGACCTACTTTGGCTAGTACTATTGGTAGATCCTACTGGATTCAAAAAAGCTTAAACGCTTATTTAAATTCGTTAATTTGATAACGAATCGGCTTCTCAATAAATACAATTTTTTTATTTTATTCTTATGTATGTATTACTATATTTTTTTTTTCTCCAAAATTAAATCAGATATTTGTAATTGTAATTTGTATTTTCTTATGTATAAAAAAAATGAAGTTTTCGAAAATAATAGTGCTTGTTGTATATATTTATCAAAAAATGAATTAAAATAGTTCAGGTCCAATATTATTTTAGTGCTTTTTAATCATTAATTTAGTGCTTAGTAAAGATTATTTTAGTGCAAAATAAAAATTATATTAGTGCTTATTAAAGAATATAATAGTGTAAGAATGTTATTTATAGTGCAACTTGTGATTATTTATAGTGCAGAATGTATTTGATGCCTTAATTTATTGTGTAACAGCAACCTCAGTAACCTCTAAAAACCTTTTCAGCAATGCAGGCTTAGTTCAAAATAACCAAAGAAATCGGATGGAACCGTCTGCTTTATATATGGTCAATTTTGAAATGATAAACATATTTAAACTTTTTTCAGTTTTCAATTCAATTTAAGTACTCTCAAGTTCAAAATTTTTAAATTATGATTTCCTTTTTTTATAAATCGATTTTCTAATATCGAAATTTTTTGTGTTAAATTAATTTTCCAATTTAATAAACTACTCAATAAAAAAATTTGAAATTTCACGGTTTAATTTTTTCAAATTTTGCAAAAAATTTTAAAGTTTTTTTTTACTCAATTAGAAAAAAACGACTTTCAGGGTTTTGAAAAAAACTTCGATTTACGACCCTAGTTTTTAACGGGTCCTACTAAAATACTGACCCCCAATTTTTTAAAATATTCTTACCCCCATTTATTTTGCAAAGCAAAAATATTTTTTAAAGTTTTAATATATCATTTAATTTTAATTTTTCTCTATTTTTTGAAAATTAAACTATTTTGTCTCCAAAATTTTTATTTTTTGTGAAAATCGAATATTTTTATACTTTTAAAAACCTGACCCCTTACTGACCCCCATTTTTCATGAAGAGAATTTAACTAGCTTTCCAAAATTGTGACTAGTTTTTCTCCAGGATGTATAGTTTTTGAGATATTTTGATTATAATTAAAGACCTTAGTTATTTTGAAATAGGAATTAAAAGTTTTAATACGATATACCATTGCATATACTAAGAGCATTTGCAAGTGGAAAAAAGAGCCAAGTTGTTTCCCATTCGCATTAATAAATAAAGTTTATTTTAGTTTTAAATATTTTAAAATTTCTAAAATTTTTAAAAATGATTCAACCACCAAAAGATCATATTAAAATAAAAAGAAACGTAATTTAACTTTACGAAAATCAGAAAAAAGAGGCAAAATATTGCAAAAAAAAAATTTCGCCTCATTTAAGTTCATCATTTTTTTACGTTATTAAAAATTTAAGACATATACTTTATTTTTTTATTAAATTAATTGCTAATAAAATTAATTGTAATTTTTATTAAAAAATCTTAAAACTAAATTAATAAAACAAAAAATATCAAATATTACAATTAAAAAATTGAATTTTTCTCAATTATAATGTGATCTTTTGAAATTCTCGAAAAGTATACATCCTGGAGAAAAACTAGTCACATTTTTAGAAAGCTCGTTAAATTCTCTTCAAGAAAAATGGGGGTCAGTTGGGGGTCAGTCGTAAAAAATTGGGGGTCAGTAGGGGGTCAGGTTTTTAAAAGTATAAAAATATTCGATTTTCACAAAAAATAAAAATTTTGGAGACAAACTAGTTTAATTTTCAAAAAATAGAGAAAAATTAAAACTAAATGATATATTAAAACTTTTAAAAATATTTTTGCTTTGCAAAATAAATGGGGGTCAGAAAATTTAAAAAAAATGGGGGTCAGTATTTTAGTAGGACCCTTTTTAACTTGTAATATTTTAATTTTAATTTTATTTTATTTTTTTTTATGTATATTTTTAATCTGAAGGAGCACTAGCTCGATACAAATAAACAAATAAATAAAATAAATAATAATAATATCGACCTAAGAAAAAAAAATCAATAAATCTTTTTTTTTAAAATATAAATAAATATAAGCCCTAAAAATTAGCGCGAAAAAAAAATAAAAAACTTACAATAAATTGCCCTTGAGTGATTAATTCAAATAGACGTTTGTTGTTGCCGACAAAAGGCAAATATCCGGACAATAAGACAAACAAGACGACACCACATCCCCATATATCTACAGGCTTGGAATATGGCAAACGTTTGATGACCTCTGGGCTCATGTAATTGGGCGTGCCGACCCTACCACTGGTTATAAATGCACTGTTGTCGTCATTGTCTTGACATGGTAGCTCTACGGAAATGCCGAAACCGCCTAGTTTAATAGGCGCTGAGTTTTCTCGACTAGAAAGCAAGACACAGTGTGGCTTGATGTCCCTATGGACTATGTCTGCCTCGTGGCAGTACCTAACTGCGTCCAGTATTTGACGCATGTAATGACTTGCCACTGATTCCGAGTACACAAAACCGGCCGCGGCGCGTTTCTCTATTTCAAAGCACAGATCAGCACCGTCCATACTTAAAATTTTTTAAGCTCAATTTTTGTGTTATTTAGTAAAAAAAATCTAAAATAAAAACATACTATTCAAATACCATGTTCAAGTTGCCGTCTGACAAATAGGTCTCAAACAGTTCGACTATGTGCGGATGTTTAAGCTTGCAGCATATGCTTGCCTCTCGTTTTAGGTCTGCAAATAAATTTTATTTTTTTTTTGTTAATTATTTTTAATAAAAGAATTTAGAATTTTTTTTCAAGTTTTTTTTCTTTATATCAGCAAAAGTATTTTTTATCAGAAAATTTATTAATCAATATTCTAATTTCAGGTGATATTGCCTCGCTAAATCTATCAAGCTTAATTATTTGGATTAACGTAATTATCCGAATTGAGTGACATGTCACTAAAAAATGAGCACTGATTTTAAAAAGAACAATGTTCAATTTATATGAAGGTCTTAAAAAAGGAATAAAATAACTTTTTTTTAGCTCGGTACAGAAAACAAATAAATAAAATAATAAATCGAAACTGATATTAAAATAAAAAAATGAAGTTTTTTCTTTTGACTTATTTATCCTTTTTTTTTATTTTTTTTTTTATTTTTTTACCTTATTTAACTTTATTTTATTTCATTTTTTTTTGTTTAATATTCTGAAGGAGCGTTAGCTCGGTACAGATAAACAAATAAATAAAAAAGTTAATTTTTTTAATAAATACATCCGGCTTCAATGAAATTCGGATCTATAACATAATTAAATTTCCATTTTTAATTGAATTTCATAAAAGCTGAAACTATTTTTGATAATTTTAAAATTTGTACACATTTAAATACATGTGATTAATAATGAATTTTTATTTTTTTCAAAAACAGTGCTCAATTTTGAATAACATGTCACTAAAATAGAGTACTCTATTTTTTAGGCTTTTATTGACGGTTTTTTGAGCATATCTTATGAACGGAAATTGATAAAATATGATCTAAGGATCGCTAGAAAGCTGATGATTTGTTTGTTTTTTCAAAAAAAATTATTAGATCCGGACACTGAGCTCAAAGGATGGCAGGTACGTTTTTGGCCCGATTAAAGTCCAAGTATGCACAAGTCGAAACCTATACCAAAAAAAATTAACAAGAAGAACAAGTTAACAAGTATATAAAATTTCAGCCCTCTCCGATTATCCTTTCATATTTTTTTATAACTTTGAAATTTATTCAAAACATTATGACTTATCCGTTCAGTAATTAAATTTCGAGTTTTAAATTCAAGTTATATTTTTTAAGAAATTTGTTAAAAAATGCTTTGCTAAATAGAGGGGAGGATTTTCCTTCAATCCTTTTTGCACACAAGCAGGAACCCTAAACGCCGTGCTTTTCAAAATTTTTAAATTGAATTTTGTTTATATAACGGGTGACAACATAAAGTCGAGACAAACTTTAAGTATGATTTGCAATGCTATTTAAATTTTTTTTTTAAATCTCTTTTCATATTCTTGTAGTAAATTTAATTTTAAATACGATAAAAAAAAAATATTCAATTTGAATTAAAAATGACCAAAATAAATTCATCTTGGAAAAGGCCCTAAGAATTCGCGTGTAAGCGTTTTTTAACGAAAAAAGATCACTTGAAAAGATATTCACTGTGAGGCATTTTATGGCAGAAAAAATTCCAAGAATTACTGTTCACCGAACACTAGCAAGTACAAATTATACCCAAGTTAAGAAATTTGAGCAGAAATTACTTGTTTGGTTGGTCATTTCTGAGAGGGGTATTTCAATGCCAATCATACGAAAAAGTGGACTTGCAGTCAACCAAACTGTCTATTTAGACTTTATAAAGCGTGGAGTCATTTCGTTTATTAAAAGGCATCATTCAGACGGCAACTATAAGTTCTGGCCCGACTTGTCAACAACTTGACCAAAATATCAAATTTGTGCAAAAACGCGAAAACACTGCAAATGTGCCAGAAGTACGACCAATTGAAGATTTTTGGTCCATTTTAAAGGGTGTAAGAATGGCTGGAGAGCAAAAAACTTAGATGAACTAAGGAATAAAATACCACGTTGTACAAGAAATATGGACCAAAATCTGGTAAGGACCTTTTGGCCTCTACATCCAAACGACTCAGTAATATTCGAAGAAATGGACTTATTGAAAAAAGATAAAAGCATAAATAAAAATTAGAATAAAAATGCTATATTCTCTCAAAATTTGGCTTTATTTTGATAAATATCAAAGGAGTTATGACCTTTTAAAGTTCATCTTGATTTTATGTTGTCACCTGTTATGTGAATTTTAAAAAAATCATTTGGTTGTTACTTTTGACATTTGATTAAAAAGCGTCATCTTTGTTTGAGAGTAAATTTGAATTTTTAAGTTTGGGTCTTGTTAATTTAGTGAACAAATGATCACAAAATTTTGCAAATTAAGTGAACATTATGATTACGTGAACAAATGAAAATAAAAAAAACGAGTGTGCACATAATTTTATACGTAATAATTAGGTGAACGAATCATCTTGTTTATCGAAATTAATCAAATATGTTTTTTTAAAATTTTTATTTTTTTAATTTATTTAAAAAAAAAAGAATAATTTTTTCTTTTTTATTCCATCTTATTAAACTGTCCTGATTTTTGGTCACCAATTCTCTAGCTAATTTCTTGTTAAATCTCTGATTATTATGGTTGTTATTGGAGGGACCAAGAGCTTTTTTTTCTTAATAAAAATCATAAAAGAAGTTGAAAATTTAAATTTTTTAATTTTTTAATAATTGATTTTGTTTGAATACTATTTTTAAAATAAAAGTATAAGAAGAAAATTTAAATGTTGTTAATTTAGTGAACTTATTGTAATAGGATCTGTGGACTTAAAAGCGATAGTAAAGTGGTTCAAGGCTTTATTTTTTTTGTTAGATATTCGTCTTCATTATCTGATAAAAATGTTGCTCCCGTATGTTGCTTTAGATTGTGCTGTGCAAACGTGGTGCCGCTAAAATGGGTATAATTACTGCTAATGTTCTCAGTTGAATTTTTAAATGATTGGTCAAAAATAAATTTTTTTTTGTGTTCACGTAATTAATTGTTTTTTTTTGTTCATCTTTATGTGACCAGACATTTTACCTGTGTTCACCTATTTTCAACATTATGTTTTTCATGTAATTATGTGAACTAGTGCGCACATAACGGTATCCATGAATTTCGACAAATTTTATTCGGACAAAATATTTTCGACAAGTTAATTTCGACAAATATAATTTAGAACATGATTAATTCGACTGAATTCGACTAAAAAATAATCAAGTATATTTTCGCTGTATGCTTTTTCGACAAAAAATCATTCGACAAAATTAAAAAAAAAATGGATAACTTGATTAGTCAATTTGAAGAATTAAGCTTAGAATTAAATTTAATACGATCATCACGTAACAAAAACAAAAACTAAATAGTTGTCTAATTAATTACAAATTTTGAAGAAGTTTTGTCTTTTTTAAAATTTGTTTCTAATTGTACATAATTGAATTAAAAAAAAAATGAAATGTAAAAAAAATATAATGAATGGAATGTGGGACTTTAAACTTAAAATTAAAACTTTATCCGGATTATTAAGCAACGGATTTAGATAGTGTTTTTATCTTTTAAATTTTATAAATTAACTTTTTTTTTACAATATTTCTTTTTGTATTTTATTTAAAAAAAATTTTTTATAAGCATGAGCCTATGAGGCTCAGAAGTTTTTTTCTAATAATAATAATAATAATAATGACTGTATAGATTTAATTGATTTTTCTTTAGTAATAAATTTTTGTCTAAATTATTTTTGTCTAAATTTTATCTTGTCGAGTTTATCATTTGCCGAAATTAATTGTGTCGAAATTAACACTTTTTTGGTCAAAATTATCTTTGTCGAAATTTACTTGTCGAAATTATACTATACTAAATAAATTTGTCGAAAAATAGCATATCCGCACATAACTAGCAAGACCCTTAGTTTTTTTGATCCTTTATAGTAATTTTGTCATTTTTTGTGACCTGTTTAAAAGACTTAGACTCTAATGTTAGAGACTTTGACTTTAACTAGATCGCCACAATAGCTACCTGAAATGTTAAAAAATTCATGTAGTTCGGACTTTTCATTGACTTCACTTGACTGAAGATTTGTGACTCTAAACAAGTCTGACTGGAGCCTGCTAACGACCTGCTAAGCGCATGAGATCATAGTATTGCACTGTTAAGCTATAGATATTTTGTAGTTATTGAGAGGACTTCAACAGTTATATTATTTTTTTAAAAATCTTAATTTCAAATATTAAAAATTTTATTTAAGTTAAATAAATGAAATGTTAATCAGTCGGCTATCATATGTACTATTTAAAATTTTTTGACTTCTACTGTTCATTTGTCAAAATTTTTAAAAAATGTCAGAAGGGTTGAATAATATTAAAAATGAAATGGCAAAAAATTTTTTGACGAATAATAAAAAATTTTTGAATAAAAAAATATTTTTTATATAATATAAACAATATAAATATTATAATTATAAAAAAAATGTTCTTAAAGAATGGAAAAAAATATCGCATGAACTCAAGTCACCAGGCTAGAGGCTGTTACTACTTTTTTCACTAGTGTTTTTATTATACTTATTTTAGAGACAAAAAAATACTTTAATCACTAGTGAAAAAAGTAGTATCAGCCTCGACTATGACAAGATTAACCTTGAAATAAGTTTAAACTCAATTATTTCAAATAAAAAAATTTGGATTTTTAAATTTTTGACACTTTTAAAAAAATATCAAAAAATAAATTTTATTAAATTAGTTTTTATTTCTTTCTACCAGCAAAATTTTTTTTTTACCAGAAAATTTATTCACTTACATTCTAATTATTTTTTCTTACTTAATTATTTGGATTCTTTGTTTTACTTTGCCACTTCCAAAATCAACAGTAAAAACAGTGATAGAATAATTTTTCTGGTAAAAAAAAAATAAGCTGAAAAAAAATATTTAGCTGATGAAAATAAATGCTTGTCGATCAAATATTATTTACCTTCAATTGAAAGACCTGGACTGGAAATAAATTTTTCAATGTCTACCACTTTGACTGCAAAAATTTCGCGGCTCTCACGGTGAAAACACTTCTTGACCACACTAAACGGCCCACTTAAAAAAAAAATCAATTTTTTTTGCTTTAATAAAATTCAATTCAAAATTTACTTTCCGATAAGGTCGCCTATTTCATAGACATCTTCAAACAGAGTATCATCTGCCATTTTTAACTAAAAAATTAACTTAGTCAGTAGATCATTATAAATCTAAAATTTTCAAAACATTTTATTATAATTAAATAAAACAAGTTTGTTCAAATTTAGGCAAATGTTGAGAGACAGATGCATCGAAAAAACAATGGAAGAAAAGAAGAACAAGCAGCTTTCAAATAAGCTGATAAATTTCTTTCTAAATACAAAAATTGCAGACAATTTAAAATTTTAGATGTTCAAGCACACTTAAGATACAATCCTTTTGCTCAATAGCAATTGTTTTGCTTCTAAAGACACTCATCTGTTAATTAATTAAATTAATACTTTTTGAAATCTTTCATGATTATGCAAATTTAGGCACCAGGCTTGATATGTTTTAACAATAGATGGCCCGCAGTTAAAAATTTTATCAAGTTGAAAAGGATTCAGTATTTTATTATTATTATTATTAAAATTTTAAAGTCCCATGGACAAAAAAATATATTCTAATTCATAACTCATAATAGTTTGAATACAAATAAAAATATTTTAAAAAATTTCTTTAACACTAGAAGACCCGATTTTTTTTATACCGTTAAGTCCCAAAATGGGTTTAAAAAACCCATTTTGTAATTTAACTCTAACTAAGGTCAAAATAAAGTTTTTTTTTCAAAATAAAATTTATTTAATGTTATTTATGCTAATTA
>QEOQ01000704.1:789862-833754 GCA_010279815.1 Brachionus plicatilis
AAAAAAAGTAAAAAAAAAAAAGAAAATTTTAAATCAAGTTTTTTTTAATATTGAAATTATTAGATACATATATTTTAGTGATTTGACCATTCGCCATTTTTCTCAGTTACAATTTCAATTCTCGCTTTTTAAAATATTAACTTTGATAAATTAGGTGATTAAAATTGTTTGAAATTATTTGTTCAGGCTAGAAGTGGCCATTTATTAATAAAGTTATTATTATTATTTAATTTTCTATTATTATTTGTGTTAAAACCGCGAACCACCAGATCCTATCAGATCCAGAAAGAATTATTTTGTAGACGTCTCAAAAAAGAAGTTTGTTTTGCACAACTAGAAGCTTGTATTCACATGCACAATTTATTATATAAGTCTTTCAAATAAGTTATTAGTTTTTTTTAGTTAAGTTTTTTGATATAATTTAATTATTGTTTTTGTTTGTTTAATTGGTTTTGGATTTGGACCTCGTGTCCCAATAAAGTTATAAAAAACCTTATTGTTTTGATCCGAAACCCTCGAGTCTAGAATAGGACTTGAGAAGTCTGACTGGGAAATAAAAGTCTACCAGCAGACGCATAAATATTACAATTTCTTTAATTAAGGTTTATAACATATAAATTAACCATAGCGAAAGACGATGCTAGGTGTCTTGAGCTTTGTCAATTCCGCAATATTCCGCAACTAAATACAGCAACATAAAATTTAAATACTCAAACGAGAAATGTCGCATTTTAGGAGGTCATATTGCGGGATAAAACACTAAAATTCAGTGCAGGATTGCGCAAAAATATTTCGCATTCCCGGTTTTAAGGACAACCGTAAAAATAAAATTTTTTAAGACCTTTATTCTCCCTTATTTTGATTAGCTAAAAATCTTTATTTATCTATCAAAAAAATAAACTAGTTAAATCTACTCAACTCTTAAATTCAAAACTTGAATAACTTTAATGAAATAAACAATTTTTTAGAAAAATACGGCCTTTTTTTTTCAGCATAGAATATTTGAAAGAATGACTTTTTTTTCTTATGGATGTAATTTCAAGAATAAAAAGAACAATTTATTTCGGATTTTTTTCCTTGAAGTTATTTTTAGAAAAGTTAAATAGAAAAACTCTTATAACTTTGTAATTTTCGTATATTTATTAATTGTATTTTTAAAAAATAAAATAACTAATAAAATCTTAGAAAGAAAATTAAATCTTAATTTTCTAGCATTGTGAAGTTTTGTTCAAAAAGTTCAAGAAAAAAATTCTTAATTGAAATTTTTCGATGAATGAAAAAAATTTTCTCCTGTAAAATATGTAACAATGTGTAAAAAAAGTTTGTACACCAAGTAGCCTTGAAAATAAATTTTGAAGTTTTCTTTTAATTAATCATCGACTTTTAAAATCAATCGAATTTAAGACAATTTATTTGTCTTTGTAAAAAAAGAAGTTTTATTTGCAATATTTTAAAATTTTTGTAAGTGTTTAATTTTAAGTTTCGAAATTTTTATTTCAAAACCAACTTAATATTCATTCAGTTTTTTTGGAAAATCAATAATTGGTTAATTGAAATTTTTTTTTTGTTTCTTTTTGAGCAAGTCCTGTAACATTTTTTGTTACATCATGTAATAAATTTTTATTTTATCACTTTACTTGACTATCTGGATTAGATCCTTTTTAGACTCTAGGACATTTAAGGTAAATGTGAATGACCATCTGAGCGAAGAATATCAAATAACTGCAGGTGTTCCGAAAGGCTCAGTAATTAGTCCTCTTTTATTTAGTATATATATTAATGACATCCCCAAAAGAAACAAAACAAATAATGAATAATCTCTGCTTTTGCAGATGATCTAGTTACATTCTTCATTTATAACAAAAAGGGGAACCTAGAAAATAAGATTAATAAATACACCAAGGAACTAGAACTATGGCTTATTAAATGGAAAATGAAGATATCAGTTGAAAAGTCGTGTTCAGTAGTCTTTTCTAGGTACAAAAAAGAGAGTGATAATCTAAACTTAAAAATTTATGGAAACAGAATGGTGAGCCAAAAAGAAATCAAGGTTCTTGGTATTAAATTTGATTCTAATATGAACTTTAACATACTGGTAGACGAAATTAAAGAACGCTGCAATAAAAGACTAAATATTATTAAGATATTGTCAAACAAAAAATGGGGTCTCAATCAAAACACACTAGGAAATTTATATAAATCTTTAGCTGGATCAATTTTAGACTATTCTTTTCCTTACTTAAATTCATTTTCAGAAAATAATATCAAAAAACTACAAGCAATTCAGAATACAGCAGTCAGGTCTATTCTTAAGTTAAAATATGATACTCCCTCCAACATCGTGCATCATGAGGCTTTTAATAAACTAAAATTACTAACAGTCTCGAATCGGCTTTTTGAATTGAGTGAGAGATATGTTGGGACAGGACTGAGTAATTCTATTCCATTGGTTGTAAGACTGGTGAAGAAATACAAAGAAGGTTTTGAATCAAGATATATTGAATACCCAACTCCATAGTGTAATTGCTACCTTACTATTTCTTCTTTTTTTCCTGAAACTTGAACTATTTAAACATGTGCCACATGTAACAATCTTTTCCAATTTATGTCTTTTCAACTTTCATTTTTTTAGCTTATTTACTTTATTTTGATTCTTTTTTTTATTTCAATTTATTAACTTTAATTTTATTTTTATTTTATTTCATTTTTATTTATTTTATTTTTTTTTTATTTTACTTTCTTAACTTATTCTGAAGGAGCTTTAGCTCGGTACAGAAAACAATTAAATAAATAAATAATCATTTCATTCCATTCACAATATATACGAATTTAAGATTTTGAACTGAACTTTTTGAACGAAACTTCACAATGCTTAATTTTTTTTTTCCGGAATAAGATATTGAAAAGTATTTTATAGCTCAATCATATAGGTGATTGAAAAGTCATCTATCGCGTTACTGAAAAATATCTTATTATAAAAAATCCTCTTACTTCGTTCTTCTAGACTCAAGGAACTAGGCGAAAGACTTGGTATCACAAGCTGACCAACTCGAGCACAGAGCAGTCTGGTTTTTCCGAATATTGAAAAGTATGCAAAAAAGGCATTGAAAAGTGTCATAGGGACCCCTCTTTGAATCGTACAACAGTCAGGCAAATCACCAACCGAAGATTGATCAAAAACCGCTCGACCGTGACGGATAAGGCATTACATATAATTTAAGAAGCAGCAATAGCTTGATTGAACCGATGGCTAAATCAAAAAGTGGAGAAAAAACATTTGAAAATTTTTATTCAAATATTAAGAATTTCTTTGTCACCAAGCAATCAATGTTAAGATTTTCGACATTCAAATTTTAGATTTTCAATAAGATAAACTTAACTATTTTAGGGCTTGTTTCACTCAAACTAAAACTATCTGTTTTGCAAAAAGATTTTCAAATAATTTCATACATATTTAATAATAAATAAACCGAATAAATTCTTTAATAAATTCTTTAGTTGGAGAAAATTTATAAAAACATGTTGGTTAAAATTTTTTTGTTACTGCCTCCATATTGAACATAAAATGTCATTCCCCAAAAAAAATAATTTAATTTTTCTGTCAGGTTTTCACCTCACTACCTCGGGGTAGTTCGCAATTTCTGCGTGAAGTTTATTTTAATTTTTTTAAAATTAACTAGAACCAACCGCAATTAAAAAAAAAAATTTAACAGCATGATTTAAAATTTATTTTTACACAAAGCTATTTTTAGTTTTTTCTTTGAAAAACGCACGTTAACTTTAGAGTTTAGCATTAATTTAAAAAAAATATTTAATTTTTTTAAAATTTTTAGCAGATCTTTTTTTAAAGCGATTAAAGTCTATTGAGATATTTTGCCATTTGTAGTTGATTTTAAATCAATTCTTTTTTTCAAGAGAAGTTTTTAAATGTTTCTCTTTAAAAAACTAATGTAAATAATTACATTTTCACTCTTTTTACTCTAGGAAGGATGTTTCTTTTTGAATAATTTTGCAACGCCTCTAGAAACGCACGATTTTCACCAGCTCCAGAAAAATAAAATACTTAAATAAAAATAACATGTAGGAAAAATTCATTTTTAATAAATAAATAAAATTGGTTATTACCATACCAGTCAAAAACATATTGTTGATATTTTCCGGTTATTATAAAATATTAAAAAATAATAAAATTTCTAGAATTGAAAAAAAAAAACAGGAAATTTTTTGGATGTTTTATCTTTATAACATAAAATAATGTCTCTCAATATTTCTAATTATACCAACTGTAGCCAGCCTCAAGTATTTGACAGTTTTCCAAAATTTCTATACTGTTTTGGTTACATTGCTAAAAAAAATTTTCTGACCACATTTTTTGGATTTTTATTATATTTTCTAATTCTGATGTCAAATTTACTTTTGGCAAAAAAATTGCTCAAAACTTGCCTCAGTATTTACGACAAAATCGCTCTAGCTATGTGTGTAATGGACATTATAACATGCCTAGTGGACTATCCATTTTATGTGATTGAAAATTTGTTTAATTATTTTCCGCTACCAAAAGCAATAGCCCTGATCTGGGCATCCTATGACAATAACATCAATACAACCACTGCTCTGCACATGCTTTACCTGTCTTTGGTACTTTTGAAAAGTGTCAAACATCCAGTCACATTCAAAAATGATTTTCTAATCAAACAATTCAAAATAATCATTTTATCAATTTGGACAATTAGCTTATCAATTTGGATACCAATAGCAAATGTTTTTGGAATGGAACCTTTTAGTCTTGAAATAAATTTTTGTTCAAAATTTCAAAAATTTATTCTTGCTTTTATTTTATGGTTTTTGGTTCTTATGAGCTTGTTATTAATTGGAATTATTTTAATGGTCAGCATGAACATACTTAAAAATAAGCGCATTTCATTTTTTACCAAAGGTGATCAGAATTCATTTAGCAAAAAAAAGAAAAAACACCTAAGAGCGCTAAATATGCATTCACAGCTCAAAATTGTACTGTTGGTATTTACATTTTGGATTCAATGGATAATTCCATGCACATTTTATCTTTTAGATGTATACTTCTATATATTTTCAGATCAGATTATGAAAAACATTTACTGGCTCACTTATACAGTTTGTTTCACTGATCCGATTGTAATCTATGTTTTTAATCCAAAAATTGGTTCAAAAGTAAATAAGGTTCACAGCTCAATCAAAACGTTAACTTAACATGAAAATTTTTCAACTGGTCTTATTTGACATTGTAATTGCCAAAGAAAGAACAAATGATTTATCTTCGGCAAACTGAGATAATTTGAAATAATTTTGTAATTTTAATCTTCAGTCTATTAAATCAATATATATTGTCACCTTTTAAAAAATTTTTAAGCTTTTGTGAATTTAGACTTTTAAATAAACAAAATTTTAGATAATTAGCTGTTTTTTTTTTAAATTTAATAAATTATCAACCCTATCAAAAGTTTGAAAGATTTAAAGAAGAGGCATCTTCGGGAACAGTCAGGTTTTAGAAAAAATCGATGAACGGCTGATAGCCTTTTCTTTCTTATTAAAAAAATTACAGAATCATTTAATAGAAAAATAAAGTTTGTTTCATAATTTTTGATATCTCAAAAGCGTTTAATAGAGTTTGGCATGATGGCCTTATCTTTAAACTAACAAAGATGAACCTTCCCCGCTGCAATTAATTTTTTGACTCAAGATAGTTTAAAGTAAATTTAAATGGCCGTATAAGTGATGAATATCATATTACTGCAGGTGATTCAAAGGGTTTAATATTCCTTATATATCTAGTATTTTATATCTAGTATATTTACCTTTTATCAAATAGTTTTATCAAATAATACACTCAACATAGATTTTGCAGAGCCTCATCTAATATTTAGCATGTTTGTTTTTATTTAGCATTTTGCAGTGAGATTTAATCAAATACAATTTAAATGTTATAAACAGAATACAGTAGAAATTCGAAAATATAGATAAATTTTTTGTATACAGTATGTAGCAAAAGTTTAGAAATTAGTTATTTTATTTATCTAAATATTTTTATGTATTGAATTTTACAATTATTAGAGTGCTAAAGAAAAAAATAAAAGCACTTATTTGAAATTTTTTTTTTCTCCTCAATTAGAAATTCAGGTAATCCAAAAGTTTTAATAATCATTACCACTTTTTTTCACACCTTTATGATTAATATATTCTAATTTAGAGTAAATTTTGCTCTTAAACTTCTCAATTTAAAAACTCTCCAACTCCTCATTTGATCTCTAAGTAACATTACTAAAAAATCTTTAATTTGGCAAAAAATGGGTTAAAAAATGTGTCTAGTCCACAAATGGCAGATCGTGGGTCTGCTAATTGGAAATAAAAACGAAATTGTCAAGTTGTTAGGTGTGTCTCCAAAACGTGTCCCTTCAATTAAGATATGAAAAGAATGGTTCTTTCTCTGATTCATCTATGAAACATCTCATTTTTTATAGATGAAAAATTATTTTGAATTGAACCTTACAAAAAATTAAATTTTGATATTTA
Organism: Brachionus plicatilis; assembly: GCA_010279815.1. Classification (NCBI taxonomy): domain Eukaryota; kingdom Metazoa; phylum Rotifera; class Eurotatoria; order Ploima; family Brachionidae; genus Brachionus; species Brachionus plicatilis. The sequence continues at coordinate 796,412 of QEOQ01000704.1, forward strand.
AGGGAATAAATAGTAAAATAATTTTAAAATTAGGAAAAAAGTAAGAAAATTATAAATTCAGTCTGTTTAGAAGAATTACACACTCTACGAAAAATGTGAAGCTGAAATGTCGAATAATTCTGGAAATCACAAAAAAAGCCGATAATTAATGTAAATTCTTTATTAATTGTGTATCTAGTGGATCTCCTCTTTACAAAGGATTTTATGTTTAATTGGATTGCTAGCAATGTTCGAACTTATGTTTTAAAACTTCTGCTTATTATTGTCTTTTTAAAATAATTTGAAATATTAAAAAAAATTATGATGTATTAGAGTATTTTTTCATTAATTATTTCCGATGAAATATTCTAATTTTCATCGTTGAATTTCATTAATGATTCATATATCAATTTTCTTCGATTAATCATCGTTTTTTATGACTATTATAAGACTTATCCAAACCCCTTCTCTTTATAAGAAGGGGTTTGGATAAGTAAGTATACTATAATGAGATATCTCCAAAAAGGTTTAGAGTCTCATAGAGCGATCAGAAGATTCTCTTTTTTGTCTTTCTCTTCTTAACAAAAGAGAAACAAGAAGTGACTTACCAAGTCACTTGAAACACACAAGCAAACTCTTTGCTGATGATCTAAAAATAAAAGCACAGGTGGAATCCGAGGCGGGTATGATTAGTCTTCAAGCTGATTTGGACGCAGTGGCCGAATGGTGTTGGACATGGTTGATGGAAGCAAACGAGAGCAAGATTAAGGTAATGAATATCGGTAGTAACGAGCATATAACAAGAACCAGGTCATATATGCTAAAAAAGAAGGATAGCTCACGCATTAATGTCAAGTTGAGCAAAGTTATTCAATAGGATGATTCTTAATCGAATTCGGCCAATCATAGAACCAATTTTGCTAGTAAACCAAGCTGGGTTCCGTCCAGGCCGACGTACGAGCGAGATGATCTGCGTTTTGAGTCGATTAATCAAAGGCTTCATTGCCAAACAAATACCAATGCTAATCACCTTTGTTGATATCCGAAAAGCATTCGATTAAACAAATAGAAAGATGTTGTTTTCAATTTTGAGATCATATGGTATCCTACAGGTAATTGTTGACGTAATCTCTGATTTTTACTCAAGGTTTAAAGCTGCAGTGTCAATTGGTGATAGACTTTCAGATCAGTATAATATCAAAACAGGTGTCATAAAAGGAGACTTTTTGGCTCATTACTTATTGATTGTAGTTATCGGCAGTATATCGATACATAGAAAAAATTATCATAGAATTTTAATGTAGAAATTTAACATAAAAAATCTTAAATAGAAAAATGATAATATTTTTGTCGAAAAATAAAAACAGAAATTTAACATAGAAAAATCGAAAATTAACATAGAAAATATTTATTGAAATTAAACGTAAACTTATTGATAAAAATTAGCATAGAAAATTATTGAATGAAAATTTAAAATTTAAAAAAATTTAATCTATTTTTAATTTTTGAGAAGCTTAATTAATTTATTAAAATAATCCAAATATTCTGTCTTATTGAAATTGCTTGAAATACAATTAATAGCTAAATCTTTCTTCACTTCTCGCGGATCACGAGGAAAAACTACTCCATGTTTGATTTGCTCTAAACATATTTGCATCAAATGCTGCTCTTTGAGAAAATGATTTATTGGTCTATTATTTTCAAGGTGACTATGAATATCTTGAGAAAATGCTTTGTGCCAAGCCTCAATATTGTTATTTGATCTTGGCAAGTTTTCAGAAACACGTTTAAGAACATGCCAAGTATCTAATGGGTAAGATGGCTTTGAGCGTAATTTTGAGCCAGGAGATTTTGGCAGTCCAATATAATATTTTTCAAAATATTTGTATATTGGTTTTATAGACTCTGGACAATTTGATTGAAGTTCATCGAAAACTGACAGAATGTCTTTTTTTGGAACAAAAGGAATGAGTTTTAGATACTTGTAAAATTTTTTAAATTTCATGTCACTATTGTAAACTGTTCGTAAACCATTTGTAACCTGTTTCCAAATATTAGCACAGAGATGGAAATAACATCCTCCAATATTTGTTCCAGGAAAGCATTTTTTAACTGAATTGATTATGGCTAACTCATAATCACAAAGAACATACTTTGGAAAATTTGTGACACCGTGTAACATAAGTATGTTAAAGAAACGAGTATATGTAATTTATTGTTTATTGGGATGCAAGCTATAAACTATTGCCAAATTTCGATTATTTTTGGTAATATTGATTGAAAATACTTGTTTGAAAATATCTGGACTTACATAAAATGTACCATCTATGTACCAAACCGACTCAGTGTTTAGTAATGTCAATTTTTCAAGTGTACAGCAAGCAATCATGCGTTCTGGATCATCAGAACCACTATCAAATAAGATGAAATCTTTTCCAGATTTTGTTTTTTTAAATTTTTCTTTGATGATGAGCCCTCCTTTTTCTTTTGCCTCATTACCAAAGTCATAAACTTCTTGTCTTTTTCTATCAATTTGTTGCTTTAAGTTATGGATTGGTGGTATTGCAGAAGAACAAGTAACCGGAAAGTTGTATAAAACATCTTTTATAATTGTTCTAGGTTTTTCAAGAGTTTTTTTTGCTCTTTCCTTGAGCTCCGCAGAAATCCTCGATTTTACAATTTTATCTTCCTTGTTATCATATTCGTCATCTTCATGGTAGTGGTACTCATTTGCTAATTTGACTATTTTGTAACTTAAGTCGCTATGTATTCTAGCTTTACACTATGTACTTACATGGATCGATTATTAATGAGATCGTTGACTTAGTATCGAAACAAATTTTATTGAAAATATCTGAGTTGAAAAGTAACGATTCAATTTTTGGCTTAATTTGTGACGAGACAAAAGACATTACAAACATTGAGCAGCTAAGTGTATGTGTAAGATTTATAAATAAAAAAAGTAATTTAATCGAGGAAAGATTTATTGGATTCGAATCTTTGGAGTTTTCAAATGCAGAAGGAATTTCGAACGCCATAATTAAACGTTTAAAACTCGCTGACTTTAATCTAACTTTTTGTAGAGCACAAACTTATGACGGTGCTTCGGTAATGGTCCGGTAGAGGGTCTAATTTTATTGAAACTAAAGAGTATTTTAAAACAAAAGTTGTATTTTCATGTATAGAATACATTTATTCAAATATTAAAACTAAGGTAGTTGGAAGTTTTTCTCAATTTATAACTAGCTTTGGAGTATTTTCTAAGAATTGTATGGAAAACAATTCATTGGCTAAAGAGTACATTGAATATCTCGCAAATTTTTATCATAATGACTTATCAGCGAATTCAGAATCTCTAATAGAAGAGTTCAAATTTTTTAGTAATTGGTATTTAAATTTAGATCATAAAAAAGAACTAGATAAAGTAGAAGAAATTATTTTAGATACAGAATCTAAAAGCTTAAACGATTTAATTAATGATTTTGATAAAGCAAGATATTCTTATAGCTTTGACAATTTGGAAATTATATATAAAGACATTATTAGTGAAAATATGATTAATTCCTTCCCCAATATTTTTGTTCTAATTGGTATTTTTTTTAACTCTTCCCATGTCTTCCAACTCAGTGGAGCGTTCTTTTAGCCAGCTTAAGTTAATAAAAAATTACTTAAGGTCTACGATGTCCCAAGATCGCTTGTGTAATTTATCTTTAATTCGTTTAAATAAAGACTTTGAAATTGATATTAATTCGATAATCGATGAATTTGCTAATATGAAAAATAGAAAATTAGATCTTTTGTTTGATTAAATGTTTGTTTTTTTTTTATTTTTTTGTATTTTCTTTTAAATTTTATAAATTAAAATATCACCGGTAATTTGTAAATAAATATTTTGTAAAAAAAAAAAATTTTAAATTTTTTGCCCTAAAGACGGTTTTGGGCTTGCGCCGGCCCTGTCGTCATCCATTTTTTTTTTATAAATTTTTTTTTTTAATTTAAGAGAAGAAACCAATCTTGAGTCCACTTAGAAATTAAATCGAAATCTGTAGGTTTGCTGTGCTTATTTCTGATTTCGTTTGCCAGAACATTTTAGTATCATCTGCATACATTTTGACAACATTCTCTATTCCTTTTGGTAGATCATTGATATACAAAACGAACAATAGTGGAGCCGTCACTGACCCTTGTGGTACACCGCTAAAAATCTCAACCAAATCCGACCAAATTTCACTATTCGATAAATACTTTTGGATAGAGATACTCTGAAAAATCAAAATTAGAGGAACAGTAAAAACTTCAGCAAAGTTATTAAGCAATAACGGATAAGGCTTGTCTATACGACATGATTTATTTTGATTCAGGTCTAGTAATTTATTGAAAACCATTTCATAGCCAATGCCATTTGGTTCAATGTCAATAAAGTCTGACCAGTTTTCATTAAATTCAACTTCAAAAGGAGGCAGCTCAACATCTTGTCCAATAACAAAAAAGCCTTGAAAACATTTGTTAAGAAGATTTGATATCTCTTTTGGTTTTTGCGTTAATTCATTGTTTGACTTTTTAATTTTTTAATTGATTTTTTGATTACTTACTGATCATTTAGGTATTTGGACAAAATTTTTCGATTCTTCTTAGCTTATTCAACTAAATTATGTTCATAAGTTAGTCTGGCTCTTTTTATTTCTGATGAAACTAATTTACAGATCCGTTTGTAATCATTATAAAAATTCATATCCTTCCAGTTACATGAACATTTCCTATATCTAAGATTTTTCTAATTTCTAATTAAGACCTTGAGGTGATTTTTTGTCCAAAGTGTTGAGATACTTTTCTTTTTCTTCAGTGAAGAGTCATCCGTCACTGGGATGAATCATTACTAGAATAGAAAACTAACTCATTGTACATTTCATAGATATTTAAATTCTCAAATGGGTGCATCCAATTAATATTTGATAGAAAATGAGAAATTTTTTCAAAGTCAGCTTTATTAAAAAAAAAATTTTTTTTTTGCAGGTTTATAATTCCTTACTCACCTTGTTTTTGAGAACAAAATTGAAAAAGACAACCAGAGGTCCTTTATTAATGTTGCGAAGCACAAATCTTGTCTCGATTGCATACACACTGCCAGGCTGAGCCGTGAAAATCATATCTAAAGTGTGGACCGCTTTTTTGCTTGACATTTGAAAATTTGGGATATTTACAATAACTAAACATAAAAAAGATATTTATTTACAACAAAATTTTATTTTAAATTAAAAAATTACCCATTTACTCTATTATTAAAATATCTTATTTCAAAAAAAAGAAATTTAAAAATAGCCAGCACTACATTTATTCAAAAATTTAAATTTAATATTTGATAAAGATTGAATTGAATTAAAAAAATTGACGTTAGCAAGTCCTTTTTTTGGTCCATGTTTCGGATTAGAAGAAAACCTTTTTTGTTCCTCTTTTGATAGTAAAGCAATATTTGAAACAAATGAAGTTTGCGAACATACCTTAGAAGCGAATGGAAAATTTCCGGAAATGCATGGATATAGTGATAATTTATCAATATTTAATAAGATTCATCATTTAGTTTTTTGAACAGGATACAAGCGTAAAGTAGATAGAATTGACATGAATTGTACTCAAAATATTTTACGGATCAAAATATTGTACTAAATCAAATTGGTAGCCTTTTGCTTTAAATTATGAAGAAAATATAATATTTGAACCTATAGAAAGGACAAATCAATGAAACACGTCACTTTTCAAAATAAACCAAGGACTGTAGATCGCCAACTCAAAGAAAAAGATAATTTTTTTTAAAAAATAGACAATTAAATTATTTTCTTGTATAACAAAAATTTTTTCACAGGTTTTTACTAAATTAAAAACTGACCGGTTTCGGCTTTATGAAGCCTTCTTAATGGTCTAAAAATTGAAAATCATAATAATTTAATTTTGTTAAAATTTCATCTTTATTTATTGATATTTTTTATGAATTTTTTAAATCCACAAATTTTTAATCATAAACAAATTGTTGAATAAATTTACAGTAAAAAAAGAAAAAAAACAAAATAAAAGAATCATTAAATAAAATTTTTGTTTCATATCAGAGGCTTGTTGAAATATTATTTTACATCATCATTGTGTATTTTAATTTATAATCTTTTAATCTTAATCTTTAACTTAATTAAATTTTCAATTTAACAATTTTATTTCAGGAACCAAAAAGTTTTTATCTTTTCAATATTTGGAATTTTTTTTTTCAAAATGGTTTTATCTAGCTTAAGAAAGAAATTTATTAGATCTGTTTTAATTGATCTTAGTTTATTTAATTCAACTAATTTTAGTCAGAATACAGTAATACTTTGAAACGTGGATTTTACGTAATTTTACGTTATTTAACGTATTTTTACGTTAATTAACGTAATTTTTCGTTAAATTACCTAAAATTACTTTTGTAAAACTGCGGTAATTAACGGAAAATTACGTTACTTGAGTATATTTACGTTAATTATCGTAATTTTACAAAAAAAATCGCCGAAAATGGCCTAATTTCAGCTGTTTTTCGCAAATCTTCACAAAAAATTAGATTTTTGAAATTTTTGACAAATTTCTTAACCAAAAGTAAAATTACGAAATTTTACGTAAATTAATATGAAATATCAATTTTTTGCATGTAAAATCTTGTAATTTATGGTAATAAATAGTAAAATAAAAGTAAAAATTGGTAAATTTTCAAATTTAAAAAAGAAAAAACTTATATAAAAACCTTTTGATTTCAATTAGTACGTCATTATCTTTTTTCTGGTAATAACTAATTGGTTCATTAGGGTTTTGGGAAAATTAAATCTTCAATTGCTTTCTTAGCTCGTTTGTGAAGTCATTTTGAGTGCCTTAAATATTTCATTAATTTCATAAATACTTAAAAGATTATATACTTAAAAATATACAAATTGAAGAATCGTCCTCCTCAGAATCATATGACTGTAAAATATCCATTAAAATTAAGAAAAACCTTTTTCTTTTATATTTCAACACATATTTATTAAAAAAACACAAATATTAATAAAAAACTATATTATTTTTAGTTATTTCATAAAAAATTTTTTTACCACACAAAAAATTCAAAAAAAATTTATTTAAAAAAACAAAAAAATTATTTTTACCAGTTTCTTCCTTTCGTCATTTTACTGCCACAGTTTTCGCATGATTTTGACTCGCTGTCAAACGCTTCGTTCTGATCTAATTGCATTCTTGGTCTTTTTGACAATACTTCATCTTCTGAATCAATAAATCATTAATCGCAAATATTAAATTTTCTCTTTGACTGCAATCGGAATGATTACAAAATCTTCTTCTTCGGGATGATTCGAATGTTCGTTGTCGGATACGTGCACGGTACCACGCGTTAGACCAGCTTAGACCTGGAAAAAAATGGCTTTTTTGCAGCCTTTTCGCCGATGTTTGCAATTGTAAATATGCTTGTCACAATTGGCTAGTCGATTGGTCAAATGAAAGTGCCAAGCGATATTATCGAACCAATGATCTTTAATTAGCCGCTTGAATTCATCTAACGATTCGCAATCATGCAAAAAATCAAAAGTCCTACCTGTGCTTCTTTTGTTTTTTGTTAATGGTTCAGCATTTTCGACTGTGTCGTTAAAGTTATTTTCTAAAATGCTTGCACTGGTCATTTTAAATTTTTTTAATTTTCATGAAATAAATTTATTTCTATTTTACTTCCACTTTTTATATTGAGTAATTTCAACATTTGTAAATAGTGTGAAAAATTAAAAAGAATGAGTTTTGTAATTAATTAGTGGTCTTCTTAATCAAATAAGTGTCAATTTTATATAATTAATGTTTTTTTATTTAATTAAGTGTTAATCTTTATTTTTATGGATTATTTTAAAAATTGTGTACATTTATTTAATAATTGTGGTATCTTTTTAAAAATTGTGTAACCGATTTTAATGGGCCCTTTTTCTTTTTAGTTTCGAGGATAATAATGTTTCTTTTTCATCACTGTTATTTTTTGAATTATTGCCCATATTATCTAATTTTTCTTTCATAATAATAAATTGCTCAGCCATATCTCTCAAAGTTTTATCTGTTGTGGGTTTATTTTCAGCCATCGTGTCCTTGATAAATTTAGTCCCCAAAAAAAAATTCTTAATAAAAGTTAAAACACAATGGATGATTTAAAAAACCTTTTTTTTCTGGAACTTTAAAAATAGTACTGTTTGTAATGGTTGCATCGACCATTAGGTACTTGATGTTTTCTTCTATAGAAAACTAATTTTTGTGCCTTTCAAAAGCTTTTAATTAATAAAGATTTTGATTAATTGAAAAAATTAAAAGAGGATCTTACGATCTTACGGAAGTTTTTAATTAAACCATCTGGTTTAAATGAAGGCTCTTTGTGAATTCCCACGTGGTTTTGTTTGTAATTATAAAGAACTTCTACACATGGAGCGAAAAAATGTTGAACAGTATCTCTACTCCTTCTGTGTATCTCGAATCTTTGTTCAACAGGTCTTAGGTCTTTATTTTCTTTTCTAAAAATAATTCACCGGAGACCACACTCTTTGAGATATGTTTTCTTACTTTGCCACTTTATTCATCGAACGATCTGGGTCATCTAAAAAATCATCATTTATACGTTTTCGCTCGACCGTTAGTTAGTTTATTTTAGTTATAAAGGCAAATATAAATAAAAATACAACAAAACCATCATTGGACCAAAAAACGAAATCATTATCTCAGTTATAGCTGCGCATAAGAAGCTATTCAGGATTAGCTTTGGTTCGGCTGAAAAAACTGATGAAGAAATTTTTGACCCTAAAAAAAGAAATAAAAAGTTATCTAAATAATGATAAGAATGAAAATGTTATAGCCTTTTGGTTAAACAATATTAAAGAGCATCCGATATTGTCTATTTGGCAAGTGTAATTCTAGCTGTTCCCGCAACCAGCGTTCCGAGTGAAAGATTGTATCATTTATTTCATTAATGATAATTTCATTTCAATTTACCTAAAATGATCATTGAACTTGTTACATAATTTACTCCTGATAACGTTTCACCTACTTTATCAAAAATGGACCGGACATTAATTAATTCTTCTAGATAAGCTAGTTTATTCTAGTGATAAGATTTATATTAAATTGCTTATATTTTGCCTATGGAAAATTGTTTCTATAAAATAATGAAGTTTGAAAATTCTTTTTACCATCGCAAAAGTAGAATGCCAGCGTGTTTTTACATCTTGGACAAGTTCAAGAATCTTAGTCTCACCTTTTTGCTGCTTTTCGATAAATTTTTTCAGCTTAGTGGAATGATTAAACGAGCAGACAACACTTTACATTCAAATTGAATTTTACTCACATTATAATTACTTATATCGGGTTGAATTCGCTCATTTTCTTCATTAAATTTAGCTAAATCTTTTCATTTCTCGAAAAATTTTTTCTATTATAAACTGTAAGACATGACCTTCGCTCTAATTGGCTAATGATTTAAATCCATATCCAAAACTGCTTTCATAATGTTCGAAGCTTGTCGGAGTATATAGAAAAAATTTTATCTTTCAAATTAAATTTATCTAAGGCCTCAATAATAGTAGATTCCAAATATTCTGCGGCTTTCCCCGAAATTTATAGTTCTTATTCAATATTAAAAAAAATTCCTTAAAATGTCAATTGTTTACAATTGTTTACAAATAACAAAAACGAAAAGAAATAAAAAAGGCTCTATCTTTTTTTTCTTGTTCTATATTACCTGATGAGTAAATTTTATTTATTTTTTTGCAATTTTTTTCCGTGTTTTACCTCTAAATGATAGCCGAGATTGGTTTTTGCCGAAGTCTTTTGAAAATATTTTAGAATGTTATCGACTTGCATTCTAAACATTGCAACATTTGGACAATAACATTATTATTTTAGAGTAACTTCCTAGAAAAAAATGTTTTCTGTCCCTTGAAAATTCGGATCCCTCGATCCAAATTCCGAATCATTTTTTTTTTTTACAACATGAAAATTTCGTTTGATTGAGCCAGCTGAACATCTGATGCTTGTGTTTGTAAATTTGAGTGGTTGTAATTTTCTTGAAGAAATTTCTGGAGTTTTCTCTTAAGATCTATGCAACGCTTGATTTGATTTTGGAAATTAATTGATTTTATTTATTAAAAATAAATATTCCTTTTTTAGACAGTAATAATTTTTTTCTGTGAAAACATTTTAAAGGAAGATAGGTAACAAAACCAGATTTTATTAAGTTAAGCCAAAAAGAATCATTAAACGGAAATTTTAGTTTTTATCTTTCTATATTCTTTTGGTTGATTGATAGGATAAGAATTTCAATCATTTAATGGTTTGCTCTTAAATTTTTAACCAATAAAATTAATGATTCAATAAATCTTTTATTGAAAAATTAATCATATTTAATTTATATGAGGACTTCCAACAAAAAATACAATCTTGACTGGTTATGATATTTCTAAATATATCAATATTTTCTTTTCATACGGAGTTTTTAATGCAATATTTAAAAAAAAATGGAATAGCAGTTATAAAATTATTGGACTTGATAAAATTATTTTTGTTTTAATTATAATTGGTCATTTATTCAATAAATAATGTTAATATTTTTGTTGAATTTTTATATCCAATAAAAATATTTTATGCAAAAAAAAATATTCAATGTTTAAATTGTGCTTATTTTATTCAAAATTTTTTCCTTTTAACTTCTTAATGTCTTTTTATTTAGACTAATTTTTAATATTTTCAAAAAAACTTAAATTACAATAATAATAAGAAAATTACAAGAGTTACAAGGCTAAATATATATATTAAAAATTAATTTTTTAAGTATTATATCAAAGGTTAATTTTTATCAAGGAAGATAACTGTTTTAAAATCTTCAATATTTAGTTTTTAATATGAAAATGAACAGAAGGATTGTTTCAAATGTTCAAGTCAAACAGAAAATGCACGAACAAACGAAACACCCGACATGAGTGAACTCGGAACAAGCTCAGATATGTTAGATGTACCAACTTTGTTAGAAATTAAAGACCTAAGACTTGTTGAGCAAAGACGGAAGGAGTAGAGATACTATACAACATTTTTTTGATCCATGTGTAGAAGTTCTTTATAATTACAAACAAAACCACGTAGGAATTAACAAAGAGCCTTCATTTAAACCAGATCTTTTAACAAAAAAGACTGATGTAGACACATCGTGGACAAGATTCGAATTGTATCTGAAGACTGTTCCAATAGCGCCGCAGAATCTTAGAACGATATTTCTGGGGTTTTTAGATGTTGAGTGTTTTAAAACGTCCAATAATTGTATACCAAAAAAAATTTTAAACCGGACGAAATTTACGTACAAATAACAAAATTGTTTGGGAGAGATCTGATCGATCGAGACTCGGCGTTCAAAAAAATTAATAACCGTAAGCCAGCACGGGACGAATAAATGACTGATTTTTTTTCCGACTTATGGCATTACCAATTAAAGCCTATGGTGAACCAATGGAGAATATTGTTTAAATTGTTTAAATTGCGTTAAATCGGGTAATAGAAGTACTCAAAATTTCTGAAAGCTGTCAAGTAAATAACCAGGATAGCATAAGCCCGCGGTGGAATACAAATCAACATTTCAGATACAAATCAATTAACGCAAAGAACATATGAAAATTGCAGAATATGCAGACAACCTGGACATTTAGCAAATAATTGTACTCAATCTAAATTCAACCAAAACAAACAAAATTATCATGTTAACAACCCGTCTATTTCAAACGTAATTGTAAACTCGATCATGCAAATGGAAAGTCTGAACGGTACATACCTGTTTAAAAATAAAGTTGTGAAGTTTTATTTGATACGGGTACAGTAAAAACAGGGTTTCATCGAAGACCTGTGAGAGATGTAGAAATTATAATGACACAATTTTGCCAATTAGCGCAACACCGAAAACGTGTAATGGTTGCGCTGTACTGGTAATTGGAAAGAGTACATGTACATTTTATGCCGATAGAAACGTCTGGCAAACTTATTATATTCTGGGCGACCGAGTTTGGTTTCTCGATTCGGCTAAAAAGAAGAATCTATCTAAAAAGTTAAGCCGAAAATTGGTCGGACCCTTTACAGTCGTGGAAGTTAGAAGTGAAAACAATTATCTTATTAAGCCAGATAATAAAGGAAAAAAACAACTGGTCCATGCCAATCGTCTTAAAAAGTCTTTGAGCTCGCAAATAAACGTTCGATAAAAATCAATTATTGAGAACTCCGAATCATTTGTTGAAAAAGGACCAAGAAAAAAAGCAAAAGGGCCTCCCACCGAAAAAACAGATAAGTCAGACGCTTTGGTTTTGGAAAATCATCAGGAATTTTTGGATTTTAACTACGTTGATTGAGCACTTGAAGGAGATCAAGAAGAAGAGGAGATTGAAAACACAAATAAATCTAAACAAGAATCTTTTTGGATCGATGATAATATTTTAACTCTTCAAGAAGCAGAAAATACAGAATGCTTTGAGCCAGACTATTATTTACTAAAACAGATCGAAAAAAATAAGGAACAAAATGTCAGTTCGAATCAACAGCGTCCGAAACGAAAATGAAAAGCGCCCGTTTGATTCGGAAACTCAAAACAATATTAAATTTATAGAAAAAAAAGTAAACATTTTCTAGTATTTTTACTAATCTTATTATATTAAGAGACAAAGTCTTAGTCTTTTTAAATTTTTTTGCTGCTAAAGTGAAGGTTTTTTAACTTTCTAATATTGAAAAAAAAAATGATATTAAAGAAAAAAGAAGAAAAATAACTACATGTGAGGAAGTAATGGTACTATTTGAGGTACGAGTTGAAGATGTTGAGGACGATAGGAGGTCCAAGCATCATGTTCTTGACATCATCATGAAAAACGGAGATGACGACAGGGTAGGAATAGCCAGATACAGAGTCATCCCCGCAAAAACAAGCAGTCGACCGAACCGGACAAGTATCTATCTTTGTCGCAATGAGAAGGGCGTGCTACAATGCGAGGCTCATCGATATATTGAAAAAGCACAATATTCGATGCTACGCTGAAGACCACTACTGGGCTTTTAAAACCTGTCTGTCGAACGCACGAGGTCGAGCGAAACACAAAAATAGTCCGACCACAAGCACAACAACAATCTCCAGCAAATTAACACAACACCAAGTACAACAATCTCATCATCATCACCACATCAAGCACAAGAACAACAGCCACAATCATCACAATATGTTAACTGGTTAACTGGCTGGCAATTGGAAGAGGAAGCATCATCAGATCTATAGGTGTTCCAGAAAAGTAAATTTTTTTTAGAAGACATAAGGAAATGTCTCTATCAAAAGGGGGGAAAAATGTTACACCATAGTCTTTACCCCCTTATTCATGATGAATATAAATATTCATCTTTATTTTTTAATAAAGTAGTTGAAATATAATATTAAATTTGATTTTCCTTCCCGCTCTTACTAATCAACTAAAAATTAGTCGACTTAATTAAACTAAATTAATTACTTATATGGAATTGAAAAAACTTACTTTTAAAATTATTTTTGATAAAGGCATTTTTATTTTGCATTATGGAAAACGACTTAATTTGAGTAAAATGGATTAGAGCAAGGGAACACTATATAAGATACATAAGACTAAGCCAAGTCATATGTTAAAGATATAATTATACAAGTTAATCATTTTCTAAAGATTTTTTTTTCTTAGTTATACTTTTCCTTTTCTGTAATGGCATCACGAATAATTACAAGTAATTTGAAAACAACATTCAAGAATGTCATAAAGAAAGCAAGAAAACTGGTTCGATTATTATTATTATTATTAAAAAGTTAAATGTAAAAATGATGCGAGACTTTGGAATGGAATTTTTCAAAAAGAAAGGATATTTAAAATTTTTTTAAGACGTTGTTTATAACGACAAAACAGTGCACATTTTATTTCAAGAATTTGTGGCATAATTATCAATTCTTTTATGTCGTCAACATTTTGTGGTCAAGGAATCCTCGATATAATAAAATTGATTGCTGGTCTAACGACAGCATTGATTTTCTTAGCAATAATTTATGTAATTTTGATAATTTTTTCAAATTAAGTATTTTTTTTAATAAAAATGTCAGTAATAAATCGATATTAAATCAATTTTTGATAATAGAACAGCTGATTAATAAATAATTAAATAAAGATCTGTCACAAAGTCCAATTTTTTTTAATAATTTATATTTAAATACAAAATAAATATTAATTATGAAAAAAACTTTATTTTAAAAAATGCTTTAAAAAGTGTTTTTTAAAGTTTATTCCTAATCTAATGAAATAATTAAAAAAAATTTTTTAATAATTCTATTAAATAATAAATAAGTTAAAAGAAAATTAATAACGATACGTTGAAATAACTAGAGTTTAGGCATGTTTAAATATTCTATAGTCTAGGAAAAAAAGAAGAAATTACTAGGTAGAAATTACACAATGAAGTTGGATAAATTCTAATCTGCAACCTACTTATATTCCTCTATCAGTCTAACGACTGATTTGAAACTATTAAAACATATAGCTTATTGTAGGTCTCTTAGTGTATAGTATAGGAGTGGGTATCATATTTGAGCTTCAAAATAGTTCGAAATGCTGAATTTTGATTGAAATTTATTTTTTTGATGTAAGTTTCTGAGAATGAATTTAAAAAAGGAAAAGAGTAATCCAAGATTGTTCCTATCAAAGATTTGTAAAGATTACCTAATTTTTTTGGCTTTAGATACCATTTCTTTTTGAGATACCATTTCATTATATTCCATTTATATCTTATTTAATTAATACATGTTACCCTGAATAATCACTTATTCATCAGCTTGTCAACTGATGCACAAAGATAAGTAAGAATTATACTTGTCACGTATCTCAGAAGTTAGACGCTTCGAAATGCTGACATATACATTAAGCACTAAGCTCACATCTTGAGTTAATTATAAGCTCGTGTTCTTGACACGAGCATATAGGTATAAATAAGAATTCCATTCTTAGAACTTCAGAACGTTCAATATCTTAAATAAAGCTTTTAAAGATTAAACATTGTTTATTATAAACCGGTTACATACAACTCTATCTGAGAGTGACGATGGGATTAAAAAAATATCAAGAACTTTATAAGATTCCGTTTTAAATTTATTATTTGCTGATGTCTTATTATTAATTACAGAGATGCTGAGCTTGTTAAGAATTTCTTATAAGACAAGACCATTCTCATTTTCTTTCAAACAACCTAAACTTTTAGTCTTCGCTTTGAAATCACCCCCGAATTTAAATATCCTAAACCTCCTTGTGATATCAAGGAAGAGCTCAAAAGAAAGTTCAATTTTAAAAAAAAAAAATTCTTTTATTTAAACCTGATACACTTAAATTAATATATGCAAATTAATCAGTAATTGATAAGTTTATTAAAGTAATAATTGAGACCGAAAATGAGTTGAGGACATGAATAGTAATCATTTATATCTTAAAAATAAAAAGTGATTCATTTTAATTAAATTTTGAGACCAAATTAGTAATTATTGTTTATTAGTAATGAGCCCACTTCAGGAACTGTATTAGCCCGAATAAATATGACCCTTAAATAAATACTTTGTTGTCTAAGGATATTTTTAATACTCAAAAAAAGAATCTAGTTATTATAATCAATTCAGTTTTTTTTTAATCTTCTAAAAAAAATATTTTTGAATCTTTTTTTTTGGATAATCTTTCAATTTGTTGTTTTAAATTCCGAATTTATTGAACGGAAATCTCGATTCTCTTCACTCGCCTAAGGAGAGAAGCTGCTTCTCTGAAAAAGTCTACACTTTACCATGTCTCAGGTCATCTAATTAAAGGAGCTCATCTTGATGTGTGTTCGCCTACATATGAATGCTTTAAAATTTAAAAATGACATTTCCCTGATAATCTTGTACTTTGCAGCAGTATTTAAAACATAAAATAAAACCAACGTTAAATGAATAAGAAACATTGAGCAAATAATTTTTATGTTTTCTAGGCCAAAACTGAACCAATCGCAGTTAAACTCCGTTTTGAATTGTTTTGCTCAAAACTTATACGACAGCTAGAAAAACGATTATTTTTCACAAAATCATTCGAATTAGTCTTGAAAACGGTTTTTGAAGTATTCAAAACTTCATTTGGATTAGTTAATTTAATGCCTGTATTTTTGTATGATAAGCATATATTTTTGGTCAAGATGATTAGCTAGGTTGTTAAAACTTAAAAATTTGATGTTGTTGGTTGTTCAATGCTTACTTCTAACAGAACATTTTGGTTGTTTGGCTTAATTGTCTTAAAATAATCCAGAAAACTGATAACCATCTTAAAGCTAAATTTTTTTAAATTAAAAGATGATTTTCAACATTATAAAAAGCTTTTATATAATGAATTGAATCAGATCAGAAAAATTGCAATTTTTTCAAACGAGATTTTTTTTGTTCTATGGAATATATCCGAAAAAAAGTTAAGCTAGATTTGAAACGAATCTTAAGTATTTTTTCCAATATGGTAAGTCAAAATAAGATTTATCAAAAATAAATAAAATAAAAACAATTTTAGCGGAAAATCGCTTTCAAATGGCAACTTATAGATTTCGATTTATTTTTCTTTTGAAAACGGGCATTTTTTCAATAGAAATCCGGTATAGTCCTTAGAGGAAAATTTTTTTGTATATTATGAAGAAAACATAATATTTTAACCTACAGAAGGGACAAATAAATGAAACATGTCACTTTTCAAAATAAACCAAGGGCTGTAGATCGCCAACTCAAAGAAATTGAACAAGAGCGTTCGAAAGGAAAAATCGATTTTGAAATTAAAAGAGATCTAATGATTTCTAATATCGACTTAAGTCAAAAGGAATATTTAAGATGGATAAAACTTTTTTCGATGCTTGATAAGCAGTATTTAAGACTGAACGAAAATTGGCTTAAAATTTTATATGTAAAAGATATATTCTTGAATGTAACAATGCAAGCAACATGAAAATAAAACGATCAAATATAAAGCATTGCTATAAAGAAATCAAAGTCAGTTTTAAATTAAGAGAAAATAAAATTAATGGTTTTCTTCATGATAACGGTTTTATTAGTTCGCATGGTATTGAGATAAGAAGTGAGAGGGATTCCCTTTATATTAAAATAAATGGTCTGAAGTGAGATTTTAAAATGGTACATTATGGAAATATTATCTTACGAAATTTGAAATTTTTAAAAGGAAAAAATAAACATTGTTAACTCGAAAGTCAAACTAATTAATATTCACCATTCAAATATATTGATGTTTAATTTAATTATTAGTTCAAAAAATAAAAGGTTACTTGAAATTCATGATCATGATCACATGATCAAAACTTAACCAAAAAAACTTCTACAAAAAAACAAAAACTTCATTTGAAAACTTAAAAGTCTAAATTAAAATCTACATTGAGTTTTCTAAATTATGGCTCAAACAAACTCTCTAAATATAATTGTAAAATTTCAAAAAATTGATTAATTTTTAATTTTTACCTCAGATAAAAATTCATATAATTTTTTATCTAGTTAAACAAATTATGTTTAATAAAGTTTAGTCATTTATTATTAAAAATTTGATTAAAAAGACCTTTATTTTAATCCTAAGCATTAAAATTTTGGTTTGAAATTTACATTTGATCATGAACTTCAATTTGCCAAAAAATAAAAATTCAAAATTAAATGCTAAAAGCGGATTGTTCTTAAAGTAAAAATTAAGATTATATTAATTGAGGAAAATTATGAAAAAATTAGCTTTTTGATGTCAAAAACTTTTGTAAACGGTTGGCGGTTCTTAAGAATTGTCAGTAATTAGACTGTCAGGACTGTATTCTACACCTTAAATTCTTTAACGGTATCTTTAGCATCTAAAATAGAAAAGCAAAGGCCTCATAGATTTCTAATTAATTTATTAATTTTTTAATAATAAATGACTAAACTTTATTAAACATAATCTGTTTAATCTTTATCTAGAATAAAATTCATGTGAAATTTTATCTGAAGTAAAAATTAAATATTATTTATTATTTTGAAATTTTGCAATTCAAAATTTAGCTTTGTTTCACTGTAATATTTTTTAATAAAAATAAATATTATTTTAAGATTTTTTATTCGAGCAATAATTATGATAACACATTGTTGAATTTAAATTTGTATTTAAAGTTTTCAAATAAAAATTTTGGAAAAATCAATTAGAAAAAAAATTTTTTTTTTTATTTAAAATTCTAAACATTTTTAGTTTAATTTCAAAAATGAATGAAAATTTATTTTATCATTTTTATTGAGATTATAACCAATTAAGTATGAGATCATGATCATGAACTTCAAGCTGCCAACTTTATTCGGTTAAAAATACAAGAAAATATGTTCGATAATTCTCTTAAAATTGTTCCCAAAATTTGGACAAAAAAAGTCTATTTAAGCTCTTTTATGCTTTTTACTTAAAGTATTATTGAAAATTTTTTAAAAAAAACAAACCATATTTTAAAATAGAACATAATTTAAACATTTTTAAAATATTTATTCTAAAATTAAAAAAATCAAACTTTACTTGCATAATTTTCAAAAATATTTTGAGCAACATTTTTTCTTCGCCACATATAATTGGAAATGAATTCCTATGAAAAAAAATCACAACAGTATCTGATCAAGACCTTGTTGTGTTTTACAGTATGTAATTACATCACCAGCTACAAACATAATAATTGAAAATTAAGCTAGAAATTTATTTCAAGCATGTTTCACGGTTTGCTTTGAAACAAGCTCAGTTCCATTTGAAATAAACTTGATAATCGTGTATTTATGACTTCAGTTTTCAAAAACACTTTTCAATCAAATACATCTTCTGACTTTAAAAAGTTTTGTGAAATGATAGATAAATCATGTTTTCAAACTATAACATTTGATACATTTTTCGAGTTAGCTTCTCGTTTTGATTGAAGTTTGAGGGTTATACAATTTTGAACCAATTTTTGGATTAAAAACATAGATTACAATCGGATCAGTGAAACAAACTGTATAAGTGAGCCAGTAAATGTTTTTCATAATCTGATCTGAAAATATATAGAAGTATACATCTAAAAGATAAAATGTGCATGGAATTATCCATTGAATCCAAAATGTAAATACCAACAGTACAATTTTGAGCTGTGAATGCATATTTAGCGCTCTTAGGTGTTTTTTCTTTTTTTTGCTAAACGAATTCTGATCACCTTTGGTAAAAAATGAAATGCGCTTATTTTTAAGTATGTTCATGCTGACCATTAAAATAATTCCAACTAATAACAAGCTCATTAGAACCAAAAACCATAAAATAAAAGTAAATATAAATTTTTGAAATTTTGAACTAAAATTTATTTCAATACTAAAAGGTTTCATTCCAAAAAAATTAACAAATGGTATCCAAATTGAGAAGCTAATTGTCCAAATTGATAAAATGATTATTTTGAATCGTTTAACTAGAAAATCATTTTTGAATTTGGTTGGTTGTTTGACACTTTTCAAAAGTACCAAAGACAGGTAAAGCATGTGCAGAGCAGTGGTTGTATTGATGTTATTGTCATAGGACGCCCAGATCAGGGCTATTGCTTTTGGTAGCGGAAAATAATTAAACAAATTTTCAATCACATAAAATGGATAGTCCACTAGGCATGTTATAATGTCCATTACACACATAGCTAGAGCGATTTTGTCGTAAATACTGAGGCAAGTTTTGAGCAATTTTTTTGCCAAAAGTAAATTTGACACCAGAATTAGAAAATATAATAAAAATCCAAAAAATGTGGTCAGAAAATTTTTTTCAGCAAAGTAACCAAGACAGTATAGAAATTTTGGAAAACTGTCGAATACTTGAGGCTTGCTACAGTTAGTATAATTAGAATTATTGAGAGACATTATTTTATTTTAAGAAAAACACAACAAAAAGAGTTTCCTGCTTTTTTTCAATCTTAGAAATTTTATTTTTTCTATATTTTATAATAAACGGAAAATATTTGCAAAATTATTTTGACTGGTATATTAATATTAAATTTATTTATTAAAAATGAATTTTTTCTACATGCTATTTTTATTTGGAGTATTTAATTCTTTTGTTTCTGGTGAAAATAGCATGTTTTTAGAGGCGTAGCAATAACATTTAAAAATAAACATCCTTCCTAGAATAAAAAGTGTTTAAATTAAATAAAATTAAATGAATATGTTGGAATTCGACATGTCTCTTTTATTTTAGATGACATTTGAAACTACGAAAAAACATTGTTGCTACCTTCCTCGTGTAATTTTTAAACCTCAGTTTGAATATGAATTAAATGGATAAATAACACCTCTTTAATCCTGAATTTAAATTACTGCTATTACCTGAATCAATTAAAAATATGTTTAAGGGAAATAAAAAATACAGTTTTTTGTCTTTAAATTTTGATGCAAATTTTCTTTTTAAGAACAATTTTTTTTTGATATTTATTAAAAATTTTAATAAATATATATTTAATTTAAATTAAAATAATTTTATTCTTTTGTTATTTTATTATTATTTATTTGCAATTAAGTCCAATTCTGCAAAATGATATGAATATAAATGAGAAAATTAAATTTGTAATAAAGAAATATTAATATCAATTTTATTAGTAAAATTTTTCGTTTTGTTAATTTTCTTATTAAGAAAAATTTAATAAATTATTTTGCACATGATGATTTTGAATATTTTTGGTTTTATATATTGAGATTATTCATAAAGAAAAGCAATTAATTCAAAATGCTTTTGTTTGCAAATTTACAAGATTTTTTCAGGTTTTTTTTGATCTTTTCAAAGCAAGTTTTTTATTTTTGCCAATTTTTTTATCTTCTTATCTCATATTTAATAGTGGACTTGAGCATTAGCTTATATGTCTTTCGAAAAGTTAAATGGAAGATTTAAAAAAAACTTAAATTAAGTCGTAAAAATTTTCTATTTTACAAAGCTTTTGTTTTGAATAAACTTTGGGGCCATTTTTTCTTTTTCTACTGAATGTCTAGGGGATTTTTAAAAAAAAATTAGAAGATTATGTCAAGGATCTTATCAAGAATTTTAAATTCAAAAAATCTCTTTTAATAAGTGATGTCTTTTTTATTAAAATTTTTCTTTTGATAACTAATAGAAAATTTTTCAATTTCTATTACCGTATCCCCTTGTTTAGCGACGCATGCTTTAATACCATGAATAGGATATTTGGTGCATGGTCTAACATAGACCTCACAATGTTAAATTTTTTATTTTAAAAGTCCTATGGGTCACATAGTCGATACATATTAAAAACGTAGCGTTTATAATAGAAATTCAAATAAAAAAGCAGAGCTTCAAAAAAATGTCTTTATTAGAGACTCGGGGTTTTAAACTTAAAAAAAAATTAAATATAAAAAATATTTATTGAGTTTATTTTATAGATGCGACGTTAGAGTTATGGTAAAAAAAATATTAAAAATAATAAAAAAGTTTAATTTTAATTATTGACCCGGCATTTAAATTTAAAAATTTAAGACAAAAAAGAGAAAAAAAAAATTAAAAAAAATTATTTTTTCGATTTATTCGTAGAACCTTTCTTTCTTCCTAGTGGCTTTCTAACTGAACCATTCTTGTTGTAAACAACTAGCGTACTAACACTTGTTGAAGTATTTTGTATATTTTGTTGTATTGGGATATCTTGCAATGGCAAACGTTGAACGGTGTGACCCTGCTGTGTACCGACAACAATGGGAATATTATTATTCTGACTATATTTTGGTAATCATCGTCTCAAGTAAATTTAGCCCCTATTTCACAAACACCAAATATTTCCCAGTGTATATCATCAGTACAAATCCCTTTAGATATAATGATGGTTCGAAACGATCCACCAAAATATAGTCAGAATAATAATATTCCCATTGTTGTCGGTACACAGCAGGGTCACACCGTTCAACGTTTGCCATTGCAAGAGATACCAATACAACAAAATATACAAAATACTTCAACAAGTGTTAGTACGCTAGTTGTTTACAACAAGAATGGTTCAGTTAGAAAGCCACTAGGAAGAAAGAAAGGTTCTACGAATAAATCGAAAAAATAATTTTTTTTAATTTTTTTTTTCTCTTTTTTGTCTTAAATTTTTAAATTTAAATGCCGGGTCAATAATTAAAATTAAACTTTTTTATTATTTTTAATATTTTTTTTACCATAACTCTAACGTCGCATCTATAAAATAAACTCAATAAATATTTTTTATATTTAATTTTTTTTTAAGTTTAAAACCCCGAGTCTCTAATAAAGACTTTTTTTTGAAGCTCTGCTTTTTTATTTGAATTTCTATTATAAACGCTACGTTTTTAATATGTATCGACTATGTGACCCATAGGACTTTTAAAATAAAAAATTTAACATTGTGAGGTCTATGTTAGACCATGCACCAAATATCCTATTCATGGTATTAAAGCATGCGTCGCTAAACAAGGGGATACGGTATAAATAAATGTATGGTAACCTAGTCTAAAGGGGTTATGGGTTAATAGGGTGAACGAATTTGAAAAACCCCTATATCTCCTTCATTTTTAAAGCTACTACCTAAAAAAATATCTTGATATGTAGAACTCGAGGAGAGAAATCGAATGATATGTGTGAAATATTTATAAAAAAAATCGTTATATGCTTTTTTTTCTCTTAAAGTTAGACTACGCCTAATGAGGTGAAAAAGTCTCGAATTAGTGATTTGGGAGAAGGGTGCTTTAAGGCCCTAGGTAATACTTAAGCTCTAACCTATTTCGCTTGTTAGATTCAGCACATGCTAAAGTATCTAAGAGAATTTTTTTAGAATTTTAGGAAATGTCCTTAGGGCTTCATCTAATGGGGTTTTTTTTAGGGCTTAAAAGGTTAAATAGATTTAACCCTATTAGTCAAAAAAATCACCCAATTAGTCCAAATAAGATTCTATTTAACCCATTTAACCGAATAAGACTATAAAAATGCAGTGACGATATTTTTTAATAATTAAAAAATTGTAAAATTATTTTCTCTCTCTCACTCTCAAAAAAATTAAAACATAAAAAAAGCAAATTGTTTAAAAATAAGCTAAAGATGTCACAGAAAAAAGAAATTCAATCTAAAAAAAAAATTATACTGTACAAAATCTAAAATACACAATCAGTGATGTAAATAGTAATAAGCAAAATAAGAATAAGAAGAGGCCAAAAATGCCAAAATAGCTAAAAAAGGAAGTTGAAGAGGAAGAGGACGTCCACGAAAGCTTGTTGAAAGCAAATTAACACCAGATTAAAATGATAACTTATCAGAATCCGAAATATTGTGTAGCTCATGTGAAACAAAGATGGCTGAAGAGAAAGAAAACACGCCAAAATGGTTTTCTTGTGAAAAGTGCTCAAATTGAGTTTGTTTTAGTTGTTTGTCAAGAGAATTTAAAAAAAAACAAAAAAAGAATTTTTATGTGATGATTGTAAAGATTAACTTTTACTTTTTTTTGAATTCGTTAAAACTCAACTTTGTTCTGTTTCGAATAAATTAAATTAAATGAATTAAATAATTTTATTAAAAAATTCAAAAAATTTTCTTCCTAAATGTCAAATGGGTTAAAAGGGTTAAAATTCTTTTTTTGGGGTTAAATTTCGGGCTAATTGTATACAATTTTAAGTGTGATCGGGTTAACCGCTTTAACCCTTTTGGACCTCACATAATTAACCGCGGAGCTAAAGGAGTTACTCAAAAAATTCGGGAAAATTGGGCGACTATTTTTGAAGTTTTTGAACAAAATGGGTGAGAAATAAGCAATAAAAAAAAAATATGGCCACCCGGTTAGACTAGGTTACCATATTAATTGAATACTTGAGTTTTTTTATTTTGATTTTTAAACAAATTTATTTAAATAACGAGCAAATTTAAATCTAAATCTAATCGTATAGTTGGCTTTCAAACCAACCATATTTGCTTAAAATTTAGAAAAAATATTCAAAAAATTATCAAAAAAATTATTATATTTAAAATTTAAATGAAATTATTTTTATTTTGAGACCTTATGTATATAAAATAGAGCTAAAATTCAAAAAGTAAAACTATAGATTTGTTAAGAATTATGTCTAGTTTATTTTAAAAAAAAGTGGACAGCATACAAAAAAAAGTATACTTTCTTAAAAAAGTTTTTTTAATCGAAGTCTAGCAAGGGAATTATTCGAATCTTCTTTTGAAAACAGTTTGTTTGAAGGTTTTAGAGCAATTTAAAATTTGCAATTTATAAATTAGTTACTTGAATAAATTTAATAAAAATTTTCCAAAGTCCGTCCTTCCTCGTTTGTAGAATATACTTGAATAAATTATTTAATTCAATTGATTAAGAACTAAGATAAAGAGGCAGGGCTTTATATTGCGAGTAAAGAGACGTTAACTTTTTTAAAAACATTTTATTCATAAAAAATTTAAAGGATTTTTAGGATTTCCTAAAAAAATAAAATTTAAATTTAGACAAAAAATGTAAGATTTTATATGCATAATTATAAAATGTTGTGTTCTTTTAAAAATAACATCTAATTTTATTTTTTTGTGCGTTTACTAATCTTAGTTACGTCAAGAATTATTTTTAAAAGTCCGTTATATTCTGTACGCATACTCACGTCTGCTTAATATGCGCGTCACGCGACCGCTCGTTCCTCGCAAATTAAACAAATAATGAACAATAAAATTCATTTTTTAAAAACTTAAAATTTGTTTATCTTTTGATTGTAGAATCTTTCTGAACGACTGGAACAATTTGAAAAACTCGAAAGGAATTCGAAAATTCGAAGGAGATAGAAAGATTAAATTCAAACATAGCTACAATAACTTCAAAACTTGATGGTTTTAGGATTAATAATGTAGAAATGACAGTGAAACAAGAAACAAATCCTGAAAGGGCAACAAGCAACCAGCAAGTCTTGTCTTCTCAATGACCTTTTTAATAACAAGGGTAAGAGTAACAACCAAGAAATTTAAATAATAGAAAAATTAGCCAGAGAAGCTAAAGCGAAGGGAAATAAGGCAAGCAATATTATAATTAGTGGTTTTGCAAAATCAAAAAATGAAAATACATCAGATTTAGAAGTAGATGACAAATTAGCAAAATTGATTTGCTTAAGGAGCTTAGTCGGGAATTTTGTTAAGAAGACATACCGAATTAGCAAAACAAGAAAAGAAAATAAATCGGCTTTACTCAAAGGGTCATTTATATTTTTTCCCTTTTTCAATTTTCCCTCTTAAACTTTTTCTCTCTTAACATTTTTCCCTTATTTTTTTTCCCTTATTTTTTTTCCCTTTTTTTTTATTCCCTCTGTAAATATTTCCCTCTGTAATTTTTACCCTCTTAATAATTTTCCCTTTTTTGGGCGGTGTTACATAAAAAACAATTAAAAAGCGTCATAATTAAATTAAATTTTTATTTGCAAAAAGAATCATTAAAAAAGAAATTATTAACCAATAAAAAAATTAAAAAAAATTTACCAAAAAACATTAAACGGAAAAGTTACTTTTTGTTTATCACTTAGAACTTCAGCATAAAAATCATACAAAAAACCATATTTAATAAAACTATTGTAAAAAAAGTAATAAAATATGATAATCAAAAATATATTAAGAAATAGAAACTATGAATAAAAAATGGTAGAAAAAGAAATTAATTTTGTTGGAATAACGACTATTGATTATCACCCATGCTTTTAAATTATGTAACATCTAAGTGAGAGAACGGATAAATTTAGACTTTGGTGGCATAATAATATTTAATGGGATTGGTTTCAATGTTTAGTTAAAATATTCAAAAATTTGTTTAAAAAATGAAGAACATGTTTTGGTCCGTCTGAATTAAACCTCTGGCTTTTAATTTTTAATTTTTACCAAAATTTACAATGCCAAAAATAATTTTTCTATTTAAAATCATATCTGTCAAATATTTTTTATGCTAATTTTAAATGTAACTTTTTTCTTTTTAATCAAATTGCCTCAAATTTATAAATAATCATTAATTTAAATAAATTTATACTTATAAATATTTATACTCAGCATATTAATGTAGGAAATTTTTCGAGTTAAATACATGAAAATAGCTTGTAAAATCTTAAATCAGATAAAATCTTTAATTTATTATAATTGATCTTAAAAATTTCAAAATTACTTAAAAAAGTGATTAATCAAACTAAACTAAAATATTTGAAATTTTTCTATACAAAAAAAAAATTATTTAAAATTTCAAGTCTAAAAAATGAAAATTTTAAAGCCGAACAACATTAAGATTGAACAATTACCATCAAATACAAATTATGTAACACCCAAAGAGGCTGTAATGAAGCTGGTCAAAGTTTCCACTGAACACGTTCAACATGTTAAATCAGAACTTGATGAAAATTTGTTAGAATCAACTTTTCATCCATTTGTTCATGCAGTACACACAGCCTATTCGAGTCACCTTCCATTGATTATCACCCCGGACATTATCTGGTATCTGATTTCAAGTGGTGTTTCAGTTCACATCAACAAAAATTCTGAAAAACTCAGAAGTAAATTTGTAGATCATGAAGGAAAAAAAAAGATTGAAATTAGACGAGATGATTTTGTTCTGAACTCACTAACCAATCCATGGAATGAAGTGATTGACGATTTTTCAACCAAGATTGGAGAGCTTACCAAAAATGATGTGGCTGATACATTGGTAGCTAGTTTTACAACAACTACAAAATGCTCTCGAGTAGTCTCGCAAATTGTACTAATGGATGCCATGCAGAAATATTTTGAATATCAATTTTCAACAATGTGCGGCATTCCAGAAATTAGAATTCAAGGTGACAAAAATGATTGGGAAAATTTGAGAGCTAAAACTCTTAAAATAATTGATTTAATTCCTGAATTTAAACAATGGTATAACAATGGGCTTGAGCTGATTCTAAGTAACTTTATAAGCATTTTTAGCAATAAAGTGGATAATGACTTTTGGAACCAAATTTATAAAAGTGAGTTAATTTTGTTGGAAATTTTATTTTAAATTTAAATGCATAGTAAGTCATGGTTCTGGTGGTCCATTTATTACTGGATGGATCAATGCACTTTTTCCTTATCTCAATAATGAAAATCCTAATCCGTATGTTTGGAACAAATCGTGGAAAAATGATGATGGCTGTTTTTCTGGACTAACAACTTCTTCTTTTGAATACCATATGAATCAAGTACCATTTGTATGGAACTATCTGAATTCGCAAATAGATATGCTGTTTATTGGAGGCTTAATTGGAGTTGTTCATCATAAAGATCAAGCATTACAGGCTTCTTTTGGATACGCTGTCACTGAAGATAAAATAAAAGCAGGAAAACAATTTGGTCATTAGAACATTTGTCCAGACTTGGCTGCTGAACTTAATAAATATTTTATTTTTTCTATTTAATAAAGATATTATAGAATTTTAAAATTTATTCTTTTAATTTTTTTATAATAGAAATTTGGGAAAGAACCTCCACAGGCTTTTCCGGTCTTATTTTCCGAGCCTGCATTCTTTAAGAATATTGAGTAAATTATAAAAGAGCTAATATAAAAAAAAAATATCTATTTAATTTTCTAATAAGAAATTTTGGAGTGTTTTGTTTTTTAAAAATTATTAGAAAAAAGTTAATCCATTTGTTATCTAACTTGGTCAATGTAAAGGCTTTAATTTTTGAGTAAAATTGATGTCTAATGTGAATAGAAATGGCGATTTGAAACTTGAAATCAAAATCAAAAGATAAAAGTATTGTGATTTTTTTTAAATAATAGAGAAAAAATAATTTTTTTCCTACAAATTACTTTACATAACATGTCAAGTAAATTTTCAATTATAAAATTTTTTGAATATCCCACTTTATTGAACTTTAATAGGTTTAAATATTTAATTAATTATAATTAAAACTTTTAAAGACGAAAAAATTTTAATATTTTTAAATTTATAATTTCTTTAAGTTAAAAAATGAAATTTTTTATTTTTAATTATTTATTTTTTTATACTTTATAAATTTTATTACTTTACATCGCCTTTAAAGCGTTTAATAAATAAATAAAAGTAATGAATTTGAAAATCTGAATTAGCATATTAGAGATAACATATATAGTAATAATTAGTATTTATTTTTTAAAAATTATCAAAATCATTAGATTGATTAAGTTTTAAAATTTTAAATGATCTTATTGATCTTAAAATTTGATCCTTAACCAGACTTGTCTATAAGTCACAGTTTTAAGTCTAAGTCACAAAAATTTAAGTCAAAGTTATGATCTTACTTAAAATTTTTTTTTTTTAAGCCAAGTCATGCTTTGACTTAAAAAAAAAAAAATTAAGTCATTGACTTGACTTGACTTAAGACTTGTGACTTAAAAACAAGTCTGTCCCAAACTTCAATTTTCTAAAGAACTTCATGTTTTTAATAAATATGTTTTGAATTTTTTTCGAGCTTGATTTGAAACTCGGCAACCTTACTTAGTAAACCTCAAAACTGTAGTCGAAAATTGATCGGATCATGATTTTGAAAATAAAGAGCCTTAACCCTGTAATTTTATAGAATTTTTTTTTTACTAAATAAATATATTATAGAATATTAAAATTTATTTTTTTAATTGTTTAAAAAAGTTTTTTCGAGAAAATTTTTCTATGATTTAATGGTAAAACCAAGACTCAAACAGAAAAAAAATCCACGTGAATCATAAGCTTCAATTTTAATTTTGTAGTCACCATTTAGCAGCCATGAATTAGTCAGAAATGCAGGTGAATATGTTTGAATTACGTCTTTGAGCTCAATTATTCCAGATGGAATATTGAAAGGACATTGACAATCAATGCCATTGGCAACAAAGTTGCTTGGACAATTGTCTTTGTTCAAATTGGTAACATACATAATTGAGTTGCACAGATCTGGATAAACACAGGATCCTACCCATTGACCGTTTGTCAAATAGCATCTAATTGGAAGCTGCAAGCCCGACAATACCCGCACTATTGTGAGATTGCTTTTAATAGGGCCATCGATTTGTCTTTTTAAATTTGCTTTGAATTTCCAATCAACCGGATTTGGAAAGACAATTGGCTTAAAAAAAAATAAAAAAATCAAGAAGCAAATTTTTACATTATTTAATTTTAATAAAATAAATTGAGTAAATAAAAGATTATAAATTTACCATTGGTATAATGCTGTTTTCAATGAATTCAATATCTGAAGGCCCGCATAGTGAAGAATCAAGAAGAGAATATTCCGCAGAGGAATAGTTGATTAAAAATAAGACGATTATATTCTTAAAGAAAATATTCATTGTTAATTAATCGAAAGATTTTTATTTTTTTTATTTTGAAAATAAATATTTGATGAGAATTTAACAGAATTATTTGAGAAAAAAAAATAATTATTCAAATTATTGACATAGAAGATTAGAATCGATTTAATTTAAAGTTTGAAAAAATGATTAAATAAAAAAATTACTAAAAATTACGCAACTTGAAAAAGATTATTATTATTTTTATTCAATTTTTTTGTGGACATTATGAAATACAAACACAGGTGAAAAATTGTTAGTGAATTTAACCATAAATCATCTACTGAAAAAGCTTTCTTTTAAAGATTTTGTTCATATTTAAGATTAAAATTTCTGTTCTAAATTTGTACACTTCACATTTTAACACTCTAAATTTCACGAGTCCTAATTTTATGTATTCTAAATTGAAACATTTATATTTAAGTTTCTTTTTTTTTCTTTTTTTGAATTTAAAAAATTGGAACAATTTGGCTTAAGTCTTAAAGAGTTTTCTTCTTCTCAAAGATTTAACCATGATATGGATTTGGATTCTATGTCTTTTTCCAGTTTATCTTGTGTTAGTAATTATGAAAATTTATCTTCAAATATGTCATTTGATAAAAATTTCTCATTTTTCGAAAATGGATTTTGTAAAACCGAAGATATCCATTATGATCTAAAGTCGAAAAATCTTTCACGAAATGGATTGATTTAAACATTTTGTCGAAAGAACTTAAGTACCGTATCCCCTTGTTTAGAGACGCATGCTTTAATACCATGAGTAGGATATTTGGTGCATGGTCTAACATAGACCTCGCAATGTTAAATTTTTTATTTTAAAAGTCCTATGGGTCACATAGTCGATACATATTAAAAACGTAGCGTTTATAATAGAAATTCAAATAGAAAAGCAGAGCTTCAAAAAAAGTCTTTATTAGAGACTCGGGGTTTTAAACTTAAAAAAAAATTAAATATAAAAAATATTTATTGAGTTTATTTTATAGATGCGACGTTAGAGTTATGGTTAAAAAAATATTAAATATAATAAAAAAGTTTAATTTTAATTATTGACCCGGCATCTTATTATTTAAAATTTCAGCGATTCTCTAAAAAACTCTCATAATACTTTTACATGATGTCAAAAAGTTAAGTAACCTAGATAATTTTTTTTGTATAACAATATTCCGTTTCCGTTAAACGGTTATGTTTGCAAGATAGTTGAGTCAAGTTTGTTTTTTTTGAAGATAATTATAAATTAATCAAAAGTAATTGTTCAATTTTTTTTCGGCAATCGGTTCTTATTTAAAAAAATGGCATTAGATCCTTATTTTTATTTTTGGCGATTGATTCTTATTAAAGAAAATGGTAATAAAATAATTGGCATTACATTTTTGGCGATAGAAAAAACTGGCGATAGATTACTATAAATCAAACTTAAATGAGGCGAAATTTTTTATTCTTATTTTTGCTACATTTTTGCCATTTAAATAAAATAAAGCATAAATTCAAAAAAGTAAAACCATAAATTTGTTCAGAATTTTTTCCAGCTTTGTTTAAAAAAAAAAGTAATGTATTTAGTAATCCCTGGGACTACATACTATTTGGCTCAAAAAAGTGTTCTTTTTGGCTTTTTTTCAATGAAGCCCGGTCATTCAAAAAATAAAAAAATTCAATTTTTACAAAAAATAAAAATTTTATAATAATAACTAACTTAATTTTCATAACGAACTGGAATTCAAAACTAATTGACATTTTAAAGCATTTAGAAATATTTTTGATTTGTCAAATAAGTGGGGGTCGGTATTTTAGTAGGTCCCTAATATAATGTAAAATAAATTCAAAATTAAACAACTTTTTAACCTTTTGTTAATTAAATAATACAATAAAAAATTTGCAAAAAATGATTTCCAAAAAAAAACAGTTTATTTAATTTATTTGACATTATTTTTTGGCAAACGATCTAAATTCCCAGGTAAACGGGGTTATTCACTCAAATGGGTTATTTTAGGGTGAAACCCTATTTACTTCACATATTAAGTAATTGCCCATTGTTACAATTTTCATAAAAATTGAATCTCAATGTTTACTTGAGAATCAGTGCGAAAATACACTAGAATACGCCGAATCTTAATAGAAACTAGAAACTCAATTTTATTTTTTTTTAAATAAATTTATTTAAAAAATTGTATGAAGATTTTTATTAAAAGATAAAAAAAAACACCATTTATTTCAATATCAAAATGAATTTTTATATTTTTTGGTTCTTTAAATTGATCAAACTGACGCCAATAAATCAGTTAGTTTATTTCTCGATCCAAGTTTTCTTCCACTTTTTTTTGAGTAGCTTTTGTAGGCAACTTGAAGTTCATGATCATGATCAAATGATCAAAACTTAATTGACTATATTCTTAATAAAAATGATCAAATTAGCCTTTTTAAATTTTTTTAAATTTAAAATAAAATGTTTACTATTTTAATTTAAAGAAACAAAACATTTTTTTAATAATTGATCTTTAATTGATTCTTTTAAATTTTTATTTGAAAACTTTAAAGACAAATTTAAAATCCATATTAAAGTACATCCAAATTATGGCTTTAAATGATATTTTTGATATTAATTAATATATATTACGGTGAAACAAAGTTAAATTTAGATTGAGATGGTATTGTGAATTTCAAACACAAATTGAACAAAAATTCTTCATTTTTTAATAAATTAAAATTAAAATTAATAAATAATATTAGAAAAAATAATGAGAAAAATTATTTTAGGCAAAAAAGGTACAACAAATTATGTTGCACTTTGCTGCAGTATTTTTTCTAATATTTTAATCGCAATAGGTAAGTTAAAAGGTAAATGTGTTCATATTCCAAGGGTACCATTAATACCATCCGATTCAGGTCTTCCGTTTGACTTCAAGCGAACACAATTCCCAGTAAGACCTGCTTTTGCTATTTCTATCAATAAATCGCAAGGTCAAACATTGAAAAGGGTAGGAGTGTACCTTGAAAATCCGGTATTCAGTCACAGACAACTTTACGTAGCCCTTTCAAGGTTATCTGACTTTGACGATATTACTATAACATTACCCAAAGGCACAAAATACACAAGGAATCCAGTTTTTTATGATGTTTTTAATAATGTTAAAATGTAACTTATTTATTTTTATTAATTGTAAATAGTCTTTTTTATAAATTGTAAATAAAATTCATTTGTACAATAACTTTTTTTGTTTACCATCGCTTATGACGTTTACCATAGTGGGGGTTTCTAGTTTAAATTTAAAAATTTAAGACAAAAAAGAGAATAAAAAAAATTAAAAAAAAAATTATTTTTTCGATTTATTCGTAGAACCTTTATTTCTTCCTAGTGGCTTTCTAACTGAACCATTCTTATTATTTATATACTCATGATGGATCTTTTGCTAGTGTCACTATCTCAGATTTGAAGAAAATTATACTTTATTATTTATACTTTGATAAAATTATTAAAATTATTTCACGAGCACATTCATCCAAAATTAAACGATTTTAATATTGAAATATCAAAAGCCTTAAGTTATTTGAAATTCCAAGTTTTAGGGGCAACATTTTCTATTCTAATAATTCATGAAAATAACTAGCTGATTTTTTTTTAAAGATGTAGCGGCTAATATTGATTAGCTCATCAAAAGTTTTTCCAGGCAAAAAAAAAGTTGTGTCATCTGCGAACAATTTACATTTTAATTCTTTAATAAACCAAGTAGTGATGAAATCGAATATGCATATTCGAACTGATATTAGAATAAGTAGCATTTCGAATGAAAATTAGGTTTAAATTTAGCTTTTGAATATAAATATTTTTGAATAATTTACTTGAAAATTAATTAAATTAAATTAAAAATTGAAAATATAAAATTTTTGGATCAAAAACTGAATATAATAATTATTCAATTTAATATTTGAAAATAAAAATTAATCAAATAAATAATTGATCAAAAAATATTTAATTAAAAAAAATAAATTGAATTTCGATTCGATTTGGATACTAAGAGTGTGCCAGATTTTCACCAGTCAACACAACTCTTCGAACATTTTCTGGATTACAATAGTCCCATCCATCTTACCAGGTACCAAAAAATAGCTGTTCTGATTTAACTAACGCTACAAGAGTACAAAAACTAAATTTTCAAAAACTTAATTTTTCAAATATTTTATTCAAATTTTAATACTTTAAAATTATTAGTTGAATTTAACTAAAATTCAAGTTGTTTTTTAAATTAAAGTTAAGTTCGAATTTTAATTTAAAAAAAAAAGATAGTTTTCGAATTTAATTTCAAAAATAAAAATAAATCAAATATAAATTCAAATTTATCTTATATTCAAGATTTTATTCGAATAAACTACTTTATCAATACTCTTTTCAAATTTTTTAATTATTCAATTTTCAATTTGTGTCCATAATTTTTTTTTTCAATTTTTAACCCGGCATCTAAATTTGAATTTCAAAAATAAGTTAATGACTAACATGTATTATTAATGCCGCATCTAAATTCGATTTTCAGGAATTACCAAAACTTGGCGTTTTCCACCAAGTTTTGGGTTTCAACGCGGCGTTAAACACCAAAAATCTGCATTTTAATGCACGCATCAAAAGGGAGGAAAATTAAACATGGGCGAGATGTAACGTGATGCATAGGCTAAAACCTGAGTTTTGGTTTTTGGTGCATGCATCTCTTTGCAAGGATATACGGTAATTCGATTTCATCACTAAAACCAAGGCAAGTCTTTTTTATAAATTTAAAAAAATATAGGATCACGTACAGAACCTTGAGGGACTCCAAGTTACTTTGAACGTTGATGATTTTGAAAGTTTAGGCAGTTCATTAAAGATGTGCGAATTAAAGTATTTTCAATTTTCAAGAAATTCAAATTAATGCATAAAAGTGGAATGACGAAATTCCAACAAAATTATTTGACCTAATCAAATTCAAGTACTAAAACCTATCTAACACTTATTATTTAAATTTTTTTTCCAGGCTAAATTGTACATAAACACATATCTTAATTTTTTTATTTTTATTTATTTTTTTTTATTTCTTAATTTTATACGACTAGTTTTCTCTTCTTTTTTGTATTTTTTTGTGTAAACTGTCTATTTGGACCTAAATTTTATCTAAAAGAGAATTTTATTGATTTTTTAATTATTTAACAATACGCTTTATTTATTAGTGTGTTGTGCTTCTTCTGAAGCAAGGGTTGATCGATAAACAGTCTTTAAATTAAATAAATAAATTAATATAAATTTGGAATGATATTCTTAATAAAAATAGAAAATACCGTATTTTCTCGCGCAATATCCCACTGGGAACTTAAATGAGACATGATCTAATGTCTCTATATTTATTCTTTATTTATTTAAGTAATTTACTGAAACCAGTTAAGTAAATTACTTAAAGTTTTAGTAATTTACTGGAATCTTTTTTGTAAATTACTGAAAAAGGGTAATTAAAAAAAGTTTGTTTGTTTTCGCAGCTTGAATTGCCTCCATGACATATTGAGTTACACGACAACTGGGATTTTTTGCAACCACATCGATTTGTCATACATTGACCATTACAGTTACATTTTACCATACCCTGACCACCACCAATTGATAATTCATTAACTGCTTGCCTCACACTTAAAGCTTTGTCTAGGTTTAAGTTATTTATTTTCTCTCATCCAAGTAGCCAGCATTTTTTTCCGTGTTGGCTTTTTCTACGCTATCTTGGGATTGAGGATGCCTGGATCGGCCATGCACAAATTTAATGGCTATTAAAATTACTAGAGAGAATAGGTTTTACAACAACTACATCAGTGGTCTTGCTTCTTTTTTTATTCATCAATACATGCTCACATGTATTGATAAAAGATTAATTAATAAATTAACACATAATTTTTTTAAAATTTTTTTGTTTCGCCAACAACTAAAATTTCGTATTGATTCAAGAGATAATATTTTATTTATTTATTTATTTATTTTATTTTATTTTGTTTTTTTATCTGGTGCAGATTCGATTTGGAGAATTAAAGTTTATTCAGTTAAATTAAAATATTGATATTCAGTCACCAATGTATCGTCCGAGTTTTTCTTTTCTTTTTTTTCGGGATTTTTGAAACATTGGTTTCGGTAAATTGCTGAAACTACAAAAATTGTTTTACATAATTACCGACTGAAAAGTAAGTTAACAAAATTACTAGTAAAAAAACAAAACATAAATTTTTTCCTATTTATTTTACATTTTTACTGGTAGACCAGTAAATTTACAAATTTACGTGTTATGTAAATTCACTGTTTCATATATAATGATAATGATAGATGATTATGATCATACAGATGAGATTGACGGCTTTGTAGATGATGTTAATATTAATTTGGTTGACTCCTCGGACTCTGATTCAGACCTAAATTCGGACTCAGAAAGTGATTCTGATAATGAATAATATCGTTTTATTGTGCTGTTTTATCTTGTCTTTAAATATTTTCGTGATTTGAAAATATCGTTTTTTAATTTTATTTTAGATAGATAAGTGCATTTTTTTTATAATTAATGTTAAACTTTTTGTAAATAAAAAATTTTCAAATATCAATTAAATAATTAAGAATATAATTTTTTAATAATCAAATAACAAATAAAAAAAATATCCCTTTCATCTAATGTTCGAGGGTTATTAAAGTTTAAAAAAAGCAATAATTTCATGTAATTACCCATGGGCTTTAAAGACATGTCCTGCTTAATATCTTAAGGATATTACGCGAGAAAATACGGTAAAAATAAATTCTCTTTAACTCTTAAAATGTCACTTGAGAATAAAGTAAAAGTGTTCCAAACTAAAATCAATAACTAATGTATTCCTTTTATGTAATTACTGTTTGAAAGTAATTTACGCAAACAATTTAACTTGGCATGAAGTTAAAGACAATAAACGAAAAATATGGATCAAATGATCAAATCCGTTTGGTGTTTTCACCTAAACAAAGAAGGATTCCTTTTGTTGAACCTGTAGCAAAGCGTTTCAAAACTGTTAATTGTTTTCGCGGAAATAAACACTATTCCTCCACAAATAAAAAACCTTAATAGTTATATTCAATATAATAAGTTAATGTTATTGTACATCTCAAAAAATACTAATTCACACTACACTGCATTGTTCCCAACCACTTTAGAAAGCCTTGAATTTAAACCTAAGAATAATTATTATTTATTTTAAAATAAACATTCGTGTATATATATGTTTTTTTTTAATAAAAGAATTTTCAAAAGCAGACAACATTTCAATGCCATGTCAAAAATTTCAATTGTTAAATCAAGTATCTGTATAATATATTTTAAAATTTCCAAGCTAGGGTGACTTGTTTGTTTAAAAACATAGATAAAATTTAAAGATTTTTTTTTTAAACAATAAAAGCTAAATATTCTATTTTTTATGTAACCTATTTAATTTCAATGTAATAAAGTTGAAAAAGTAACTGCCATTTATTTTTTGAAAAAATAAATTTGAAATTTGAAACATCTCACTTTTTCATGCTTTTCAAGATTGTATGAAAATTTTCATTAAAAGACGAAAAAATACACCATTTAATACCCTATGTACTTTGTTTTTGATCCAAATAAATATAATACCGGATATTAGACCGGTCCAAAATGGACGGTCAGGATCATTTTATTAGGGCGTCCGTCTCACTAGGCCAAACTAGACCGGGCACCGACACTAATTTAAATTTAAAAAAAAACAGCATAAAAGATTAGTTAAATGGTTCAACCAAAAGATAGCTTATATTTTATTTGCATAAAATCTTTTTAAGCTAATTTATTGCTTTGAAACACTCTTAATTTGCGTTTTTATTTAAAAAAAATCAAGTTTATTTATGAATAGAAAAAAACAATTTATTCTTAATTGAAAAATCAAATAAAGCACTCTTAAAAGCTTTTTTATATTTGTTAAATTTTTGCATGCAACAAAAAAATTATCTA
>QEOQ01000704.1:835817-854230 GCA_010279815.1 Brachionus plicatilis
AAAAAAAAAATTTATAAAAATTGAATAGAATTATTGATTTAATAATTATTTGAAAAAATTTAACAATAAGCTATCTAAGTTAAATAACTCAAATTTAGAAACAAAATCTGTGTAAATTAAATTTATGTTATTGAAAATTGAAAGCT
The DNA here is from genome assembly GCA_010279815.1 of Brachionus plicatilis. Taxonomy (NCBI): domain Eukaryota; kingdom Metazoa; phylum Rotifera; class Eurotatoria; order Ploima; family Brachionidae; genus Brachionus; species Brachionus plicatilis. Next base: position 835,964 of record QEOQ01000704.1, read on the forward strand.
TAAACGTTGAAAACTTCAACATTGATCTCTTGATCACTAAGCAATTTATTAATCTTGAATAAAAATGTTCAAATGTTTTTCACCACTTCATTATACTGTAAAATTCACTGACGAAACGCTCAGTTATACTGTGATATTTTGGCAAAATATTTATTAACATTTGGAGCTCATAAATACAACTAGTTTTTTAAATTACATCAAGATAATGACCCCAAACATACATCAAGCTTGTGTACTTCATATTTAACAGAAAATGATGTGTTTAATGCTTTTTTGGAGTTTGAAAAAACATTAACTCCCCAAATTCAGAATTATATAAATCACTTGAAAAAAGTAAGAATTTTTATAACTATAAAAACACAGCTTAAAATTAAATTAGTAAACAATTTGAACTAAGGTAATTAAAATCGTTATTGAGAAAGAAGGTGGATGGTCGAGCCATTAGTTTATATTTTATAGGTTTTTTAAAATTTTATAAATATAAGCGATTAAATAATTTGTATAAAAAAATCAGTTAAAAATGTTTATAAGTATTTTTAAAAAAATTTTCACTATTTTCCGTATTTTTACTATTTTTTAATTAAAATTTACCAAAATTTACCATAATTTACGTAAAAAAAGGTAAAAAAAAGTAAAACTTACAATTTTTTTTTTTTCTTTAAAAAAAAAAACCAAAAAAAAAAACAAAAAATTTTAAAAAAATGTCAAAATTTCGGTTTTTTTGGACATTTTGATTTTATTCCATTAATTTTACTGCTGCTGGAACACATACATACGAATAAATTAATTTTGAAAATAAAATTATTTAGAGCTTAATAAAACATATAAATTAAATAGATTTTTGTCTAAGACTTGTGAAGTCCGTTTGAAACTTTAATCACAAGCATCAATCAAAAAATTGAAAATTCTTTTTTCAGATTGATTAATGACCATACTCAACTAAGAATAAAAAACTGATGATGATAATGATGATAATTTCACTAAAAAACTCAGGAAAAGTTCATTTTAATTTTTTATCTCTTTTAATTAATCACGTTATTTAGTACATAATTTTGTTTAAAGTTTGAATATTTTGTAAAAGAGGATAATAATTTTTTAAAATGAGATTTTTTTCTAATTTTTGCGCCAAAATTGGAGTAATAAATCGTTCTTATCTAAGACAGTCGAACGTTATAAAAAGTAAAGTTTAAAAAAAGAAGAATCTGATTTGCTCAAATATATTTTATTTTAGTATAAAAAGAAAGAACATTTTTGTCATTTAAAAAAAATATCTAAGAATTCTTATTTGTTCTTAGTTGTTCTTAAAAGTTAAACATCTAAGAATCTCAATTTTTTTTTTCTTAGAAAACTTCTAAGATCTAAGATTTATAAGAACTAAGAATTTTCTTAACGCAGGTAATATTATTTTAGTGTTCATCTTATCACAAAACAAGAGTCAAAATTTATTGAAAAAAAAAAAATTGTTAAACGATTAAAGTTAAAAAATTAAAATAATATTTTTAAATATTTTTTTCAAATTTTCTAATAAAAATTAAACTCATTCTAGATTCACTTAAGGGTTTAATTTCAATTATGAAGATGCTTGCAATATTAACTTAAAATTATTTTTCTATTTGAAACTGAAAAAAACATGTAAAACATTGCACTTTTTCAATGTTATTTCAACATTGGATACATTTTTTGGGTCTAGTCGGTTAGGGGAACATATGTTCACATATTAGTCGAACAATTCATGATGATTCAATTCAATTCAATTCGGGTTAGGTGACCATTACGCTCACATAATTTTTTGTTCACACATAAGTGAACACATAAGTCCTTGTGTTCTTAAGTCAAAAAGTATCTGGGACCTTAATTAAGAAAAAAAAAGTATGCTCCCTTATCTTTGACATTTCTCAAGCCTTTGACAAGGTTTAGCTTAGCGGTATCATTTATAAACTAAGTAAAGCTGGAGTCCCACTCTATATTCTTGAGTGGGTAAAGAATTTCTTAAATAATATAAAGATTTTTATTAAATTAAATAATTTTGAGTCTACTTGTGGAGAAATAGCAACTGGCGTCCCCGAGGGCGTCGTTATTTGCCATATTTTATTTTCAATTTTTATTAATGACGTACCAAAACCGGACAAAAAAAACAATTATTGCTCTTTATTATTTGCAGATGATTTGGCCACCTTCTTCATATTTAAGAAATATGGTAACATTTCCAAAGTTATAAATAGCTACTTGAAAAAAGTCGAAACTTGGCTCTACAAATGGAGACTAAAAATGGCTCCCGATAAGTGGGCAATGTGAAATTTTAGTACAAAAATTACAGTACAAAAAGTAAAAACTTTATAACTTTTTTTCTAATTGTGCTAAAATGGTTCTACAAAAGGTACAATATTGTACAAATTTGTACAAAAGAATTCCAAGCTCTGCAAAAACTCTGCAATTTTCTGTAAAATGTACACCATCAAAAAATCCTTGATTAAACTCTGCATTAAATTGCAGAGTTTTTGCAGAGCTTGGAATTCTTTTGTACAAAATTTGTACAATATTGTACTTTTTGCAGAACCATTTTTGCACAATTAGAAAAAAAGTTATAAAGTTTTTACTTTTTGTACTGTAATTTTTGTACTAAAATTTCACATTGCCCGATAAGTGCTGTTACTTAATTTCTGGAAATTCTTCAAAAAATCAGGATCTAGTTCTTAATCTTCTTGGCAAGAAAATTCCATACTGTGATTCCCCAATTTTTTTAGGTATAAAATTTGATGAAAGCTTATGTTTTAACTCTCAAGTCGAGTTTATCCGGTCTAGGTGTCAAGATAGACTAAATATTATCAAAATTCTGTCCCATAAATCATGGAAACTCAAAGGTAAAACTTTAGTTGGGGTTTATAATGCTCTCATAGGTTCAATTATAGATTATATTTTTTTTCTCAATAAAACTAGTCTCAAAAACAAATATCCAGGGGTTACAAGTACTTCAAAATATCTCTATCAAGTCTATTTACCATCTCCCCATTGACATTCCGTCTGAAATTTTTTATAACTTTCTTGAAGAAACTAAATTAGATCCAATAAAATTAAGGCTAGAAAAACTGTTTATTAGATACTTAAAAAATTGTTTCGGTCACAAAAACGCCTTTGATAACAAGTTATTCGAAAAAATACGTTGATTTCTTTGTTAAAAGCTCAAGAATACCTAACTTTAGAACTCCCTTGTCAATTGTCTCAAAGAATTCGCTGCAGTGGATAGTTCAAAGCTTGTAACTTTTCTAAAATGTATTTGTCATTTGTTCTTTTTGAAATTATTTAAACTCTAACAGTATTTAAAAATTTTTCTAACAATGGTGAAATGAGTTTAATTACTCAAAGCCATTTAAAAACTATATTAAATAAATAAAAAAAAAACATAAAATTTAATTTGTTCACATAAAATTTCAATTATTCACGTAGTTTTGTTTTGACCACATAACTGACTCTTACAAACAATCTCTTACAAGCCTAATAAAATCATAAATGATGTTGCAAAATTAATTATTATTAAATTTGAAACTACTATAGAGTGTTTAAAGTTAAACTGTATAATGGGTAAAATTACATCATTTTACGTAATTTTACGTCAGAAAATGTAAGCTTACACAATATTTCATCATTTCTTGTATGTAAGAAAATGTAAGATAACATAATCTTACGTAAATTTACGTAAAATTACACTAGTTTAAGTAAGTTTCGTCAAAAAAGACTTACAGCCAAAAAAAACTGAATTTTAGAGGAAAAAGTGAAAAATTAATAAAAATTTGAATTTTATAAGACAATTTTTGAAAAAAAAACATTACACTTTATTACTTTTTTTACATCATTTTACATGAAATTACACAATTTAATGTAATAATATGCAATTTTCTGTCATATTTTTTAAGTAATGTAGATATTAGGCAAGCACCCATATTTTTTTTTGTCAAAAGATGATTTTAAAAATATCAAAAAATTTAATGCAATTAAAAATGATTCAAAAAAGTGAAACAATATATCTTTTGTAAGGATAAATAAAAAATTAAAAAATAATTTTATCTAAAGTCTAAAGACTCTAAAAATAATTTACTTTTTTGGCGTTGTACTTTTTTTTAATGTTCTCATAATTTCTATTTTGTTCACATATTATACATGAACAAAAAATTATGTGAACTTATTGTTCATCTAACCCGAAAACATGAATTTCACCAAATATGTGAACACATGTTCACCTAACCGACTAGACTTCATTTTTTATTTAAACACAAAAAATTAAACCAAATCTTTTTATAAATATTTTATTTGAAATTCGAAGTTATAACAAAAACGGAGTTGTTTATATACTAGCTAGAACATGTGCTTCAGCTGCAGTTAATCCAAGATTAAATAATTAGTAGAAACATGTAAAAATCCTGGTTTTAACACACGTGTTCTTTCAATGTATTTTTGTATTAGTCTGTTTTAGTTTGAATAGTGCGTGGAATGTCACCATCAATTGTTCTTGCAAAAATATTTCGAAAATTTTGAATTTTTTCCATCACTTTCTTTATCAAAACTTGATCAGCCTCGTCTATTGTTTTGTCAATTGGATACTCTAAAATGCTTTCCTTTTATAAGAGTTGACTTATTTTTGAAAGATGATAAAATAAACAATTTCTTTTTTTTTTGATATTTAAAAATTTTACTACTCATTCTATCTATTATAAAGAGTGTAATCACTTATCAAGATAAAAATAATTACAAAAATAAAAATAAATGTAAATTTACAATAAGTTAGGTCTTTTCACCACCATAGACAATTGTCCATGGATAATAGAAAATTGCTTGCTATTTTCGATGAACCAATATAATACACTAAATGGTTACAAAAACATTAATCAAGATAAAAGTAAAAAAAGAGCACTAAATGTTTAAAAAAAATTGACACTAAAAATGTCAATTTGATATAAAATGGCAATGTGAAATTTTAGTACAATAATTACAGTACAAAAAGTAAAAACGCTATAATTTATTTTCTAATTGTGCAAAAATGACTCTATTAAAAGTAAAATATTGTACAAATTTTGTGCAACGGAATTCCAGGCTCTGCAAAAACTCTGCAAATTATTGCATTTTTTAATCAAATTTTTTTTAATGGTGTGCATTTTACAGAAAATTGCAGAGTTTTTGCAGAGAAAATAATTTACCGTATTCCCTTGTTCGATAATGCAGCGCCACAACCTAGAACACATCATTGGCGCAGGCGCTATACTAAATCTCGCCCATGTTAAATTCAACTTAACTTGTGTTGCATGCGCCAAAACCGTATTTCGGGTTGTGGCGATGCACTATATCTAGGGTCTTGAGAATGGTGCTGCATTATTTAAGTTTAGCAAAGGGATAATATTTAAAAAAAAAAAAGAATTTTTTTTAATTAAGTATTTGGTGCGGCATTAAAGTTTAAAAATAAAAAAGAATTTAAAATAAAAAATATTGTCTTGAATTATTTTTATATTTTCTTTTTAAATCATTCAAATGATGCAGCACCATTCTCAAGACCCTGGATATAGTGCATCGCCACAACCCGAAATACGGTTTTGGCGCATGCAACACAAGTTAAGTTGAATTTAACATGGGCGAGATTTAGTATAGCGCCTGCGCCAATGATGTGTTCTAGGTTGTGGCGCTGCATTATCGAACAAGGGAATACGGTATAGCGTTTTTACTTTTTGTACTGTAATTTTTGTACTAAAATTTCACATTGCCTATAAAATCATTTATTTTGTTACTAATTAAGATAATTTGTTTACGATAAAGCTTGCTCAAAATTTTGTTTTTTTTTTGTTTTTTTTTTGTTACAGAGTTAGATATTTTGATTTTTGAATTAGATAATTTGTTACATGAGTTACTTTTCGCGTTTTTTTTTCCAGATTAATTCAATATGGCATTTAATCCTATGACCTATGAGGTCTATACAAGTTTTTTTGTCAATAAAAAATAAAAAAATAAATAAAATAATTATCAAACTTATTAAAATATAAAATATCAATAATTAATTTTTTTCTATTCTTATTTTCAATTGTAAATATTTTTAATCTTGATTTTTTTTTACATTTAATGCTTATGAGGCCATCTTTTGAATAAATAAATAAAAATTGTTCATGATACGACAAGACCCATTAAGTTAAGTTGATAATTTATTTAATTACTGGAATTTTAATTCAATACATAGTAATTAAATTAAAATTCGAGGACAAAAAAAGAACATTGTTGTGTGATAACAAAATTAGTGGCAAAATACTGAATTTGTGCTTTAAAAAAAATTAAAGGTCCCTAATAAAAAAAAGACCTTTATTTAATCTAAAAAAAAAATTTAATTTTTAATTAATTTTTTATTGCCAAGCTATCCATCCAGTTCGGAATACTGAACCAAATGTTCGATAATATACACGAACAGCAGCTAATCGAAGACTACATTAATCTAATGCGGTTTGTGAGCGACCCAGAGCCCAAAGATTTTGTTTTCAAGTGTTTTTCCGGTGATTCAAACATTCACACCATTTGGCACCATACCTATATAAATTGTATATACAGCCTCAAGGTGTTGAGTGTGTTTTCAATCCTCAGCATATTTCAGAACGAAGAAAGACCACGTAAACAATCGACCAACAATTACACACCGCCTCAAATTCAAAAGAGCATGTCAGCGTCAAGCTTGAGCAAAACAAGTTCCCTAAATCAAATAAAGTTCAGTGGTTTTTCCGAGAAAAGAAAAGTGTCTCTCACATTTTTGACCCAGTACGCCAACTTGAAGATACCACAGGACTTTTTCGGCATACTGGAAGACATTCGCTCAGGCCTGTATCCGAGACTGTTTAGAAACAAAGAGCGTCTGACATCCAGCTCGTCCAGCTACAAGCTTCGCTCTGTTTCGTCCACTTCATGTCTGGATTTTGTTATCCAACAAAAGCAGATCATTGACAGACGATCATCATGTATGACCGGACATGAGCGCAGTGGGTCAACCTACTGTCTGGACATGATCGACAATTGCGAACAGGTGGCCAAAGAAGACCCCAGCTTGTTCAAGTACCCGATAGAGACTCGGCGAGTGAGACAAGAAGAGTGCAACATTAAAATACTGGACTATGACTCACAAGTCCAGTTTACTGTCGATTTAGTCTTTGATGACAGACTAAGTCGAAGTTTGACATCGGTATTTCCGGTTAGTTTTTTAAATTACTTTAAGCCTGAAACCGATGCCAATCTGAGCGCCAAAATATTTTCTCTAGGCCCTAATCAGGACGAGTTTTTGAACTTGATATGCAGCTCGACAGACAATGAGTACACATTTGACTCGAAGCTAGAGAATATAAGTATACATTTAGCAAATGAGCTAATTGATCAAGGATTGATAAATCCCAATGACCATGGTTTAATTGCAGATTTGTTTATTAGAACTATAAAAGAGTTTGTAGTTCAGTGAGTTTGATTTTAGATAATTGTAAATAATTTATAGCTTTTTTTTTTTTAAATATCAAGCTTTTTATTAAATAAAACAACATGGTGAAAATTTGTGGATAATTTTTTTTTTGAATTATTTTCTTTATTAATTTAGCAAAATAAATTTTAAATAAAACAAGGTTTTACCCATTGCTTCGCTGCTGGAATATTAAAAATTAAAAATAAAAGAGGAATTTAATTTGATTATTTGGATACCTGAAAAAACGCATATGCCCCCCAAAATCCAAAAATGCACATGTGGATATAGGACGGTCAATTAAGCTAAATTTAAAAAAAAATTAATCATCAAAAAGCTTTTTTTTGGTTCAATCAACGTTGTTTTAATTTTTTTAAACTTGATTTTTTTTCTCTTTAATTTTGATTTTGTTATCAATATAAAAGTTTAATTTAATTGTTTCTTATTGCTCTTTGTATGCTTATTTAGTCTTAGTTTCGTTTAGAAGAAGGCATTAAAATCATAAAATTGACTGTAGCATTTCTTTTAAAAAAGAAATTAACTATTAAACAAAAAACATTAATTCACAATGATGAATGACTTTTTTTTTATTTTAGCTTTTATGTGTTTAGCTATTTTGATTGTTGCTATTTTAATATAGTCTCAGCTGTATTGGCTTTACCATTCGTCTATTTTAAACGCTTTAAAATCGCTTAAAAAAATAAAATACACACCGTCACTTTTCCTTTAAATGATATTGAAGAAAAGGCTCATAAACATGTTTCTAAGTAAACTAAGGCTTAAAAATTCAAACACAGTGTCAATTTTTTCATAGGATTTTTATTTTTTTGATAAAAATTAATAAACGAAAAATCGAGTTTTATTTTATTTGAAAAATAATAAAAAAAAAAATTCAATTATTTGTTTCTAGGATATTAATTTTTTGGAAAAAAGACACCTAAATGAAAAAATTTGCTTTAAGAATTTATTTAATTTAGAGAAGCAACTCTAAAAAAAGTAAAATTAAAGTAAAATATAATTTTGTTACTTCTCCATTAATTTGAAAAATTATTCTTTTGTTTATAAAATTTACAACAGTCCAATTATTTGCTTTACTGATAATCAAAATATTTATTATAAAATAATTTTATTTAAATATTTGATTGTTTGAATTTTAAATATTAAGATTTATTGAGTTTGAATATTTTTTTTCTTATTAATGTTTTTTTAATATCTCTTTGATTATGTTTTTTATATTTATTTTATTCTATGAATATATATTAAGACAATTCCAAGAACACTGTATTTAAAAATTAAACTTAGTTATCGTAAGTATATATGTGAAAATTTTCCTGTTTTTCACACATTTGGGTTTTAAATATTAAGATAAATTGTGATTTAAAAAAATAAACTTTCGTAGCTAGCCATTGGATGCTTTAAACTTAATTTTAAAACTTAAGACTTAATATTATTAATTTAATTGGGGCTTGAACTCATCCATCAAGGATAACAACTTTTGCTGGAGTTCAAAACAGGAAATACCGACTTGTTTTTTACGTTTCGCACTAAGCCAAGCAAAAAGTCTGCCTTTTTATTCTGAAACTTCTAAGGTTTTCTCTGTTGAGAAGCATCCACCATACTCTTGCTGTTTACTTTAAGTATCCTTTCAAAAATCTTCTCTCTATTTTTTATCCATTTAACCCTTGGAACTCTGAGGTTGCTAGATGTTTTACTTTTATTGTTTCTTTTGTCGTAATGCTGTATTGCGACTCTTTTAAAACCAATCGTATACGAGCGTCTATTTTCTGACTTCATTTTCAGTTAAATGATATGGTTATTAAAGATTTTGACAACTGATTTGTTTATGGATGGTTCTTTCTATGGTATATACGGCCTGAAAGTTTTTTTTTGGGCAAAAAAAAAACTTTTCAATAAAAAGTTATGTGAGATCAAAAACACTTATCGTTATTACCTTGTTCGTTTCAGGCCGTATATACCATAATTTTATTCTAATTATTTATTTTTCTAATAATTTGATAACAGTTTGAAAAGCATTTATTTCTATTATTTTATAAAATACAAAAATTTATTTCCTCTTTTTTTATTTTTATTATTAAATTTTAGTTTTTCTTTTTGTCTTAAAAACTGAAGAAGACAATTTTGTTGAAACATGTCATATTTACTGTCGTGACATATTTACTTTTTATTCGTATTTGTATTTACGGTTTGAGTTTTATTTGTATTTACGGTTTTATCTCTAATCCGTCCAACCATTTTATTCCGCAATATTACTCAAAAATGGATACAATTTCAAAAACATATGTTTCATCTGTGTCAACTCAAACCGTAAATACAAATAGACAAAAGCAAACTAATCGAAACCCTCTTAGGGAATTGAACCTTCAGACCAACCAAACCAAATCCCAAATTTCAATAGCTTCCAATTTCGAAACTTGTCCAAATCAATTATCCCCAATGAAAAATGACTTTTTTTCTATTTTCTTTTCTACAAATTAATCAATTGATATAAGACCTATCCCATTATATTTTTTTTTAAATTGATTGTAAAAATAAACCCATAAAAAAAAAAAACCGCTTGCGAAAAAAACTTCTTGAAAAAAATTTTTTTTAAACAATGACCATTTATCTTGAGTAATTTTTGACCCTGACTTCATTTTTTCAATCGCTTTTTTTTTAAAAGAGATAACCGTTTTCTTTTTACTAAAAAAAATTTACTTTAGGGTTGAATCATTAATTGGTTTGTTTTGAATTTCTATAAAAGAAAAGATTGATTATAGAAATTTTCTTTTTTATAATGATCGTTTTTTTAAAAATGCCAAGAACAAACTTTAAAAATGAACCTGCTACCAATAAAAAAAACACTGACGAGTCACTGAATAAAGCCATAAACGAAATTAAAAATAAGAAACTTAATATATATCAAGCGTCAATTAGATTCAATATTCCATATTCAATTCTTCATGATAGAACACATGAAAAGCACAAAAGACCTGCGTGTTGAAGCGGTTCAACGCCTTGGGTTCCAAAAGAAGGCAGTGAAGTTTTGACTGAACCACAAGCTTTGAAAAGAAGAGCTTACATAATAAGAAAAAAAAAGAAAAAGGTCTGATAAAGCTACAAGTAATGATCCAGACCCTAATGTAGATCTAGTAGTAGAGCCAAATATGAGTTTAAATAATGAAAAAAATTGTTTCAAGTGTAAACAAAAATTCGGTTCCGATAAAAAAATCAATCTAAATGGATTTCGTATGAAGAATACTCTAACTGGTCATGTTTTAAATGTCTACCTAAAAAGTTTGATCCGAAAAGTGAATTTTATTGTTCGAAAAAATGTAAATAATAGAACTTAAATTAATTTGATTTCGTTTTTTTTTATACTCATCTTTTATTTGTTTTTTGTATTTTATCACTTTTACACCAACCGTTGGGGTTAAACCATTAACAAACCTCATTCTTTTTAAATATATATATTCTTTTTATGTTTTTTCATTTTAATAAAATTTTTTACAAAATTGACCGAAAATGTTTAAATTTTTTAAATCCTATCAAATAATCCCAATTCAAATCAATTTCCACCCTCTAGACCCCTTTGAATAAAAGAAATATCGAATTTACCCCTTTTTGCTATAATATACAAATAAATGTTTTTTAAATTAATGTAATATAAATGTCGAATTTTCATAATTAAAATTCAGAGTTTTTTTTTGACTAGACTTGTGACTTAAAAAAAACTCTGAATTCTAATTATGAAAATTCGACATTATTTTACATTAATTTAAAAAACTTTTATTTGTATATTATAGCAAAAAGGGGTAAATTCGACATTTCTTTAAAAAAAATAAACGAGACAATGAATTTATTGTAATAGTAATTAGTCAGTTAAATAATAAACATTTTTTAAAATATACTTAATTTTTCTTAAATTCTGTTAAAAATGACAAATGTTTTAAAAAAGACAAAGAATTTTCAGATTTATAATTTTCTATTATATTTTTTATATAATTAGATTTTCTTTTTTTTGATTAGCACAAATGCATCAATAACATCAACAACTGGGATAAATGCTTATGACGCCAACATTTTTACGTATCTTCTTACATAATTTTCCTCCTTCTCTGAGTCATTATATTGCGGAACTAGCCCAGAATCTTGTACGTGTCTCCATATTGACTTTTTCAGATTAAAGAAACACCCATGTACATCTGCATCAGGAAATACCTCATAGACCGAGTTAATTATTGCAATCTCAAAATCGGAAGTAACTGATAAAGGGTCATTTTGTATTTTGCTCTTTAAAACTTAATATATTTAGTTTCAAGTTTATTTGTCAAAAGAGCATAAACTTATGGCAAATTTTTTCCGTTTTTGATAACATGTACAGTAAATAATTGCTTGAAAATTGCTGGAGCTGCATCGAACGTGCCATCACACAGCCAATTTCTGTTCTCGTTCAATATTTGTAAATTTTTTTCGATACTAAAAATTAGCATTCGATTTTTGTTATCATTCGGATTATGGTTATCATACAACAAAAAAATAATTTTGTCTTCGCCAATCACTTTGAAATCCTCGTGCAGAACAAAATCTAAATCAACAGGCTTTTCATAATCGGCAAATTTATCAACTCGTGCATCGTTCGACATAGTTGCCGTGACGCGTTGTAAGTGGGCTAATTTGCGACGACTTCATCACTTAGATTTTGTTGTGCTTGTAAAATAATCTGGCGCGGCTTTGTATCCGGATGCTTTTCAGCCAATTCTCTTATGTTGCTTTGCACAGCTTTGACTTGAGTTTTAATTGTGGCGTTGTACTCGTGTGGTTTGATAGTAACTATAGGTTTTTTACGTCCCATTGTATAGACAGATCCTTTGCAGTTGGGAAATTCGGTATTATGGAAACGCCAATTTATTTTTCCATTTTTGGATTCATAGCCGATTTTGTATTAAAAATTTTCATCGTAATAGCCAACTGGCACTTCCATCTTTTTTATTGCGTGATGAACGTATTAAATTTAAATTTTAAATCTATATTTTCAAAGTTATTTATTAATTCTTCCATTAATAATATATAAAAATTTGTCTAAATTTGTCTAGTTTATACTCAGCAAAAATTATGTCGAGTTTATTCATGTCGAAATTATGTCAAGTTAATATTATGTCGAAATTATTGTTGTCCGAATGATTTGTCGAAAATAAACTTGTCGAAAATGATTTGTCGAAAATAAGACGATCCCTTCCCCTCAATGAAGAGCTAATGCCTGAGAAAAATATTAAAAAAAATTTAACAAAACAAAGAAACTTCAAAAACAAACAAAAAAAAGAAACAAACAAACTTTGAAATCAGAATAAATGCAAACAATTTGTTACTGCAACTCCCCGACACATTGGTCAGAGTGAGCTACTGTCGAACTCTGACAGTCGCTGATGACAAAGGCTACTTAACATGTGAGAACAGAATAGGGCAACTGTCCTTTCCACATTTATGTAGACTTCAAGATAGACCGGACTTTTCAACGACTCCTCTGTTCTACGCGACCACGCAACTCCTCCTCCAATTGCTCGCCTCTCTGAGTTGCGGATTGTAATTGTTCCTTTTGGGCACACAACTGATTGTCTTTAATCGACAATTGGAATTTTACCTCGCTGTACCTTTGACTCGATTGCTCATTTCTAACCCGTTACTAGTCCAACTCACTCTCTAATCTTTCCTTGTCTTCCGATAGTACCCGACAAATTTCGGAAGCTTCCAGAAACTCTGCTTTTAAATTAGTTACGGTCATAGCTTGCTCCAATTTAGCAGCTAGTTTCTCTTTTAATTTCTCCAAGTTGGCTTCAAAGTGCTGTTCCATATGATTAAGACCTCTTCTTTTCCATCTCTTAATGGTATCTTCTTTTATTTTTATTTGTGTTTCCATATTTTTAATTCCACCATCCACCGGGTTTTCGTGATGTTGCTGAATTTGACTTTCGAACTGAGTGGCATTTTTGGTGGTTTGCTCTAAATGCTTTTCCAAATTACTCTTTTCGTCCATAATCTTCCAACGTTCTAGCTCCCACTCGTCCTTTTTCGACTTTAGTTCGTTTATTTGTGTCTGAAATCTCGGCGTAAGTTCCGAATGTAAGTAGAGCTGGAGTCGGTAGAGGGTTAATTTTTACGTTGAGTTCTCGGCCTCGATGACTTAGTTCATTCAATCTTTGTCCAACCTAGTCCAACTAAGTCCAACCACTATTGGATGGATATCAGAGTTGACAAATCTTAGGAAGGCATTAGTTGTTTTGGACTTCTGGATTGTGAACTATATATACCACTCAACCGTGTGCGAAATTCCCTTTCCAATGGACTGTTAATTGACCATAAATAATTTGCATTATTATTCTCATTCGTTATGCTGGAGATCATAATGTCGTATTGAGCCATGGTGATTTTAATCCAATCTCTAAATAAAATTAAAAAAAGGAAAAAAAAATTATAATAATCCTGAAGGAGGAAAAGAAAGGAAAAAATGATTTTTACAAATTTTCAAAAATAATTTGAAATTTGAAATTATTTAATATATAAAAATTTTCGGAAAAAAAAATTTTTAACATATGTAAAAAATAAAGTTAAAGAAAAGTTATCAAAATTATGGAAATATATTTTAGAAAACATTACTCTAGAAAAATTTTCAAATATTAGGGATACATTAAAATCCGAGTCTATTGACAGGTTTCTTAACTCGAGTTCTTTAACGAGTTTTTCCCTTCTTATTGACCACTTGATTTGCCAGGTATTTATTTGGAATAAACGTCAGATCACATGAATATTCCAACTCAGTTTCGGTGTCAGACCGGCTAACTAAAAATGATTTATTTTTAGTCGACTGTACATCAGGTACTGGATTCAAATTCGATATTGTCTTGTTTTCCGTCTAAATTATGGTAATTTTCACTTACTTATCTTGTGGCCTAACTGGGTTTGTAATTGTTCTTCAATCCTTAAATTGTTTCCTTTTACGCTTTCTTGGTTTTTTTCTGAGGTAAAGTATCATTTTGTTTACGGACTCAGGATCACTAAATTTATCTTTCATGATACAAAAAAACTTTTATAAGCGATTATGGTGCACTAATTTGACTTTGGTTTTTAATCTATTTAATTTTTTTGTCCAATAATTTACAAGTCCTAATTTTGGTTATATTATAAATGGACCGTCCCGTTTTAGGGCAAGTTTTTTAGAAAGTCCTCTCTTGACTTCGGAATATTTAACAAAACTTAGTCTCCTACCTAATATTTACTTGGTTTAATGTTACGGTCGTAATAATATTTACTCTTTGGCATGTTGAAGTTTATGATCTAGTGATCAAATGCTCAATTAAAAAATAAGTATAAAAATTTCTTAAATTAACAGAAGATTTTTTTTTATTGGTAATGATTTAACATGTTATGCTACATTCTCAAAAAATTATTTTAATTCGATCAAAAAATAAATGAATTAATAATCGATTTTTAGAATAAAAAAAAAGTTTTCAAAATTTTAAAGACAAAAAAATTAACTTCTTAAAGATAATAAAAATTATAAAGCCAAATAATATGTAATATTTTGATTAATTTTCTAGTTAAAACGCCGAAAAAAGAATCTCATTGGACCTGAAGATCAGTCCATTCAAACCGACCGTCTTACATTACTGACAGAAGCCTTCCATTTACCTACACTAGGCCTAAAATAGCAGCGCCAATTCGATTTTAAACTGGCCCGTCTAACCGATGGTCCTAAACGAACGCCCTTACCGATCTTCGAAACGTTCAAAAAAATCAACACCTATACAAAACAGACCGAACCTTTCATTCAAAGCATCAATGACCACACATACCGAACAATCAAAGAGTCCTTAATTCTAATAAAAACGAACGAATTAAAATTTAGAATCGTATCGACCGTCAAATCAACCAAGCGACCTTTAAAACCGTTATAAGGCAAGTCTTAAATGAATTAGCATCCTAATCAAAAAATAAATGAAACTGGTTGCCGATTTGGATTCTCAAGTCCACCTTTAATACGTGAAAATGATTTGGAGATCCAAATTTTAAAAAAATTTAGTGACGGCATTGGACGAATTTAAATGACGTTTTTACTTCAAATATTTTTCTTAGAATTTCTTTATTAGAATTCAAAAAAGATTTTCAAAGTCTATTTTTGCAGTTTTTTTAAATCTCGCTTCTTTATTAAAATATCGTTTTTCTCTTTTAGATTTAATTTTTACAGCCCGATTGAAAACCAATATGGAATCAAAAAAGAACAAATGTTCAAGCAATTTTGTTACCGACAAAAAAATTGTGCCTTCCCGTTTAATTAGAAAGTAATTTTTATAAAACAAAATTTTGACTTATTTAATCAAATTTTTTTTAAGGGAAATCAAACATTCTCAGAAAAAAGTTGCATCTCGTTTTGTTTCTTACCCTTTTAAAAATTCTCAAGAATTTATTGAAAGCTTGGAAGCTAGTAAAACCTTTAATGATTTTATTAATAAAGCAGGAAGTTTTAATCACAAATTTTTAAGAAACAGTCAAGTGAGTTGAATGTTTCAAAATCTACAAAAATTGACATAATTGAAAAATCCATGGAAGCATTTCCTTATAGTGTATTTGATTCTACGGATCAAACATCATTAGATGTAAGTTTATTTTTATTTAGAAAGTTAAAATAAAAAAGATAAGCAAAATATTTATATAGAAAAATCAAAAAAGATTAGTAAAATAAAATTCTTATCAACAAATAAAGTTTTTTGAAACTTTTTCCGAAAATGTTGACTCAATAAAAAATTACTAACTTCTTAATGTCAAGAAATCGATGTTTCAAGATCAAATGATATTGATGGATTCCTGTTTTTTGCTCAATTTAAAAAAAGTATTAAAAAATTTAAGAAATCGAAGAAGAAATCTAAAGTTTAAAGTGTGTATGAGAAATTAAGCAGAAATAAACCTAGAAAATGCCCTAATTATGATAAATGTCGAGGAAAAGGAAACGCATCTAAAACTAATGATGTAGAAAAAGAAGGCAGAAGGCATTATGCTTTGCGAAATTGTCCTTAACTTATTAGCGAAGAAGATAAGAAGCAAATTAAACTTATTGAACAATTGTCAATTGGAGAAATTGGAATTTTAAAAAGAATTAATCCAATATAATTCGATTAAAGAAGATTTTAATACGAGTACTTTTTGTGGCATTAATTCGATTGAGACTAAAAATGTACTAACAAATCATAGTGTTTTGTCTGAATTCAAAAAAATTCCGGGAAACTGATTTGATGAATAATTTTCTTGCCCATACAAGTTCATCGAATTTATTTATTAAGGATTCAGAGGTAATAATGATACTTTCAATTTTTTGCTAAAAAAAAAGCTGTAAATCTTTTAAAAAAATTTTTTTTTAATGAGAAATGTTACATCAATAATGTAATTATCTTGCTCAGAAATTTGAAATGTTGAAGAAATTAAAAATCTGCGATAAAATTTAATTTCGCATCTAAAAATTTTCGAGCAAGTTTAAACGCTTGAAATTTGATCAAAAATTTTATTTTGCTCAAAAATCAGCAATTCATTTCGCTAAAAAGTAATTCAAATTTAGATTTTTTTTTTTGGGTTCCTTGTCCAGACCCGATTGACATTCTTAGTAGAATCGAATCCGATACTGAATCATTAAAAGAGCTATAAGATGATTTATATATTCCTAGAGTGTCTAAAAAGCCTAGTATCCTGAAGTCGATTAGTCTTGATTTGCAAAAAAATAGTCAAATAAAAGAAAATGAAATACATGAAATCCTGAAAGACCCGAAATACCAATCAAATTTATGTTTTCTCAGTGAAAAACTGATTGATAAGTTAAAAGACTTGAATAAAATAATAAGCATTCACCTCGAAATATACAGGCGAGAATCCTCTGATTTACAAATGAAACTAAATTCTGTGCACGAACAAAATACAAATTTGAAAAATAAAATAAGTGACCAAACTGAAAAATACAGTTCAGAGAAGAAAGATTTAAAAATAACGATTAAAAAGGAGTTATTTAGAATCTATAATGAAAAAATAAATTCTTGTTAAAAGAAACACTGAAGATATAAACAAAATTTTGAAAATGAAAAGAAAAACCTAAATGAAATTATTAAAATTTAATAAAAGAGAAAAACAATGTTATCGAAACAAATGAATATTTGAAAGTAAAAGTAAATTTTGAAAGAAAATAAATATAATTAATGATTAATTTAAATCCAAAGTTGGATGAAACGAACAAAAAATTTCAAAGGAGGAAGAGATTCACATTTGAACGCTGCGAAAATATAAATATTGAACCGATTGAATTTTGCTGTTCTAATGTGCAGAAAATTAATGCCCAAGCGATGCCCACTTTTCCAAAAATGTGAAGGAAAAGGGAATAATAAAACCGAGAATGGAAAAAGACATATTAGGTTTGAAAATTTTCCATTATTCGGGAAAATTGGATCGGAAATAAATTTAAAAAAGGATTTAAAACAAACAACTTCTGAAAAAGAAAAGATATTAAAAATGAATCAAGAGTTGAATACAAAAATTTTTGAATTAGAACAAGAGTTGCTTTCGATAAAAAACCAAGAAATTTTTGGTAGAACAAGCGTTAAAGAAAATGAAAAATTAATTATTGAGCTAAATCGAAGTAATGATCAATTGCAAAAGTGTTATTTAAGTTTTTATTTTTGATTAAATATTATATTATATTTATATATTTATCTATATGTATTTTACTATTACTTTAAACCCTTGCGCATAGGCGCAGCAGTTAATACCAGGCCCTA
>QEOQ01000704.1:855858-872915 GCA_010279815.1 Brachionus plicatilis
ATTTTTTCTTTAAACCCGACATCTGAATCACTGTCGCTCGAAGACACATTTCCTGTGGACATAGGTTGCGTACTAATCGTGTCCGTGACATTGTGTTCAGGTTCATTATGATTTTCTATCGGCTTCCACCTTGGATTATTCAAATTTTTGGTGTACTTTCTTTTTTGCCTATCGGGTTGTTCGACTGGTTCTTCTTTTATTGTAGGTAAACTATGTCCACTGCGGAAGTAGTACTTTAGTCTATTTTTGTGGAGCTGTCTCACTTTCGAGCGAGGACTTGATGCAAGTTTTATTAAATAGTCGCAGTTGTTCTCGTTTTTCCCAACGACTACAAATGGTCCATGGTATTTGTGTGCCAGACCATGTGAAAGACCCTTTTTCAATTTTGGATGATCCGTCAATACGTAATCTCCAATGTTGAACTCAAATTTCTTGATCTTTCTGTCGTGGTCCAATTTGGCTTAGTCCATTCGACAATTTCTATTTTTTGTCGCCATTTGGTAACACTTTTTTAGTTTCATCTTAAGCTCTTGAAGATAATTGGTCGCCACTGCTGGGAGATTTTTCTCAACTATATCATCGTAGTCTTCCAATACTATTACCTCTCCGTGCTCATTCACTATTTTGTACTCAGTTAAAATTTTTTCTCTTTCGAGTAGGTCAGTAGGTGGTATAATTAGGTCGATGAGAATTTTAGGCCTTCGACCGAACATCATTTCAAAAGGTGTTTGGCCAGTTGAACTATGTTTACTAGTATTGTAAGCATACGCCAGTTTATTTAAGTTAAGGTCCCAACTCATTTGGTCGTCATCAACAAATGCTGCAATCATCTTCTTAACTGTTTCACTGTGATTTCACTTTGACCATCACATTGTGGGTGAAATGGAGTTATTTTTAACTTTCGTATGTCCAGATGCTCATAAACCAGATCTAAAAGCTTTGATTGATATTGTTTTCCCCCGTCTGATAATATTGATTCCGGGATTCCATATCTACAGCACCATTTATCCACTTTATTGTTTGCAACTGGCGGGGTTTTACTGCTGTTCAGTGCATGAATCTGTATCAGCTTTGTAAAGTGATCTACTATCACTTGGAGATACTTGTTACCACAGTGAGTTACCGGGAATGGTCCTGCCAAATCTGTGGTAATCAATTGATTAGGACGACATGGTGTTAAATAGATCAACTCAGCATGTCGCGCCGGCTGAGTGAGCTTGATCTTTTGGCACACATCACAACATTTGACACATCTCATGATGTCGTCTTTTAAAAATTGTCTGTAAAATCTATCGGTTATTTTTGACATTGTCTTGGATTTCCCTAAATGACCATTGTAAATTGTGCTGTGAACTTGGTTGACAATTCGCTCGACTATTTGTTTTGGTAAGACTAGTTGCGTTGTTTTGAAACCATACCTATCTTCACTATGACGATATAGAATACCATCCACAAGTGTAAAATGGTCGTACTGTTTGTACAGTATACGTCGTGTTGGGCTCTCAAAAATCGAGATCTTAGGTTTCTGAACCCCATTCTCCAAGATAAGTCCTTTTATCCACTGGATATCTTCGTCCTTCTCTTGTTCTTCTTTCAGGCTCTCAAATTCATTTTCGATAGAAGAACTTGGGTTCTGAGCTATTCTATCGGCGTTTGTTATTTCACTCTCCGAATTAGAGCTGCTGTTTGTATTCTGTGTTGCATCATCTATGCTATGTTCACTCCCACTTTCCGAAGATGAAGAGACTTCACCGTGAATTTCTTCAATACTTGCTACCAATTTGTCGTGAAAATCGTTTTTTTCATCTGCATAGTTATCTTCTGGTGGTAGTCTTGATAACATGTCGGCTACGACGTTTTCTCGACCCGGCTTGTAGACAATTTCAAAGTTGTATATGCTTAACTTTAACATCCAACGTTCTAACCTAGGACTCATGTTGGTCTTGTTTTTTATCCAAATCAAAGGTAAGTGATCTGTTTGGACTTTGAAAGGTCTGCTATAAAGAAATTCATGAAAATATACGATGCTCTCAACCGCACTTAGAAGCTCTTTTTCTACTGTAGCATATTTTCTTTGAGCTTTTGTAAAAATTCGGCTAAAAAATGCAATTGGCCTTGGAAACCCATCAAATTCTTGTTCGAGGACCGCACCGTAATCGTAGTCACATGCGTCTGTTGTTAAAATCATTTGTTGTTCGAAATTGGGTAAAGCTAACACAAGTTCACTGCTAAGGACGATTTTTAGTTTCGCAAAATGTTCATCAGCTTCTTTGTTCCAAATAAGTTGTACTTTTTTCCCATCGACTGCGCCATTTCGTTTCCGACAACTCTTAGGTACACTTTTTAAACCCATTAACTCATAGAGAGGTCTGGCTAATAGTGCGTAGTGATCAATGAATCGGCGGTAAAAGTTTGCAATGCCTAACCAGGATTGAAGTTGGTTAATTGTTGCTGGTTTCCCGTATTTCGATAGGCCCAATGCCCTATTTGGGTCCGGTTTAACTTTGGATATCACATTTCCCAACAACTGAATTTCGAATTCAACTGGAACACTTTTTTCGAATGAAACTTTTAATGATCTCTTGTTCAATGTATCCAGAACAGCCATTACAGTGTCCAGATGATAATTGATCCCATTCTTTTCACTCTTTGTAAATATAATTGAGTCATCCAAATAAACTCTTAGAGAATTATCGATTATAAATCGTTGTAAACATGCTTCAATAAAACGTTGAAACCATGCAGGGGCAGTTTTGATTCCCATTGGCAATGAAAGATACTCAAACAGACCAAATTCACAGATGAAAGCAGTGTCCTGTATGGAGTTAGGATGGACAGGAATTTGGTGGTATGCTGCTTTCATATCGATTTTAGTAAAAGTGTCTGCATCTGCTAGTTTGGCATAAAGATCCTTTATGGATGGAATTGGATAGTTATCGTCCTTTATCACTTTGTTAAGTGGCTTGTAGTCCACTGTGATTCTTATAGAGCCATCAGCCTTGTCTACTCCTCGTATAGGAAAACACCATTGACTTCTACTTGGTCGAATAATCCCTGCCTTCAGTTGTCTATCCAGTTCAGTGTTAACTTTCTCTTTCAGATTCCACGGTAGTGGTCTACATCTACATTTGATTGGCTTCTGGTTTGGGTCTTGAAACTCTATTTCAAATGCAACATCTGAATTTCTTTCTGGTTTTAAATCCAAGACTGATTTTGCTGAAACTTCTTCAATTTTATTTTTCAAAAAAGCACGTGCATTTTCAACAGCCTCCATATTGAGATCATCTTTTGACAGGCTCGTTTCCTTCAATTCCGCAACGATTTCAGTCTCAATCACAGTACCACAAACTTTTGGTTTTGGGACTTCTCCCACCCCTTTTCCGAAGTTATTTTCGGAATGGACTTCATCAAAATTGGTAATACTACCGACTTCCTCCTCTTTCACATTGTGAAAAGTACATGATTTAATGGTTTTTTTACAACGTTTCTCACGCATTTCTTCTCTAAAAATTCTTCTTACCTCATCAGACATTGTTTTTACCATTGTCTTTATGTGTTCAAATCTAGGCCCAATGTGCTTCAGCTTGTTTATCAAATCTCTCTCCAAAAGACAATCATTATTGGAAACTGTCTCAGTGACCAATATCTCCACATTCTTAAGGATTTCTTCTCTTGAAACAATACAGCGTGAGAGCTTCACCTTGCCAAGAATTTTTATCGGACCTGAGCATGAGAACAGCTCGCTACCCGAGTGAATTTCCAGTTCTGTTCCAGGTGCATGCCTTTTTATAAGATTGAACGTTTTTGTGTTGATAATTGTCCTATCTGCTCCACTATCACATAGGTAATTGACCAGTGTGTTATTGAAAATTGCCACACCTATCACTGGTCTTTCTCGGTTAAGACGCTTTCTTAAGTTAACAGCGTTAATTACGTGAAGGGGCTCACTGTTGCCTTTATCTTCAAATTTAACCTGTTTCTGCGTTGACTGGTGTGGGTTAAATGCTTTGTCTTGTCTCTGATTGTTTGGTTCCCTTGGATTATTATAAGGATAGGAATTTGATTTAAAATTACCACCAAACGTCTGTTTTAAATTTGGTTGAATTGCGTACCTTCTATTCTGGAGAGCATCACTTTCACTTGTGGTGCTATTATAGAAAGGTTGCTTATCGAAACTAGACATCTTGCAGTCCGCATAATTAATCAAGTCTTGAATTTTGTAAACTTTTTCGGTTTCGATATGTCTCATTTTCAACATTTTTGCTCGAACCTTTTCACGAAGACGTTGATTATACAATCTTTTCACAAATCGATCTTGAATTAAGCGATCAATGTCGTCGGAAGTTTCCGTTTTTGGAAATATTTGTTTTACCAATTGCGTTACTTTTTCGCCATAATCTAGAATAGACTCACGTGGCGATTGCTTTAAGTCTGACAATTGATCCCAGTTCACAGTGCTTTTGAATTTCACTGTATTTGTGAATTTATCACACAATTGCCTTTTGAAACTGTCGAAGCCTTTAATTGGTTCATTGCGGCACTCATCCAAATTTATAATACGTCTAAGGACTCTGTTGTCTACAAGACTAATTGTGATGTCAAGCCAGTCGGACTTTTGAAATTGCTTCAAATAAATCTCCAATACAATGAACCACGATTTCACATCCATTCCTTCCTTGAGCTCGTTCGGTGCCTTAATAGCGTGTGAATTTCGAGCTTCGCTATACAAGGTCTTATAAATCCCCTCGTTTCCAAATTGCATGGCATTAACAAAATTAACATTGGCTGCCGCTGAGCCACTTGTTTGGATTGAAGTCGGCGTGCAAGGCCTCCCTTTTATAAGACGGATTGTCCCATACACTAAGATCAAAGTGATGATTAAAATCACTGTCTCCATTGGGATTGTGACGATTGACGTCTTTCCAAATTGGATTGATTTTGTACATGTGTTGATTAAATGAGATATCAATTTATCATACATTGACTCTGTCTTACAAAAAGTGAACGCATGTGTTTCACACGTGACAACAAAACTCCAAAATAAAATTGTAAATGCGATTTTGCACATTTTGAGAAAAGGTTTTTTTTAAGAAGAGAAAAGGAAAGATATCTTAAAGCCTAACTTAAACTGAAAGTTAATGACATTTTTTTACAAAAAAAAAATATTAGAAATGTTTTTACAAAAACAAGGGCATAAAAAAAAGACTAAATAAAAATGTGCATCTCAAGAGATTTTTTATCGAATTAGATTTACAATTATTATATATTCTTTTGAAGTAACTTGTTTTGCACTAATTGCGAGGAACGAAGCGAAGATGCTAATAATCAGACACATGTGTATTTAAAATTCGATACAGCAAGTTGATTTTGCTGGAGGGTATTGCTTACTCTAAGCGATTTGATTGGTTAAACAAAAAAAAATATTTTTTTTTGAATCTAAATAAAATTTGACATTGACATCAATAAAATTCGATGTTATATTTTAAGTCTTTACTAGATTGCCCAAAAAAAATTAATTTTTGTAAATGCAAAGAATAAAAACTAAGAGTTTTTATCATTTAAGTAACAACTAAAAAATACTTGTTTCTATAAAACTTAATTCTTAATTATAAAACATGGACGGGTCCAAATATTTCAAAAGCATTTTCAAAGTTTCGGCATAAATAAAGGATTATAAAGAGAGGTTCAAACAAGTCAATTTTTTAAAAAATAAAATGAAAAAAAAGATTGTTATCTTTTGAAAATTAAAATTTTCGGATTATAATTTGAAACTGAAATCGAGAAAAGATTCAAAATGCTTTTAAATTTTGAATATATTATTTAATGTTTTTAATTTTAAGTACCGGTCAATTTATTGAAAGATGAAGGATTCTCCAAATTTTGATCGAACTTAAAATCGAAAAAATTTAAAGGGGTTGGAACTAAAAATTTCATTTTTAAAAGACGAGAAAGAATCTCCGGTAAAAGAAAAGGATAAATTGATTAATGAGCAAGATCAAAGTATTAGTAAATTGCAAAAATATTAATTTGGTTTTTATTCTTGATTAAAAATTATATTTATTTTTAGTGAAAATCATTAGCTCAACAAAATATTAATGGAAACAGAAGAAAATATTCAAAATTATGTTCAAAATAAAGAACCTAAAAAAGACCAAAGTTTAAATACTTTAATCGAACAAATAACGATCGAATATTCTAACATCATTCAAAAAACGCAAAATGAATTAAAACTTTAACCAGTCTTATTCAGATAATTGTGATACAATAAAAGACAAATTTAATTATGTGCGCAGTTCATGGGAGGCCTTCTCGGACGTGTATGCCCAATTTTATACAAAAATTATTCGAGAAAAAAACAAATCAAATTTGGCAAGAAATTTAAGCGCTGCTGGCCCAAAAAATCCACAAATGGGACAAACCATTTCAAATTAGCAACCGATTTAACATAAGAACAATTGGGTGACAAAACCTTTAAAGCAATAGGAAAAGGTCCGATTACAGAAAAGAGAAGAAAAAATTGAAACATTGGAAAATATTAATATACTTTTAACATTTTAATAGCTTTTTTAAAAAAATTTAGAAAAAAAAAAAATTTTTTTAGATTTTAATTTCTAATTGGTAAATTATTTTAAATTCAATGAATCTTTAGGAAGTATAATTAAAAATACTAAATCTTTTAATCATAAATTGATAAAATTACTTTTAACATGGTATAAATTACTATTGATATCTTAGAAACTCATCAAATTAATTCAAAAGTAATTCGAAATCTATTAAGATGTTCTGATAATGAATGGTATATAGCAAACAATATTTTGGTTATAATAATTTTAAAAATTCGATGTTAATTTTCACTTGGTTTAAAACAAATACCAATAATTATGCCAAAATTGTAGAGAACAAGAAAGATTTTAAAAAAATGGATATTGAGTTTGAAAAATCAGAATTTCAAAGCTTTAAAATCTCTGGTAGCAATAGAAAACGCCTTTTAATTGATTTTGAGGAGGCCATGAACAAAAAACTTAATTAATCTGGATTTAAATGCTATTTTAGTTGTAGCAACAACTGGTTTAAGAAAAACAATACATACAAAAGCAATAAAGAAATATGGTCTGGACTTTATAAATGTATTGCTCCAAATTGTACAAATTTTGTAAGACCTGTACTAAAAAATAATTCAGACTCTAAATCAATAGTCAATCTTTTATATTGTGATTCTTTCGATCATTGTCAAGTTAAAAAACAAGTTAGAATAGTTGGAGAACGAAGAGACGCACTTGGTTTGAGGCTAAAATCTGATGGAATATTAAATACTTATAACACAATCAAAATGTAGAGCATTGTAAAGAAAAAAAGTTCAAAAAAATTTTCTTAAATTATAATTTATCTTTGATTTTTAATTTATTAAATTTTAACTAATTATTGATTGATTTAGCAAATTCAATTCGAGTGAATACTTTGCACAAAATAAAGAATGAACTAAACAATCGCTTTCGACTGAGCCGAGATTTAATTTTTGACCTTCGAGCAACTAAAGTTCTTTGAGAAAATTTAGGAATATCAGCTTATTCAGAATTTTTGGGGTACGTCCATAGCATTTCATTAGATCCTTATGGTTTCCTTTTAATGAGTGACATTCAAGTAAATTTTAACGTTTTTAATATAAATATATCTATTTATCTTTAGAATTTTTTAAGATGAAAGTCTGGAATGCAATTAAAATTAATTATCCTTTCTCGTTCATCGATGCAACAGGCAGTATTCATAAAGATGTAGATGGTCAGAAGAAACCTCTGCTATATTCATTTGTCTTTCATGTTGAAAAAGAAAACAAATAATACCATTAGCAGAGTTTATTTCAACCGATCAAAGTTCGAAATCGATTTCAAGTTTCTTTCACTTCATCTACTATAATTTGGAAGAAAACACAACAAAAAAACAATTTTTAATAGCACCAATTATTGTAACTGATATTTTATGGGCATCAATAAACGCAGTTTTAAGAGTTTTTAACAAGTTTTAAATTAAAGAATATCTCGAATGGTATTTTTTAAAATTATTAGGGAATGCTAAAGATAAAGCTGATGTATTGATATTTGAGCTTGAAGACTTCTCTTCGGTCTGAAGCTTATTCTTCAGTTCGTCAAGCTTTTGATTAAGGCTGGCAAACTTTAAGCTAGATTTCAACCGGTTTTCCTTGACAATATCATAGTAATTATCAATCATTCTCTTGAAATCCTCAGTTTTTAAATCAATTATTTTGTTTACTGCAAATAATAATTTTTACTCTGAGAATGCAACTTTTTATTCTGTCGCGGTTAAAAGCCGCAGCGATTTTCTCGTTAAAAAAAATTTAAATATTATACTGAATATAATGTAATCGTACCTTTGAGCTGTTCGACAGAATTGAAGATACATTTGATGACTTAAAAGAGCAAAATGAAATAATGGAAATTTATAAAAATAATGAAAAGAAATCTGAAAATCCATTCTAACATCAAATTTATATCATTCAACCTGTAAAAAGCACAAGTTTTAAAAATCTAAATCTTCCATTCAAGTCATCATTTATCAATTTCCAAATCATTTTAACTCGTGCTACGCGAACTTGGGAATCCAAATCATGGTTTGATTTACTTTTTAAAGTATGATTATTTAAATTCTTTTTTATTTTTTAAATCTTATTCAAAAATTAAAAATTTATGAAAAACACCTTAAGAAAATATGCAAAATTTCAAGTCAATTAATAAATTGATAGAAAATATTTAAAAAAATGATGAATTTTGACAAAAACCATTAGTTTTTGGAGGACGGCTTTTTTTTTTAGCCCT
This sequence comes from Brachionus plicatilis, assembly GCA_010279815.1. NCBI lineage: Eukaryota > Metazoa > Rotifera > Eurotatoria > Ploima > Brachionidae > Brachionus > Brachionus plicatilis. The sequence goes on from QEOQ01000704.1 coordinate 864,690, forward strand.
AAGTAGAAAGCTTAGAACTCTATCCCTGTCCGGGTCGTAGGCTTTATTTTGTGCCGAAAACCTTTAGTTCAGGCACAGCCTGAACTATCCCTGAGCTTACGAATGTGAGCGTGAGGGACCTCAAACTCCTTTGAAAATTTCCGTCTGTGGCGCGAAATACGCGTCCACTTCTATTATAGTTCCGGACTGAGGAGTGATTTTATGAGGTCTGAACCTTAAAGATGACGGTTCTTCTGAGGAGGGAGGAGAGCTGTTGGTGGTAGAAGTTGGGTTTGCCGACCCTTCATTGTCTTGGTTGGCGTCTCCTTGTGACTCTTCGATTTCTTTTTCTGAAGCCTCAGAGATGTCCTCGTAACGTTGAAGGTATTGGATTCCAAATCCTTCCTGATACCCGGCGGGAGCCGAGCTTAAGCTCTTTAAAAGCGCACACATCCAAGTTTATTAACGAATAGCATATTATAGTAATAAAAAGTTAATTAAGTAATAACTTAAAACGAGATTAAATATATATTTGGTTCACCTAACCACCACACACTCAAGTATAACCAACACATATTAAAATCCCTATGAGCACACAACCTTAGAAGAACACATTTGATTGTGTGTTATTAAGTTAAAAAAAAATTTTATATAAAAATTACAAAATTTTTTTTACCTTGAGATAATAAAATATTTGTTTTTATATATGGCATTTTCTTTCGTGTTTTTTAACAAATTTAAATAAAATTTTGAAAATGCATTTAAAATGTGCGATGTTACAGATATATTTTATTTTAGAAATATTTCTAGAAAATTTTGCAATTACGCTCTATTGAAATTATATACATGTTTCAAAAATAGATTATTTAATTTAAGATGAAATTTTGAAAAAATTTACAATTTTTCTTTTTAATATAATATTATTTTAGTTTATTTTACAATAATTTGGTAAATTTTTTTAAAAAACTGAAAGCTTTGATTAAAAAAATTTTTGTATTGCTCTCTTCTTCATTAAGATATTAATTAATATCGTGTAAAAAAATCCAAATTCTTTATCGCCTTTGTTTAGTTTTGACTTTGTTTCGACGAGATTCTCATAATTAATTTATTCTTTAGAGCTACACGTAAATGAAACTACTTGAAAATTTCCTCTAATTATTTAGATAAATAAAACAAAAAAAGAGCTAGCGTCAAACTTCATTTTTTTAATTAATGCGCTTTAGGTATAAATTGAGTAATTTAAATGAAAGATAAATTACGAGAAAATTTTATCATTAATTTCTAAATTTTCAGTTGAAAATATCTTAAAATATTCTATCAATTCTGAAGCCTCATTTACAGAATCACAACTTTGATGCATTCAAAAAAACTTTCTCATTTATGTTAAAGCATAGAAAAATTTCACTGCATTTTCAAAAGAAACATTATTAAAGCTTAATGACATATCAGATATAGTGAGAGTATCATTTAAGGGTGAGGTAAAAAAACATAAAAAGAGAGTAAAACACAAGTTATATAAAAAATAACTTAAATTGTTACAATGAGAAAAAAATGCCAGAACAAGTAAAAAACAAGTCAAAGTTTGACTTGGACCTTGAAATTTTTTTTATATATGACAAGTCTTGGCTTGCCCATGACTTGTGACTTTTTTACAAGTCTGGTATTAATTCAAGTCTTTATTTTAATTATAATTATTCATCTGTTTGATTTGTGCAGGGCTTAAGCTCATTCAGATTAATAATAATTAACAAAAATAAACTATAATTACAACATTCATCCACCATTAGACCACATGAAAGTTTTGAGTATAATGTGATCAAATGAATGCATTTAGTTCTTTATATTTCACAATTTTTTATTATTAAAAGTTTAAATTTCTAATAGGTGATAATTTTAATTTAAATTTTCTGACAAAAAAACAATCTTGACTCTTAATTTCATTAGTAATACTCACTCACTTTTTCTTTTAAAAGAATCAAACAATGTATTTCTTAAACAGCCTTATTTGGGTCAAAAATCAGCTTGAAGATCTTCCATTTTGAAAATCCATTTATTCATTTGATTAAAAGAATAATTTTTTAAAGATAAAGTAAGAGAATTTTGAATGACCTTTAGAAAATTTTATTCGGTCTCCTGATTTTCCCAAAATTAATAATGTTAATGACTCAAAAAGGAAGGAAATTGAATTCACTATTAAATTTAACTAATTAAAAATCACAAATATCAAATTATATAATAATCGCTAATTATTACAAAATATAATTTTAAATTTTCTTTTGACATATTTATTGTTTAATATTTAATACATTTATTTATTTTTTTATTTGTACCGAGCTAATGTTCTTTCAGATTATTTATAAAATTAACATAATATTAAATAGATTGTACAAAGATAATTGATCCAAAACCCTTTATAAATCCTTCATAAAAACCTTTAAAAGGCATATAAAAAATCTTCAAAATCTTGTTGACCGGGTAATTAAGATAAATCTAATTTAAAAAAAATATAAAACAAAATAAGGTTTCAAATTTCGAAATAAGTGATTTTAATAGAAGAATTTCTATTAATTTTTTCAAATAAATTAAAAAAAAATTGATTTTTTTTGTAATTAAGTAATATTAAAATTTTTTTACTGCCCTTTTGGTTGTCTGCAAAACAATATTTTCACCTTCATATTCTGTTTCCTTCTTTTCTTTAAACTATTTCTAGATATTTCTCGGTTCATTATTATAACTAACTATAACTGCTTTTTTACAAAATTAAATTATTTATTAAAAATTTTAAATTTAAATTTTATTTTGAATATTCCAAGTGTTAATCGGTCTCTTAAGGACAGGGGCACTAGCCTGTTGATTTAGCTTGAAACTTGAATCAATTTTGTTAATCAATTAATTGGTTTACTTGCAAAATAGAGTACTCTATTTTAAAGACATGTCACCCAATTCGGATGATTACGTTAAAATAAAAACAAAAATAATAGCAATTATTACATTTCCAAATTTTCTTGATTGGCACATAGGTTCGATTTACATATTTTAAATGGGAAAAAAAAAACAAGAACCACAAGTAAAATCTAGAATCACAATTAGCAGAACAAAATGTTACGAGATGTATAATTATTTAAAAAAGACTCTCAGGTTCTTTCTAAAATAAGTTATCAATTAAAACTTGTAAAAAGTCGTCAAACGTTTCGAAAATTTGGTCTAGGAAAATTCGGGAGCTCATGTTAAAGATAAGTTAAGTAAGCAAATTGACAAATGATGATAAACGTCTTTATTTAATGTTTCTTAAAAAATAAGAAAGAAAAAAAGGAAATATTTACAAGAAAAAATTATACACAATTTATTTTTTGGTATTAATTAAAGTCTTGAGTAATATGAAAGGCAGATAGCTCTATTTCGACTTGTTTTGGGGGCTCCAGTTTTCGGAGGCCTCCCTGAGTAGCTGGGAGGCTTCGTGGTTACCACGACTACGTTATCCCTTTGAGGGATGTAGTTTGCCTGGTTCAAAAGTTCCCTCTAATCGAAGAATCTGTTTGCCTTCTCCCAGCCTACTTTTGATACCACAAAGAAGAGGTGTATTCGCTTCCTAACCTCATCCTGAGTGAGGTCTGAGAGCCTATTGTTCTCATTGTACACGGCGAGCAGGAGCTCAAGCTCGTTATAATCCCTAGCCTTAAAATTTCGGTAATCCCTGGCTGCCAGTGCATTTCTTAAACTGGCTGCCAAAGCTGGAAATTTGGGAGGCCCTGTAGAAAAAAAAAGGATTACCTTGGGTTCCGTATGGCTGGAGAACCTATATCCGCAGTCCATCGTAGAGGCGGTCCCGTTGGACACCGCCTGTTGTCGATCGGCCAGCACTTGTAGCTGGGTTTGCATCGTCCCCATCATGTTGGCCAGGCCAGTGAATGTGTTCACGATATTAATCTCGCCGGCCTGCGGTGCCTGTGGTTGTTGGCGTTGCTGCTGTTGCTGGAGCTGTTGTTGTTGATGTTGTTGCTGTTGTTGCTGCAGAAAATCTTGCTGGGCCTGCTCCTTGTCGAGCTAACGTTGCATCGATCGTCAGCTATGTCAATGTGCACTGTCGGGCCGTTCACATTTGCTTTCTTAAAATTAAAAAAAGTATGGTTTGCATGCCACAAGTAAAGATGCATGCAACTTTAGATATAAATTAAAAAAATTGCATAAAATTTGAAAAATACAATATTGAAATTTATCGAGAAAAAGTGAATGTATAAAGAAAAAAATTTATTTATTTGCATTATTAACTTTCCTAAAAAATTAAAAATAATCGATAATTTTAGTTAATTTTGAGCATACTTTTATTTTAAAATCTATTTTTTTTGAAATTTTTAATGTAACAAACTATGTTAATCAATGTTACATCAAGAATTTTATAAAATTCTGCCTAAATCTTCAGGAAATTGAGCATTTTGAAATAAATGAGCAATTTGATATAAAGTTTTGATCATAAACTTCAACAGGCCTACTCTTTTCGACTTTGGTATTTGTAATTGTTTGAACACAATTAAAGACTTCATTAAGTTTTTCTTTTGACTAACGAAAATATAGGTCAACACGTGTTTGCTCATTGTAATTGTTCTCAGTTTCGGTTGCGTTTAAGTCAACTGTTACTTCCCTTTCCCCATTATTTTCAGCATATTCGGTAATCATCAAGTCAATTGTGATTTTGGGTTTTCTACCCACTCCTACTCCTGTATTACATGCACCAAGAATGGAATTCATATTTATACCTATATGCTTGTGTCAAGAACACGAGCTTATAATTAAGTCAAGATGTGAGCTTAGTGCTTAATGTATATGTCAGCATTTCGAAGCGTCTAAATTCTGGGATAGGTGACAAGTATAATTCTTACTTTTCTTTGTCCATCAGTTGACAAGCTGATGAAAAAGTGATTATTCAGGGTAACACATCCGTGTCTTACCTAAATCTTCTATTTGGATCTGGTAACGCTAAGACTTTTTCTGATGTTTACAATTTTCGTATAATGTTAAAAGATTCATCACATTTTTCATTCCAGTTTGATTTATTTTTTTTAGCTGTAATTGTTTCCTCCTTTGTCGTTAATATATACAAAGGAGGGAAAATGCTCCATAAATTTTCCGTAATATTGAGCGAAGTCTAAGAAACTTTGTAATTGTGTTAGTGTAAATAAGATGAAATTTTGAGTCAAAGTCATCTAAAGACTTTAAAAACCCATGAAATATTGGAGTTTCTATAAATCAACAATTAAAACTAGAGGAGACGCTGATTTTGATAGCTATCCAGAACAGCTAGTTTGGGCTGATACAAAGGCTAGAAACCCTGTTGATCAAGTAGAGATGTTTAATAGCTGCTTTGCATCTATAGCGTCTTCCATTTTGTCTGGGGAAAATGACTCGTTTAAATTCATTTTTGATGTATTTAAGGAACTAAAACAAAATGGTTCTTTTTTTATATCATTTTTTTTAATTCCATGAGTTTATTTTGATGATATTAAAACGCTCTGGATGAATTACCCACTTCTAGCTCACCTGGTTTCATTGGATTGCACTCAAAATTTTTAATAAGTCTTCCTGAGATATGCATTCCCATTTTACATATACTCTTTAATGAAAGTCTTAATTTGAAAAGTATTCCAGACGACTGGAAATTAGATTTAGTAAACCCTTTAAATAAGAATAAAGGTGATTGATCAGATATCAATAACTATATCTGTTTTATCGCCAATTTCGAAAATATTTGAAAAACTTTTGGCGAAGAAGATAAGCTTTATTTTGAGTCAAACAGTATTTTTTTTTAAGGGTCAGCATAGTTTTAGATCTGGACATTCCTGTCAAACGGCTGTTCATGAATACTTTAGTGAATTAAATTTCGCGTGAGAGAATAAATTAACAACTTTTTCCTTATTTATTGACTTTAAACAAGCTTTAAATGTGATAGATTCTAATCTGCTTCTTCTAAAACTGTTCCACTATGGTTTTGAAAATGAGTCATTGGGCTTACTTTCTAATTATTTTACAAATAGATCACAAATATTTCGCCTTGAAAAAAAAAAATCAAAACCTGTATCTCTTAAATTAGAAGTTCCACAAGGTTCAGAAAAGGTCAGAAGGTCTGGCCACATTCTGAAAAGAACTTAGAGACTGTATTAGTTAATTTTCAATTGATTTTTAATATTGTAAATGATTGGTGTTTTTACAATATGTTTGGTATAAACTGGTCAAAAACTTTTTTTTATTATTTTTAAATAAAAGAAATCTTTTGTTCCAAAAATTAATTAATTCTGTTTGTTTAGATTACTGTTTGATAAACTTCATTTTCCAAAAATCGAATTAAAATAACTATAGATAAAGTGGACGATCTGTTTTTATAACAAATTATACTATTAATTATTAAGGAAAGTCAAAACGATTACATTTTTCAATCGAAATAAAATTTACAAAAAATAATTTGGGATAAGGGAAAGGGCCTTTGATGAGTTTGGAACTTTTTTTAAAGAATTCCCTTTTAGAAGATATTTTTAAATATTAACCTTTAAGAGTACTTCTGCCGTCTGCAGGTCCCAAGCCCTGGTGAGAAAAGAGGAGGATGCTGGCAGCCGCTGTATGTGGCTTCTACCTAGTTTGCAAAAGAGCAGTAAGATGGGTACATAGATTTAAGGATCTGTGTCCAAGTCTTGTCGTATGATGATGCCGCTGGCTGCGACCATCATCCAGTTTAGAATCCGAAAGGAGCGGGAGCTTGTTTTACAGCTGACCCTTTTCAAANAACTCTGAAATTTATTATTACAATATATAATTTAAACGTAATATTATTTATTAAATAAAAATTAACAATATTAATAGAATTATTACACAATCAATGAATTCATCTCTAATATAATTAAAAAATAATTTTCTTATCACAAATTGAACAATTTAATAAAAAAAACACAGATAAATTTATGATTTTTCCTGCAACCACTTGGACAATAAAGAATTGGTTCGGCGTCTACTAGTGATACCCACAAGAAAGCTTTCTATAGATTTAGCCTGAGATTTGAAATTTTATGAATAGATTTAATTTTTTTATTATTTAATTATCTGTTTGTTTATTAGTATTTTGGAGTTAAAAGTCATTTTGAGCTATTTAGATTTTTTAAATCGATGTTCATTTTGATTGTTTTAAGTGAGCAATTTAAAAACAATTTTTCTCTTCTCATCAATCTTAAGCGATTTTAGATGACTCGATTCGGTTGTGTAGAAGATGTCAAGCTGTAAATTTGAAAATGTTCCAACAGCCAACTCTAAACCTAATCAATCAGATTTCAAGAGATTTTTGATCAATTGAACAAATCTTTTCCTAGAGATAAATGTTCAAAATTGCATGATAACATTCGGATGGTCGTGTGATCTCGCTGATTTCTACATTGCATGATATTATCCGTATTTGATATTTTTTTAATGACTAGTTATACACTGGATCTATCTATTTTTTCTAATCTCAACTCAAAAGTTAACACAGAAAAAAGATAATCTCATTTTAAATAATTGTACCGAGCTTATGCTCCTTCAGAATAATAAATGTAAAAAATTAAACACATAAACACAAAAAATAAATGCACTTTTTTTTAAAAAGAGTGTCTGACTGGTAGAATATGTTGCCAAACTGCATTGTTGAAGCGAATACTGTAAACAAATTTAAAGCAAGACTGGTTGGTTGGTTGTCAATCAATGGGGAAAGGCTGATCTAGAAGCACAGAGTTAATTATTTAGGAATCGTTATTATTACTATTTCATTCATATGTTTTTATATTTTTTTTAATATTATTAGTTTTTCTAGGTACAATATTCTATTTGGTTTGTATTAGTGTTAAATTATTTACAGCGGTTCTAATGAAATCGTAACGCAGTTCGGCCAACGGCGCCGGCGCGGCCGGCCTAGTCGGCCAAGTCGGTCAGAATGTTCGGCCAAGTCGGCCAAGTTGTTCGGCCTAGTCGGCCAAGGTGTTCGGCCATTTCGGCCAAGGTGTTCGGCCATCTCGGCCAAGTCGGCCGGCCTAGTCGGCCAAGTCGGCCAAGGTGTTCGGCCATGTCGGCCATTTCATATTTCATTATAAATTTTATGTTTTTATTTTAAAATTTTTTTTTGATTCAAGAAATTTTAATAACTTTTGTTAATTTAATATTGATTCAAAATATTTGATACCGCTATTAAATTTTATTCGTGGAGTGTTTCACTCTTTTTTGTATCTTTAAATAAAA
>QEOQ01000439.1:8173-50581 GCA_010279815.1 Brachionus plicatilis
AAAAGCACATCAACTTACCATCAAACTTTCAGCTATGGACTTAAAACAAAAAATCATTTTAAAAAAAAATTCCAAATTTATAGAAATTAAAATTAAAAAAAAATCCTCAACAAAAAAATTCAACTTACAATAAACTTGTGATACAACTGATAGGTGAGCAGCGGATTGGGCAGCTCGCGGAAATACATCTTGAGCAGCGAGCTTACCGAGTGCACATCATTCACGTACACCTCCTGCTCGATCTCAGCAAACCTCTCCTCGTCGAAGGCATTGCGCAGCCGCTGTATATTAGACTGGAGGCCAGTGTGCCGATAAATGCCGTCCACAGTGCCGTTCCGCTCGATAAACTCGGTGCATATGCTCAATATGGCGGGCACCTCTTGGCCACTATTGCTCAGATGCTCGCCGAGGTCGCACGCGAACACCCGCTGCTTCAGTATGCCCTTTTGCTGGAGCTGGTTGCGGGCGGGCCGCGTGTTAAAAAAGGAGCGCAGCAGCGTCACCAACTTGCCGTGCTTGACGCGCACCGACTGAGCGGGCGGCCCGCTCCGGCCCAACGAGTCCACCTCGGCCAAGCCCTGATTGCATTTGATGACCTCGACACACTCGGCCGGAAAGAAGCCCACCTCCAGCTGCTTCTTGCCGCGCCACCACACACTCTCGTCGGCCGGCGGCATGTCTATCACCGATATCATGTTGCCCACGTCCAGGTTGACCTCATCGGGACTCTGGGCCACGTAGCGCTTGCGGACCACGGCCGCGGCCACCCCCGGTATGTTGATGGGACTGTCGTCGCACGCCAACAGCCGGTTGCCTTTGTTGTCCATCTCGAACCAGTTGAGGATGGGGCCGCAGTTGAGCGGGTTGATGAACGCGATTTGGCCGAAGCGTTCCAGGTACTTGTTGAGCAGTTTGGTCGAGTGTTTTTTGGTGGGCTCGGACGGCCAGTGGCCCGGCTCGTCCAGCAGACTGAACTTGCGGTCGAATATGCAGTCGTGGAGGTGTTTGTCGAGATAGGCGAAGTTGTCCAGCGACCGGTAGATGATCCACTTTTTGTCGTTGGACGTTACTTGCAGCTGCAGCCAGGCCGAGTCGTCCTGTTCCCACTCCGGCTTGTACATGACGCATTTGAAGTTTTTGGCCAGCTCCACCGTGTTCACTTCGTAGTGGAAGTGGGCGCATTCTTGGAGGCGCGGAAAGCGCGACTTGGACGTCTGGTGTATTTGAGCGAGAGACGATGACATTTTGAGTGTGTGCTGTGCGATGGAATGTGGCGGCTCGCTTTAAATTTGAATCATTTTTGTCTCTCTCTCTTTGTCTCTCTCTTTGTTTGTCTCTTTAAAAGTTAGCCGTGTGTCTAAAGGAGAACTGTTGGAACAGGTAGAGATGAATTTTTTTGTTTCAAGTTTGTAAATTATGTGCTCGAAATTTACCTCTATGCACTCTAGACTAGAAATATTAATATGTTTTTCAATGAGAATATGTAACACTAAATATTTGAATTATAATAATGTGGATTTGTTCTTTTAATGAAGGAGACAGTTAGATTGTCGCAGTCGGAGAAAAAATGTTCAAAATTGAAAAATGAAAAAGTAAGAAAAAAATTGAATTTTTTTTAAGAGTAACAAATTTAATCTAAAATATTCAATTTTTAGTTTTGTGTTTTCGCTTGTGATTGTAAAATTTGTGTTTTTTTTTAGAGTTGATTAAAAGTCACAAAAAAATGTCCAAGTCCGGACTTTTTTTTTTCTTAAAATCCAAGTCCGGAGTTTGTGAAGTTCAGTAGACTGGGACTTTTTTTCATTCATAGTTTTCTTATCTCAAAATACTCCGGTTTTAGCAGAGCAACTAAAAACAAACGAAATGAGAAATTTACCGTATCAATTAAGGAACAAGAATCATCTTATTGAACCAACGTCAATTAATGAAAAATTTGGATTCATAATTAAATTTTATTATTTTTAAAATATTATTATATTATATATTTTCCCTACTTTTATATTAATAATTATTTGTAATTACGTTTTTATATTTTATTTTATTTTTATTATTTTTTTTACCTTTGTGGGTTCCATGATAAAATTATTATGGACCCCTTAACTTAAAAAGTTAAAAATACCTGATAGACGATTTACTTATTTAACTTTTGCTCACATTTAATAAAATAATAAATAGGTCCGAGCAAAGACTTTGAATTTTTTTTTTTTAAAAAAAGTCCAAGTCCGGAGTTTGTGAAGTTCAGTAGACTGGGACTTTTTTTCATTCATAGTTTTCTTATCTCAAAATACTCCAGTTTTAGCAGAGCAACTAAAAACAAACGAAATGAGAAATTTACCCTATGAATTAAGGAGCAAATTTGGTGAATCAGCATTTGGATATTTTTTTACAAAATTTATTATTAGCTTTTTTTGAATTCAATGATAACTAAATTTATGTCAATTAATGAAAAATTTTGATTCATAATTAAATTTTGTTATTTTTAAAATATTATTATATTATATATTTTCCGGCAATGTGAAATTTTAGTACAAAAATAACAGTACAAAAAGTAAAAACTTTATAATTTCTTTTCTAATTGTGCAAAAATGGTTCTGCAAAAAGTACAATATTGTACAAATTTGTACAAAAGAATTCCAAGCTCTGCAAAAACTCTGCAATTTATTGCATAGTTTAATCAAGGATTTTTTGATGGTGTGCATTTTACAGAAAATTGCAGAGTTTTTGCAGAGCTTGGAATTCTTTTGTACAAATTTGTACAATATTGTACTTTTTGCAGAACCATTTTTGCACAATTAGAAAAAAACTTATAAAGCTTTTACTTTTTGTACTGTAATTTTTGTACTAAAATTTCACATTGCCATATTTTCTCTACTTTTATATTAATAATTATTTGTAATTACGTTTTTTTATTTTATTTTATTTTTATTATTTTTTTTCTTTTGTGAGTTCCATGATAAAATTATTATGGACCCGTTAACTTAAAAAGATAACTGGTAAAAATACCTGATAGACGATTTACTTATTTAACTTTTGTTCAAATTTAATAAAATAATAAATAAGTCCGAGCAAAGACTTTGAATTTTTTTTTAAAAAAAGTCCAAGTCCGGAGTTTGTGAAGTTTAGTAGACTGGGACTTTTTTTCATTCAAAGTTTTCTCATCTCAAACTCCTCCGATTTTAGCAGAGCAACTAAAAACAAACGAAGATAATTTGATAATTGTATTTTTTTAAAAAAAAATTACTAATATTATCAATTCTTCAATTTTGCGAAGCTGAGAAGAAGGACTAAGATCCATTCTGAGTAGCCTTGGGAAGGAAAACTTCCTTAAATTATACTATAAATAAATGAATAATAAAAACAAACGAAATGAGAAATTTACCGTATGAATTAAGGAACAAGAATCATCTTGTTGAACCAACTTCACAGAGAAAATTTGGTGAATCAATATTGGGATATTTTTTTACAAAATTTATTAATAGCTTTTTTTTGAAACAATTTAATTTAATTTATATCAATTAATGAAAAACTTAGATTCATAATTAAATTTTATTATTTTTAAAATATTGTTAGCGGCGTATCACAGTAGTGAGAAGCTGGAATGCTACACAGTCTCTCTGGAGAAAATAATAATTAAAAGTCCTTAGTTTAAGTGTTAGTAATTTAATTGTTGCTAGTAGTTGTTACTTCATTAATAAAATAAAATAGAATAAAATACAAATTGTTGCTAAGCCTAATTTATAACTGATAAGAAATATTGTTCGCATAAATAGACCAAGACTTTTAAATAAATGGGTTGTATTCATAAACTTAAATTGACAGGAAGACAGATTAATAAATTGTTCAAACAACACTTTTCAGTCTTTTATTATGAGCACCAACAAGTCGTTGACCGCACGTCAACAATATTATTATATTATATATTTTCCCTACTTTTATATTAATAATTATTTGTAATTACGTTTAATATTTTATTTTATTTTTATTATTTTTTTTTTATTTGTGAGTTCCATGATAAAATTATTATGGACCCGTTAACTTAAAAAGTTAACTGGTAAAAAATACCAGATAGACGATTGTTTTATTTAACTTTTGTTCACATTTAATAAAATAATAAATAAGTCCGAGCAAAGACTTTGAATTTTTTTTTAAAAAAAGTCCAAGTCCGGGGTTTGTGAAGTTAAGTACAAAAGAACAGAACAAAGTGCAAAAAAAATAAATAACTTTTTTACTAAAAATTTAAAATTAATTCTTTGAATGCAGAATGATGCAACATTCAAAGTTGCATCAACTGTAAAATGTACTACGCTCGATTATATTGAAATTTAACTTCTGCAGAAATCTGCAAATTTAGCAGATTTTGATATTTGATGCAAATTTGAATGCTGCACTATGTTTCATTTACAGGATAAAATTTAAACCTTTAAAAAAAAATTATTCAATTTTTTTACATTTCTTTCTGTTCTTTTTATCATTTTGTACTGAATTTCACAAAACTCAAGTCCGGACTTTTTGTTTATTTCAAAAGTCCGAGCAAAGACTTTAAATTTTTTTTTAATTTGCTAGATCAGGCTTCATATCAAAAAATTTATGTACTCTTGGATTGTCTAATGCAATAGATTTGCCATATTTCCCAATTTTAGCAGGGGTTGTGAAGTTCATTTTAATTCGATCGTTTCAATTCAGAAAAATTTGAATAACTTTTTTTCTATAAGGAATAATTTAGTTCTGTAAAATGCTTAATTTTTAAGCAACTTTGCTTAATCCAAAAATATATGTCTGCAAAATCTGCAATGTACTTGCACATTTGATTATTAATTGATTAGAATAATTTTTAATGGGAAAATGCAGAAAATTGAATAGCATTTTGCAAATCTATTTTACTGCGGCATAGTGAAATTTGGTACAAAAAGCAAAAACAAAATAAAAATATTCCAAAGTTTAATTTCTGAAGGACCAAAACATATTCTGTAAATTGAAGCAACAGATGCATCCTCTGTACCACCACTTAAAGTCGAGTCGTATTTTTTTAATATCTCAAATTCACAATTTTCTGAATTTTGCAGATTTATTGAAGAGTTTTGCAGAATCAGTATATTGGTGATACAAAGGATGTATCAGCTGCTACAATTTACAGAACATTTTTTGGTCCTTCAGAACTTAAGCTTTTGAATTTTTTATATTTTGTTTTTGTTTATTACAACGCCTTTTACTGCATTAAGCACATTTACTTAAATTTAAGCATTTTATAGAACTAAATTATCTCTTTTAGTAAAATAGTTATTCAAGTTTTTCTGAATTGAAAAGATCGAATTTGAACGAACTTCACAGCCCCATTTTGGCATAAATGTATTCACAATTCTTCTCCAGTATTCAAAATTTTAAAGCCTGGACTTGGACTTTTAAAAAAAAATTAAAAATACTAACATTTTATTTTGATAAAAAGAATTTTAAGTCTTTGCTCGGACTTTTGAAGAAAAAAAAAATAAATCCCGACTTGACTTGAGACTTGTGACTTTTAAACAACTCTGTTTTTTACAAATAAAATTTTGTTATTTAAAACTTAGAGATTATTTTATTCCATTTCAGACCGACTCAAAATTGTGAATCTTCTGGAGTTGTATACATTATATGATGCTCAAAATGTAATGTTTTCTTAATAAGTGAATCAAGTATAAAAACTAAAGAAAGAATTGGACAACATCTTTATAGCATAAAGTACTTTAGACAAGATACCAGAAAAACGCTAAGTAATTACGACAGATTTTCTGAATTATCAATTCACTTTAATTGTTTAAAAGTCTCAAGTCAAGTCCAAGTCCCGACTTTTTTCTATAAAAGTCCAAGTCCGGGCTTTAAGTTTTTGAATACTGAAGAAGAATTGTGAAGACTTATATGCTAAAATTACAAGAAAATTCTGAAATATGGAAAATCTATTGTATTAGACAACCCAAGACTTCATAAATTTTTTGATATAAAGCCTGATTTGGCAATTTAAAAAAAAAAAATTAGAACTTGGACTTTTTTTTGGAACTTTTAAACAACTCTGGTTTAAATCATTCAGAAGATCATCTAAAATTTTTTATTTTAGATGAAGAATTTAGATGATAAAATTGAAAGAGTATCAACCGAAACTGAGTTTATAAATATTTTTTTTAAGTTTTAAATTCCTATTTTAAATAAAAAAATACCTAAAATTGAATTTATAAAAACTCTATATTAAAATACTTTTATACTTTGTTGTAAATTTGTTTTCATTTAAATTTCTTTATTTTATTATCATGTTTAATTTTTTCTAAAAATGCTTTCTTAAATAATTTTTTGTATATATTTTTATAAATTTTGTTTAAATCAATTATTCTCAGATCCAAGATCTTGAAGAAGGCCGCTTTTGGTCCAAACGTGTCGATCATCTTTTGAAATAATAAATGTATATATTTGTTTTTTTATATAAAAAATTTTTTATTTGTATTCAATAATTTCAAAATATAAAAATGACTAAGCTTAAGTATTGACGGACCAAAAGGCAATGTGAAATTTTTAGTATAGAAAAGTAAAAAAGTTATCATTTTTTTTCTAATTATGAAAAAATGGTTCATATAAATATAAAATATAAAATATAAATGGTCATCTAAGTGATCAATACCCTTTAAGCAGAAATTTCACAAATGTCAGTAATTAGTCCACTTCTCTCTCAAATAGAATATGGGGTCTAAAACCAAAAACATTAGGTAAAAAAATACAAGTTATTCAAAATTCAGCAGTTCGATTTATTTTGAAGCTGAAATATGATACCCCTCCAATATAATACACCAAGAGGCCTTCAATAAACTAAATCTACTTTTTGAGATTAGTGAGAGATATGTCAGGCTAGTATTGAGTCATTCTGTTCCACTGGTCGTCAGACTGGTGGAAGAATATAGAGAAGGTTTCGAATCAAGATATATCGAATATACAACTCCATTGTGTAATTGCTACCTAGTAATTTCTTCTTTTTTTCCTGAACTATCAAATATTTAAACATGTCTTATCTCTAGTTGTTTAAACATATCGTTATTAATTTAATTTCGACTTATTTATCCTTTTTTTAATTTTTTTTTATTTTACCTTATTTAACCTTATTTTATTTTATTTATTTTTTTTTATATTCTGAAGGAGCACTAGCTAAAAAATGGATCATTAGCTATTTTTTAAAAATACAAAAATCTTCAGATGCCCGAACAAAAATAAAAATTTTAAAGTGAAATAACTTTTTAATACTCTGCAATTTATTGCATAGTTAAATCAATATTTTTTGATGGTACGTAACTTCAAAAGTCTCATTTATTTTATGATCCATTTTAAATATTTAAAAAAAATTTAAATTCAAACAATTAAATTTAAACAAAAAATTATTCTAATTTGATAATTATATGGCAAAATATAACAAATTTTTTCGTGTTTTTTTTTAATTAAATTGTTCAATTTTTAAAAAAAAAATATATTTTATTATATTTGAGATGAATTCATTTATTTGGGATCCAATCAAAATAAAATATATTAAAATAGCCAGTTTCAAATTAGCATACCAAAATACCATAATTAAAAAAAAAAATTTCCAAACTTGTTCAAAATAATTTAATTCAAAACAGCATTAATTTAAAATATCAGACAAAACTTAAATGATTATGTTCGATTTATTTTCTCGCTAAAAATTACCACAAAAACAATTTAAGGGCAATTTGACTGTACCCTTTTTTCAAAGCTTGACTCCAAGGTCCGAAATTAAAAACAAAAACTAAACAAAACCTTTATTTACATAAGGCTCAATTTCTGTTAAATATTTATACATAGAAAAGGAAGTTGTTGATTTTTTTAATTTCTTTTTAAATGAACGTCCTGTTTATCGTGCCACATCGAATACACTCGGATAAAAATTAAGGAAGTTTGGGAAAATTAAATATTTGGGAACAAATTAGTTCAAATTATTTTGCTATTTTTACTTTATTTATTATTACGTTACATCCCTAAAGTCCAAGAATCCATTCTCTAAATAGACTAACTGGTCTGTGACATAGCCAAATGGTATAATAAATGAAAATTTTTGAAAATTTCACTAATTTTTGAATAAAATTTTAAAACGCTAAATTTCCATAACTTGTTCTATTTAAACTAAAATTAAAATTGTTATTTACTTTATTTATTGTTTATTCTAATTTTTCTTAAGAAAATTACAAAATTATTTTAAATTTCAAATTAATTGAAAATATTTTAAAAAAATTTAAAATTAAAAGCAAAATAATTGATTTAATTCTTTTTAAAAAAATAAGGAACTAAACAAGAAAATTTTATTTTTAAGGAAAAAATCCATTTACATGGTCCGGTCCCAATCTTAGTTTTAGGACTACCAAGGAAGTTACATTTCCGGATTAATAGTGGGTCAGGTACTAGATGATTCTAGCCAACGATCAATACTAATTAAAATACCTTGTGTGCTAAAATTGATCATGTTTGTTCTTTTTTTCATTTGTTTTTAGTCAGATGCAAATAATATAAATTAATAACAATATTAATTTTTGAATTAATCATTCTTGTTCTAGTCAAATAAAATTTTATGAAACTTGACTTTTTTATTCATCAAGTATCTACGAAGTTTTCCGACTGGTTTATTGAATAAAAAATAATTAAAATACAAATCAGAATTATTTAATTTTCTATTTTTAATCAATACCACAATTATTAATTTTAAAAAAATCTATAAACAAAACAAAAATAAATATGAATAAATAGAATAAAAATATAATACGAAAAAATTTATTCTCTTTTAAATTATAGATCGCTGTTAGTAATTTTAAAGAGGAATTCTTAAAATTGCTGAAAAAGCCTTAGTGTCTTAAGTTATCCTTACTTTTTTCATGTCATATAAGAATGTACTACTTGGTCATAAATCTAACAATAAAATAGATTTTTTATTAAAAATTCTTTAAGATATATTAATTTATATATAGTTAATTATATTTTTTGAAGTATGTTGGGCAAGCAACAACTTGTTTACTCATTAAAAGAATAAAATTTTTTAAAAGAACAAGAGCTTTATTTGGTTTTGTTAAAAGCAGGAATTTTATCCTAACCCAGACCTAAATATTTGCTTTTAGTGGAAATAATTAAATCGATTTTGACTCAATATGAAAAAAATAATTGAATCGAAATTTTAAATATTCTTAAAGTATTGATTTAAAAAAAAATACAAAATGATTTTACGATTTAAAGAGAAAAAAATTTTGAAAATTAATTTTTATCTATTCTTTATTTTTATTTAGGATATTTTATTTTAAAAAAAAATAAAAATATTAATATGCAATTATTATTTGTTTTTTTTTAAAAAAAAAGCTAATTCAATCTCAAATAAACTTATTTAAAAGTGTAATTTTTTTTTAGATTTAAGAATTTTAAGAAAATTTTAATAATGAAAAAATTGCTTATTTTAAAATATTTTTTAAAAATTTTTTTAAATCTTTTTTTTTCAAATAAAACAATTAGTAAACCTAGTCATTACTTAAGTCAAATTTAACACAATTTTCGATTAATTTAAATTCTTGATTTTAAGATCAAACAGTCTCAAACTAAAATTTAATAACCAAATTAAAAAAGTCATTTTTTCGCTACTGTGACATGAGTGTCATTTAATCGAAATAAAAAAAAACACGTTCATTCATATACAAACTCAAAAATATGAAACATAGGAACTCAACAGATATTTGAATAAAAGTTATTAAAATGTGTTTTCTTTTAAATTAGTCAAAATTTGTTCTCTTAAAAAACTTCGAATAGTGTTCCGCATATTTTCAATTTAGAACTTTTTTCTGTTTAATTTCTTATACTCTGAATTAGCATTTTTGAAATTTAAAAAATAAAAATGCTATAAAAAAATAGACAATTTAATTATTATTTATTTTTACATCATTTTCAGATTTAAAAAATAAAATGTGAAGTAAAATTAATGAGTAAAAAATAATATTAAAAAAAAATTAATTTAAATATGGAATGAAATTTGTAAAAGTTCAAAAAAATTTGTCGGTCCTAAAATCTTGTTCTTATTTTCTATTACAATATTAAATTGTCACATAACTAAATTTTTTTATATAATTTGCTTTTTTTTCTATTGTTTAAAATAGAAAATTGAAAGTATTAACGTCGTTATGTTATTTCGTCATCAACAGGTATTGAAAGATAATTAGCTAAATTTCCTTACAAATAAAATATTTTAAAAATGAACCGTCTCTATTTCGTTTTTTAAATAAAGAAATAATAAGTTTTAATTAAATTATATTTATACAAAACTTAAACAAAATTTTCAAATAGTTGCCTAACATCTAATTATCCTGGACAAGTAAAAAAGTCCGGCTTCAAATAAAAGGTATTGATCGTGATAATTTATTGAATGCTAAATTATAAATTATTTTACCAAGAACTATACTATAAAAATTTGACTTAGAAAATATTATTTTACTTGATCAATTTTTGTGTAGATTTTTCTTTTTTTACTTAAATAAATTTGAATTTGATTTAATTTTTAACAAAATTATTTAGATTAAAAAAAGCTGTAAAATTTAATAACTTTAAATTAATTTAATTTATTTAAATAATAAACTTTTAATAATTTCTTCTTAACAAAAGAGTTTATTCAAATATTAATGAGTTAGTTTAATATTTAGAAAATTTTGATTACTAGAACTTGAAAATGAACATTCCTTTGACCGAAAATAATTTAAAAAAAAAACAAATTTCTAAAATGAAAAAATAATCTTTCATTTCTTAATTCCTAATTTGAATATTGCTCAAATTTATGAATATATTACAGAAATTATGCTTTTTAATTGTCATTTAAATGGGTCAATTAAATTTGGATCGATAGAAGAAAAAGTAGTCCAAACAGTTCTATTTAACATGCCTCCTTTGTCAATACAAATAGAGCTAGAAAAAATTTAATTGTAAATTTAAAAATTAAACCCAAACCTTGATTGATTTTCTACTGTTCATTAAACAAAACCAATTTATTCAATAAAATAATAAAAACTTAAATTCTACTTGATGATCTTCTATTAATAATATTTTGAAAAAAAAGCTAGAATAATTTGCTTAACTTTTTTTTATATGTCAAGATAATTTTTTAAAGATAACAAAATGATTAAAACAAATCGCCAACTATTTTAATGAAGCTAGTAAAAAACTTAAGAAAGATTTTCAAATCGGCTTTGCTTAATGCGTCTTTTTCGCGTCAGTGCTAAAACTTAACCATTAATGTTAATCATTTATGATGGCTATAAAATTTATTAAAAAAATTTTCATTTTGAATTTTGGGCTCTATTCTGACTTTTGAAAAAAAAGCATAATTAATTATAAACGCATGAAAATAATACCTTTGTATTGGAAAAAAATTATCTTTCATTTTATTTTCAAAACTTAATTTTGCAATACGAAAAAATTCAAGATTATTTAAAATTTTTATAAAAATCTAAATTAATTCAAATTATCATCTAAATTTTAAGCAATATTTAAATTTTTTAAACTGTAAATAAAATTGAACTTTTTTTATCTAAATGACCAGTTTTTATTTATTTCTTTAAAAAAAATATAAATTGGAGAATTTTTGCCTTGTAATTTTATTTTTTTCTTGACTCTCTTTAAAAGCAAATTAAAAGAAAAAACTTTTAAAATTAAATTATCGGAAATTGTTTGACTTTTTTAAAGAAAAAAACCTAATTAATTACCAGAATAAAATATCAAAATTGATACAAAATTTTTTATATTTTTTTATCGAATTCGAAAAAAAATGTTCAATAGTGTAAAAAGTGCTTTGAAAGTTCTGCTACAGTTCAAAATAAAACCATTGCATTAGTTTAGTTACTAGAAATAGACCAGTAGAGATTAAAAAGTTGATATTAGATTTCAGCCCCTTTTAAATTTATAAAGATTTTTTAAATAATTGATTAATAGAAGTATTTAGTAAAATTAAAATTAAATTTTTCCCATTCAAGATTTTTTTTATGATAAAAAATAATCTGTTGCATTATTTCCTTTAGATCTGCTAGTAGAGATAAAAAAATCCTTTTGGTATTTTTTCTTGACAAGATAGAATTGGTGTGATTCTCAATGTTTTATATTGTAAAAATTTAATATAGATTTTGATAGAATTCTTAATCTGACTTCGTAACTGGTTTAAAAAATATTTTGTATATTCTATTTAGAAATTTTCTAAATATTATTTCATTAAAAATTCGAAATTTTAGTGATAATAAATTGACCTTTTTAATTTTTATTTTTAAATAATAAAAAGTAACTTTTTTTTCGAAAAAAAAAATAAGATTAACTCAATCTCTAATCAATTTAAAATAAAATAAATTTATTTTTAAAAGTTTGGTTAAATTTTTTAATCTATTTTGAAGACTGACAAATATTTGAAGGCTAAAATACAAGTTACGCTTTCATTATTTATACACATAGAAAATTTTAACTTTAAATTCCTTTAAAAAAAAATCGACAATATATACTGTTTTTAAACCTTTCTCTTTAGCATCATAACATTCTAATTTTTAAGTCTTCAAAACAATATTAAAAAAATTAAATAAAATTTTTAAAAAAACTGTTTTTTTTTCTTAGGTTCTCTAGAAATCTAATTTAAAAAAATAATAAAAACTGATTGATTAAAAAAATGTTACATAATAAAATTACAGGGTTTTCAAAAGAAAAAAGTATATAAATGTCCCTTAAGACCAAAATTTGCTTATAAAATTAAAAACTAACAATTCCAATAGTTACGAGTTTATTTAAAGATAATCTTTGACATTTTTTTAATGATAATTAAAAAGATAAGAAAATGATTAAAACAAACCATCAAATATTTAAATGAAGCTAGAAAAAACTTCAATCATTTTAACATTGTCTTAAAATTTAGTATAATAATTTCTTTTTTAAATATAGGGCTCTATTAAAATTTAAAAAAAAAATGCATAATTAATTAAAAAAGAATGATTAAAATTCCTGATATGAACCATCAATTTTTTTTTTAAACAAAAAAAAATTTGTTTTATATAATTTTATATAAATCGTTTTTTTCATGACAACATCTTTTGTTTAATACAAGTTCGTAGACTAATCTCATTTATTTATTCAGTTTTTGGGTTAGCACATGTTACCAAGCAAATATATCAACTAGCGAAACGGAGAATTAAAAGGCCTAGAAGAACATTATTTTTATATTTGTTTGAGTTTTTAAAATTTTTTAACGCCTAAATAAAAAATTTATATTGTTTTTTCAGGTAGCTTTTACACCATTTACACACTGTTAATGTACTCAACTATAAAAAAGAAATTATCCCATTTATTACATTATCTAATTTTATTCTAAAACTTAATTTCTATGATCATTAACTGCATAACATGACGGCCCAAAAATTCAACATAGATTTAAAAATTCCAATTTTTAATACTTATTAAATTTTGAAATAGAAGAGTTTTTGAGCTTAAATAATTTTTTTGTCAGTTGCTTTTATTTTCTCATGGAACATAATTATCTGCTAAATTTATAAGCAGTTGATGTTGAAAACCCAAAATTGAATTAAATTTTTTATCATAAAAAATTACTATTAATTAATTACGATTCGTAATTTTTTTAGGGTTCAAAACTCTTTAACACAAAACACTTGCCAAAAATTAATTAATTTTATAAAAAATGTATAACTCGGAGTATTTTTTTAATTTTTACAGATGTTTCTTTAAAGGATATATTTTCTCGACATCATAAACACAATTCAAAAGTAAATGTTGGATTTATTATTTAATTGGAAAAAAACTTCTAATTGTCATTTAATTTTTTATTTTAAAGAATTTTAAAAAACTTTAAAAATTCAAATAAATCCATAAACAAATCTTAAAAAAATATTTTTTCACCTAATAAAAATTTAGTTGATGCTATAAAAACAATAACTTAATTTTTTTGTGCAAAATTAGCTAGAATACATTTAGTTTGTAGTTAAACCCACAATAATCTTTATCATATCACAATTTTATTTAGATGAAAAAATTATTTGATTACTTTCTACTTGGCTGATATTTAAAAATAAAGAAAAACTCACAATTGACCTTCAAACACCAAATGACTTACTCTAGCTGCTGCTTATTTCAGATGCATGGTTTTCGTAAAGGGTAGGAAATCCAAACTATTGTTTTAAAAATTAATTAATTAAGATAAAATAATTTCATTAACTAGTAAATTGATTTTTTTTGGTTAACCCTTAACTATTTAACAAAATTTAAATTAAATTTATAATTTTTTCTGAACTATCAAATATTTAAACATGCCTTACCTCTAGTTATTTTAACATATCGTTTTTAATTTTCTTCCGACTTATTTAACTTTTTTTTTTTTTTTCATATTCTGAAGGAGCATTAGCTCGGTACAGCTAAACAAATAAATAAATAACTTAAGGAAAAAGAATGAATTTTAGAAGATAATTCTAAAGCGGATTTTTCGATTACTTGATTAGAAGCATTCAACTATGGTAATTACAGATTAATTATTGGCAAAGCTTCCATGAACTGTTCTTACTGATATTTTTCTATTGGAAGCCTATTCCATGATTCAACAACTCTGCTTGTTAAAAATTGATTGTACTTTTTTGTTGATCTAAAAACCAGTTATTTAAAATATTTAAACTTACTATTAAAAGTTATTAAAAAAATTTAAAACAGTGGTTTTGCTAAAAAATGGGCTAAATTG
Organism: Brachionus plicatilis; assembly: GCA_010279815.1. Taxonomy (NCBI): domain Eukaryota; kingdom Metazoa; phylum Rotifera; class Eurotatoria; order Ploima; family Brachionidae; genus Brachionus; species Brachionus plicatilis. The sequence continues at coordinate 22,929 of QEOQ01000439.1, forward strand.
AAATATAATAAATATTTGTATTTGGTAGAATAAATTTTTTAAATCTATTTATTCGTTTATCTGTACCGAACTAAAGCACCTTTAGATAAAATATCAAAAAAATTTTATTTTACTTTTAAAAAAAAATTAATATAGACAAATCAAAAAAGGAATGACAGTTTTTGGTCACAAAGCTGAAAAAATACTAATTTTATGTGATCACCGCGGCCGATAGCGACACTTCAAAAAATTTCCGAGTCAGCCCTTGTTAATCCAACTCATTTGATAGGAACATTTAATGACGGATGAATGAAAATTGAGGGAACTTAATAATCCGGATTCAAGAAAAAATTAACAATTATTAAATTAAAATTTTTTCATTTTTTGTACTTTTAATTATTTTTCAATGTCTTTTGACTTCAAATGTAAGATTATAAAGATATGTATTAATAACAGTTTTTCATAATTCTAAATTTCCTACTATATTTACGAATTTTACAAATTCTATTGACCGCCACTATTGAAAAGGAATTAAGCTATAATTTAGTGGAAAAAAAAGCATAAATTGCTGCTTATATCGAATTGAATCGAATTTTTCATATAAAAATCAATAAATCTAGCATCTTAAGTCCCTTTTTTGTAATTTTTTTTTATTTTTAAAATTTATTTTAAAATTTTTGAATAAATACAAGTTAATATTGTTAAATTGATACTAACAACATCAATTTAATTGCCATAATGAATCTAACTTCTGAACAAAAGAATAAATATTAAAGTTGTTTTATCTAAGTTGTATAAAAAAATGTTCCTTGGATTAAACTTAAATTAAATAAAAGGTAATCCTAAATAATATTTTCCTATTTTAATTTAAAAGGAGTCGGGGAAAGAGCTATGGTAAAGGGAAATAAATATGTTTCAGATTAGAGAACAATATTAATAAATAAAACTATTAATTAATTAAAATCTTTAATTTAATTATTTATATGGCGATTTATTTTTTACTTCCACTTTTTTCCTTTTTATTTACTTTTATTTAATCACAACCTTAAATTCTTTTAAGCTTTTTTTTTCTAGAAAAAGCCCATTTTCTAGCAAATTATCTTAGATTAAAAAATTTTCTCTATCTGTGATTTTTATTTTACGAAAAATTTTTTTTTAATTTAACTGTTGATTCTTTATTAAAATAAAATAAAAAAATACAATCGTATAAAAATATAAATTTTTTTAATGTCTAAACTTTACTTTGAAAAATTCCTTAGTAGTTTTGTTGGAAGCTATTGACGTCAGAATTGGCAAAAAGACCATCTATTTAATTATTCTTGAATCAAGTTAAAGTCTTTGTTTAGATACAAAAATAATTCAGCTAAGTCCAGCTAAGGTACTAGACCCGAATTAATTTTTTTATTTTTAAACAGAATTTTTATTTTTATACTTCTTCTTAGAGGTTAATTTAAAATAAATTCTAATTAAATTAGTTACTTGTTAAGATAATTAGTAAGAAACTGTGAGCGAGTTCCATTTACTACAAAAAATAAATGTAAAAATTTACTTTGGCCGACTTTTGCTCATATGTCTCTCTGGAATAAAAAAGAAAAAAATTCAAACAAAATCGGTGAGTAAATTTAAGCTCGCCAGACACAGACCATAAATCAATCCAAGTTTGTAATAATATCATAAACAGCAGGACTTTATTTTTTACAAAAATAAAAAAATTGCTAAATTCTATATAACTAACCTCCTATGATTACAAATAAAAAAGGTTAATTACCACAAGGCATATCAAATTCTAAATACCAAACGCAAGTCTCACAAAAATTCGATTTAAACTAGTTTTAGGCTCATTTCCTTGTCTAAATTATGCATACCATCCAAAGGTATTCTAATTTATAAACCATTTAAACCAAAGATAAGAGAATTTAAATTTTTTTTTTCTTAATCAAAATTCATAATTATGTTTATGTATCAATCGCTCAAAATTTGCATAACAAAATCAGTCCGAATTTTCTATTAATTAATAAGTATTTATATTCTAATTTAGCGTAATCCTTCGAGTGGATTAACTAGATATTTGGGCCTTGCGCAACTTGACTGTGCGCTGAATTTCCAAGCTAATTAGTCAATTCATAAGCTCATTTCCTTGACGGATTACTTTTTATTTTTGTTCAGTACAAACAAATAGTCTAAAAGATCTATAAAAGCTCATCATTTTTTTGTTAGATGATATTTTTGTACGATTTTGGCTCTTTTATGAATATTTCCATTAGAAATTGATTTTTCTTTTAAAGAAATTTCCAAAAAAAAAAAATTACGTAATTTTTTATGTAAAATTTTTTCAAAGTCTTTTTTTAAAAGGCAAAACTTGGAAAAAAGTCTAATCTATAGAATAAAGTATAATTTTTAAAATAAAATTTATGAAATAATCGAATTTTTAAAATTTATTAAAATTATTTTAATAATAATCATTCTGAAAAAAATACCTTTTTGAAGATTTGTTTGATTTTGTAAAATTTTTTAAGTTTTTGATAGTTTTAAATATACACTTATCTTCTAGTCTAATTTAAGACCAAGATTAGAATTATTAAAATAATGAGACACTTTTGGTCGTCTAGATTTATTTTCCAATTTTTTTAAAATTGTTTTCAAAAATTAATAAACCTCATCTTCTGAGAATTTTATTAATTTAAATGACTTTTTGATACAAAATTTCCTGACGACTTAATACTAAATAAAGTCTAAAGCGTTTTTTTTAAAAATGATTTTTGAAAATTCCAAGTTTCGTACAGGCAATGATACAAAAATATTATAAAAAAATTCAAACAAGTCTTACACAAAAATTCTTATGCAAATCAAAGTCATGACTTGTAGTTTATAAATTTTGACATAAATTGTTACTTTTAAAGAACTCTGATCAAACATAAAAAAATATTATCAAATTTCTTAAACAAATATTCACAATAATTTTTTAAGTTTTGATTTAATTTTCTAAAACAGCAGCTTTTTGTTTCAAAAACAAAATTCAAACCAAAATATAGTCAGACTACATTAATTCTAATTTAAATAAATAAAAAAATTTAAAAAATTTTCGATAAAGTTTTGAAAATATTTTTATTTTTTTTGGAAAAAAGACATTCCTGAAAATAAATAAAAATATGAAATAAATCAAGTTTATAGTCTAACAAAAATGGGGTCTACATTATCAAACATTCGTAAACCTCTTTAAATCTTTGGTTGGATTTTAGATTAGTCTTTTCTTTAACTAAATTCATTCTCAGAAGTAAATAATACTTTAAGAATTATAATTCTTACTGGGTCTTGCCTGTTATGTGATCAGTTGGTCACATATTATGTGACCAGGTCTTTTTTCTGACTGGTCACATATTCACTGGTCACCTAATATGTGACCAGGCAATATTATTATTAAAAAAACGAATTTTTTTTTAAAAAAATTTTATTATTTAAGTGACCAGTTATTAAATTTATGTGACCAGTTTTTTTATTTACGTGACCAATTTATATATTAATTTAAAATTATAAATATTCAATAAAAAAAATTATTTATGCATTTTTGCGATGTGTTGCTTTACACCACGCTCATATTTCATTAATTTCCCGCACTCCGGGCAACCTATTGGGTTTTTATGTTTGCTAAGAACTTTTTTTACAGCAGACTGTGTCGCTTCAGAAGCAATTGGAGCTTCTGATGCAATTTTTGAAAACTTTTCTAATTTTTTTTTTGTAGGATTTAAACTAAGCCTGCAAATGACTACACTAACCTCTTCAAAATCTGATTCACAATTTTCTTCATGATCTGAATCGGTGCCAAAAGAAATTTATGTGACCAATTGCAAAATTTTCGTGACCAAATATTTATTTAGGTGACCACGTTAAAATTATTTATAAACGTTGTTACCAAATAAATAATTTTGTCTGATCACATATTAGGTGACCAGTGAATATGTGACCAGTCAGAAAAAAGACCTGGTCACCAAATCGCATAAAGTCATTGGTCACATAATATGTGACTAACTGGTCACATAACAGGCAAGGCCCTTCTTACTCTATATTCTATTTATTTCCTTAAAAATCGTAGTTTGTTAACACTCAAAGGTCCAAGCTTTTTATTCGACCATTTTGATATTTTTTCTTGCTCTTTGCTCAATATATTTAATAATTTTGGATAATTTTTTTTCATCAAATCTAAAATTTAAAAAATGCAAAAATTAATTCATTTATGTATGAAAATATTTTAATTTTTCTGTGTCTGTCTTTTTTTTGTAAAATAATTTGAAGACAAAACTATAAAGTCCATGACTTTGCGAATCCTTGTTCTTTTTACGATTTCTAAAACGATTCTTAAAGCTCAAGTTCTCAGCTTTCGTTTTGTACCATTTGCTGCCAAATAGATATGATTAAGGCCTTTGGGTACTTTTGAAAAATTTTGCCATCAAATTTCTAAATCTCCTTGAACTAAATATTTCCTTTTATTAATTAGTCTTTTTGAACCATGTCTTGGCGAAAAGCTACTTTTTGTGCGCTTGAACTTCTTAGAAATGCGGATGATGATGACAATTATTATAAGGAAAATGATGACTAATGATTTTGAAGATAAAATGAAAACAACTAATCAGCCCAATGCTGAACGTGATTTAGATAAAAACTTTGATAATGAAGAAGCTATCTGTAGACAACGATATTTTTAAGATTGAAAGTTCCAAATGTTCCTCTCAAAGCAATTTGGTAAAGAATTTATGGAGTGATGATTATTGGAAAATTTATGACAATAATCAAGAAATGGTAAATAAAAGCGTACTGACTAAGACTCCAATTACTCCAGTTGCTTTTAGAAAGCGCTAGTCCTGATTTATCTTCTCTATCTGCAAAAAAAAAGACAAATTAGAATATGGTTTTCTTGAATTTTTATCAAAATTTTTGTTTTGTAAATAATTTTAGGTTTTTACTTAAATTTAGACATAATTCTTTTTTAAAGTGTAACAAAAATAATAAAAGACATTTTTTTCTGTTAAGTTTTTTAACAAATTTTGGATAGATAATCAAATATATTTTAAATTATTTAACTTATTTTAGAGTTTTTTTAAAACCCCTCTGGTTTTGAGCCTTTGAGTGTTAAAATGTTAAATATCTTTGTGAATTTATCGTCTTGGAATATTCTCTACACAGACTTTTGTGAAGTCGCTTATTCCATATTCAATTTCTTTCGATAGTTATTTTCCCTTCAATTCAATTTTGGGTATTCAAACTTTCAAGATTTAATTCAACAGTCTCAAAAAATATTCAATTTTTGAATTAAATTTCTTTAAGTCCATATTTTAGATAATGAGAATATGTCTCCCCTCGCTTAACACCAATTGATTTTTTTTAAATTATTATCATTTACAAATAGTGCCATATAATTTTAATACTTTTATTACTTGTCCAAATTAAAGGGTGATTTTTATTTTTCATTTTTTTGAGCTGAATTTCTCAGTTAATTTTATCAAATGCTTTACTGGCACCAATTTACTAAATTATTATTATACAACATTATTACAACTGACTTGTTAATTTTTATTTTTTTATTTAAAAAAAAATTATTAGTCAGTTTTAGCTGATATTTTTTTAATTGATTTTACTATTTTTAGTTGAGTGATAATATTTGGAAATTTTTATAAAAGTTTCTTTTCCTTAGTTTTAAAACTAAACATATGTTAAAAAAAAAACTTCAGAAAATGATCATCAAAATTTGACCATAATTTTAAATTTTCGAACAATGTTTACTTTTGACATATTAAAAGATAATATTGAAAAAGTTGAAGATAAAAATTTGGAAAAATTTTAATAATCAACTCACTTTTATTCTCATCTTATTTCATCAAATTTAATTATCAACTAAATTCAATACCATGTTACAAAACAAATTATTTTTCTTTTGACCAATTTACCATTTCTTCGAAATTCAGTTGTTAAATTTTTGTTTTCAATTGTTATGATCAATCAAGTTTAATCGAGTATTGATCAATGAAAATAATAGAATCTTAATTGGAGTCTTTAGATCCTGAAATGCAACAAGACATTCAAAATATGACAGTTTTTATTATTGATTAAATCTTCTTTTTTTCAACAAAATAAAAACTAAAATTAGAATTATTGAAATCTCGAAGAGAATCTTAAATCCCACTTAATTTAAAATAATATTTGAATAAAATTTAGAGAATTTACTGAATTTCAGTGAAAAATTTAAAACTCATTAATAAAAACAAAATATTAAATACATTTTTAAAAAATTCAATTGTTGAAATATTTTATAATAAATATTTAAATCAATTTTGTAAATACTTTTAAATATATTTTATTATTAATATACTCTCCGACAGTTAATAAATATGAATTTTAGATAATTTTGAAATTATTTTTCCTAATGACATAACATTAGATCATACTCGGACAACAAAAATACAGATGAGTACAAATGAAAGATGATTTAAAAATTAAAATGATATTGATGTTAAAAAAAATTTTCAAAATCCGTTAATCGAATTATGCCAATTTTAAGATTGAATTTTATTATTATTAAAAATTATTTAAATTTTTTATTTATAATTTGTATTATATTTTATATTTTCATTTGGAAAAAAAATTTGTCAGGAAGATAAAAAAAATAATTTTAAAAATATATGACCACAGAGATGATTCTGATTCAAAAATTACAGTGAAAAAAAAAATTAAATTTTTTTTTAATTGTAAAATAAAATGGCTATGCAAGCTATGTACAAATAAATCCTTAGCTCTTTAAAAACAAAATAAACCGAAGGAAAAGTCAGTCCTTTGACGCATAAAAAAATACCTTTTTAGCATGAATAAATATTTTTTTCCGCATAAAAAAAAATAAACACTAACAGCATAAATTTTTTTTTAGAATAGCATGAAATTTACTTTAACGCATGGAAAATCGATGAAAAATTAACTTAAACGAAAATAAAATCAAAAATTACATTAAAAAAAATATCATAGAAGAATATCATAGAAAAAACTGTTGAATGATTAGAGCTCATTGAGCTTTAAGTGGACGACCACGAGGTCTCTTTTGTAAAGAACCAAATAGTTCAGGATCCTTATGCAGCAAGTTTGTTATTGTTTTTTTTTTTTCGAATTTTATTAAATGAAAATAAATTAATTTTAAAGTAAAAATAAATAATTACATATTTTACTTAAAAGTTGTTAAAATTCAACTCATTAATAAAATCTATTATAAATTTGAATCTTTTTGTTTTATCTGGACCACTTTTTTCTTATTTTGATTAAAAAAAATAAAAATTAATAGCAACAAATCATTTAAATTCTAAAATTGAAAAATGTGATCTAATTTCTGGAGGTGATAAAAAATTTCGGATTCATTTTCTTGACACCATCTTATCAAATTTATTATAATATTACTGCTTTTACTTTTCACATTTTTAATAGCTTGTCCTAATAAAATAATTTTTTTATCTATTATTATAAAAATGGTTGACCAAAAAATTGATCATTTTTACCTACAGATTTTAAATTTTTTTCTGGGTCTCTACTTAACAAGTTTTGCAAATAAAAATTAAATTCAAATTATTCAAACACTTTTCATGTTAAATTAAAATCAAACAATATGAAGATGTCTAATCTTTTTAAAAAAAATTTGAATGAGTCTAATTACTCTTGATACTCTAAAAAGAGATTTATAATCTCAACTTGAACTAAAAATGATATTTTACCATTTGTTTTTTTTTTTTTACCAAAAAAGCGTCATTTAGATGCTTTGTTAAAATAATAATAAAATTTAAGAAAAACCACTAGTTTGTCTCTAAAGTGAATCTGAATTTGATATTTAAAATTCAATACTTCTTCAAATAGAGAGTGTGTAGATTTGGGACTTTGGGGCAAATAAGCGAACAATACCAAGAATCTCATTTATTGATCTTTTAGACTAAGAAAAATTAAGCCAAATACCAATCACAATGAAATATATGTCGATCAAGGGACTAAGCAATTTTAAATTTCCTAATCGAGTTTTTGAGCTTGAAAATAGCCCAAAATTAGTTTTTTTTTTTTATGCAATTTTTAATTTAATTTTCGGTCCTTTAATTTAAAATAAATGATATTTTCTTCGGGCATTAAATATTTCTTTTTGATTGAGGATATTTTAATTAATTAATTTACTGAGGTGATGAAAAGCTTTGTTTGGGTGTCAAAAGTTTAATTCTATAGAAGCACATTTTTCATCTTACTAATTCCCAGGCACGATGCTAGTTTTGCTGTAAATTTTGCGGTAAATAATGCAACAATTCAATAAATCTTTTTATAAATCAATGTTTTAATATTTTAGATTGGCATATTAAATTTACTAATTATAAAATTCATCAAAAATTTATCCTCCAAACAATTGTGAAATTTCATACATAACTTTCAGTTACAAAAATTAAAAAAATTTATAACTTTTTTTTCTAGATATCATAAACCTGTTCTGTAAATGAAACAAAATGAAGCAAGTTTTGTTTCACCTACCGCAAAAGTCTCCAAAAAATTCGCAAATTCTTCAAAATTGCACCCTATTTAGAAGCATTCAAAATAAAACGCAGTTAATCTGCAAAGATTTTGCAGACTTTTTGAAATCTAGAACAAAAGTTATAAAAATTTGAGGACATATTAAAATGAAAACAGGTAAAAAAGTAATAGTTGTATCTTGTGACAAAGAAAATAAAGATTTTTTTTAAATTTTTTACCATTGTAAAAAAATCAAATTCAGAAAAAATATTAATTTAGAATTTTTTAATAATAATTTCAAGATTTGTGAAAAAATTTCGGTAGAATTAAGCAAAAATAAAAGAAACGAAGAAAATTTTTATTAAATATTTCAAAAATTTTCTTACTATATCTTTATTTATGTTTATGAATAACTATGACAACTAAACTTTTAAATGATTTTTTCTTTTTAAAAATTTTAAAAATCAAAATATTGATTTATACTATGAAAAAATGGGAAGTAAGGACATCTTACGTGGAAATTTTGACAGTTTGGTTGAGCAACGTTCTAAAGCAGTTAAAATTTTTCTCAGTTCAACATTTTCAGGTAATTTTTTCTTTGTTAATAAAATAAATTTAAAGTTATTCCAAGATACCCATACCGAAAGAGATTACCTAATTAAAAACATTTATCCAAAGTTACGCGAGTATTGTCAAAAAACTCATGGATTAGATTTTCAAGTCTATGACATGAGATGGGGCATATCAAATGAGATAACCACTTCACACATGACCACTACAGTTTGTTTAAATGAAATTAAAAATTGTCAAAATTCGTCAGTAGGACCAAACTTTATTGTAATTAAAAAATAATAAAAGTTCAAAACTTGGTTTTATAGTTCAAAATTTCATCAAGGCTTTTTTGAGTCACCGCTATGGTTCACGAAGTTTGCCAACCAGAATCAAAGCTAATGAATATGAAGTTCTTCGAAAAGAATTAAATTCGTCAGATCATTATGATAGAAAATTTAATTTTGAAGAAAAAGATTACAATATACAAATTGAAAATATGTTTGAAATTTGCTATGAATTGGATGATAATGAAACACCGGCTAGATACAGACTGAGACATATAGACAAAATTATTCAAAATTACAAAGAAAACGTAAAACAAGATAAATTTTATAATTTTTGAATTCTTTTTATTTATTTTAATTTTAAAGAATTCAACCTTGAACAGAGCATGGTCCAAATTAGAAAAAAAATTGGGAAATTTATTCAGAGCAGTAGCTGATAATTGTTTGGCGAAGAATTTAATAACTCCAATTGAACATGAACGATATTTTGTTTCAGGTTATTAAAATTTGAAATTTTTTGAAAAATTTTAAATACATTTAAAATAATTTTAGTAACCGAAAAGGAAATTTTCAATGGAATATTGAGAGCTAAGAATGTTGAAAAAAACGCTCTTTATTTTGAACGTGATATAGAAGATTTGGATGAGAAAATTGATCAAAATGTCAACATGGCTAAACGTTTCACTGAGTTGGACAACACTAATTGTGTTGATAGTGAAGTTAGAAATTTACTTGATAAATTGAAAAAAGAAAAAATACCTTCTAAACTACCTGAAACAAACATGTTTAAATTTAAAGTTAAATGGAACACAAATGGAATTAGTTTGGACACACATAGAGAATATATTGAAAAATTTGGCAAGACATTTTTTGAACAAGTTAAAAATCTGATTGATTTAAATCAAAAGCAACAAAAAAATATTGATAATTTGACCCATGATGAACATGAATTGATTCAAGAAGTAATTGATCATGCAAGTTTCTGTAAAGAAACAGTGAGCAAATTTCACGGAAGAGCTGATATTTTACACGAAGTAAAAATTATTGATTTCTAATTTTTATCAATTTCCTAAATTTTTTTTTTTTTAAAATTCAGATCCAAAATTATCTTCTAGATTCCGATAATGACATGCCATTTATTTTATATGGTAATTCTGGTTGTGGTAAAACAGCTGTACTAGCTAAGATCACATCCCAAGTATTGATTTATTTTCAAATATCTGAAATTTTATATTAATTTATTTTATTTCAAAGATTTTCAAAATAGTTCCAGATCCTGAAAATTATTCTGTTTTGCTCCGATTCCTTGGAACAACGCCCATTAGTTCGGATATATTAAAAACATTTCTATCTTTAATGCGACAATTATGTCAGATTTTTAATTTGAAAGAAGTCAATTTTAAACTTCGAAATGAAATAGAAGCCAAGCAAGAATTTGAGAATTTATTAAGTTTAATATCCAAAAAATGTCCAAATAAAAAAATTGTCATTGTACTAGATTCAATTGATCAATTAAATTCAATCTATTACAAATTGGAATGGTTTTTACTAAATTAAACAAAAATGTCAAAATTATCTATTCGACATTGCCTAAACATGGAAACATTCTCGATACTTTAAAAAAAAGAATACCAAAAAAAAATTTTAAAGAAATACAAAGTTTAGATCCAAAACTTGCAGAAGAAATAATTTTGGATTGGTTGAGTAAAATCGAAAGGAGAATAAATGACAAGCAAAAAGCTGTTTTGAAAGAACTTTTTTCAAAAGCAACTCTCTATCCTTTGTATGTTAGACTCATATTTGACATAGTAACCAAATGGACCTCGTTTTTTGAACCTGATCAAGAATTCAAGAAATGTCTTGATATCGACAAAAGTATCAAATACATATTCCTTTCACTTGAGAAAATTCATGGAAAGTTGCTTTTTACGAGAGCTATCATTTACATGAGCTTGTTCAAAAATGGAATATCTGAAAATGAGATTGAAGATATTCTCAGTTTAGATGATGATGTTTTGTATGATATTTTTGAATTCCACGCACCACCAATCAGGAAACTGCCAATTGCTTTATGGTCAAGAATTAAAAATGATCTTAAAGGTTATATGGTAGAAAAAGAAGTTGACGATACTCGTGTTATTTACTGGTAAGAGAATAAAATATTTTCTTGTAATTAAGTAAAGCAATTCAAATTGTGTTAAGTAAAAACTTGCAGAAAAACAAATTCATAAAAGATTGATTAGATTAGAATATTTTAAATAGTAAATTTCAAAGAATAATCTTTTTAAATGTGGATCTTGTTAAATCCTAATCTAAAATTACCGATTTTTTTGTTAAGTCTACTAAATAAAATAAATGATTTTGATATTATCTCGAGATATATTTTATTAATCTAAAAAAAAAAATGTTTATTTATTAACTCTAAATTAACCCTTGGATAAGTCTGCATGGTTTTAACAAAGAAATTTTACATTTTTTAATGCCTTTTGAATAATTTTTGATGTTTTTTATTAATTAAGTTTTAGATTTTTGAACGATCAACATAAATAAAACCCAGGTCTTGTTCTCATTAAGGTCTCATAATATATCTTACTCAGATACAATGTTGATTAACTGTATAAATATCTAAGATTCATTAGAGAACTCATTTAAAAAAAAAGTATGAAGATTTGTGTGAGAATCTTTAGAGCTTCTGACCTTTTTCCTGATTACTTTTCTCATCATTTCTCTTAAAAATAATCATCAAATATTGAATTATTGTAAGGTTTTTTAATGAGTAAGATTTTAATTTTATTTATTGATAGAATTCTATTGAGAAATTTAATTTATTTTTTAAAATATATTTAATTTTTTTAACTTTGATGGAACAATTGAATTCATGAAAAAATAATTATTACTTAAGTCTTACAATTTTAGATTTCTAATAACAAAACACAGATATAATTTAATAATTATAATTTATTAAAAAAAATAAATTTTTCAAATAAAAAAAGCTGTAAATTTTCACATATTTAAATATAACTTCTAACATATTCTAAATAAAAAAAATACAAATTAAACTAAAAAAGCACAAAAAGTACAACATAATATTCAACTTTTGTCAATCATTTATTTTGGCAGTCTTCATGTTGATTTTTTACAGAATCATATCATCTTCCATATGCAATTTTCTCACAATTATACCATATTTCTTCTAATTTTTATCAGTAATCTGGAATTTACACATAGATGCTTCAATATTTTGAGAAAATAGTTGCTTATTTTAGAACAATTATTTTAAATTACCTTTTTATATTTGAACTCTATACGGATCAATCTGAGTTCATTTTTTTGATTTAGCCAAAATAATAAGCCCGGTGTTTTCTTCATTTTGTGTAAAAAGAATGTCCATTATCTTAGATATCAAGTATATTTGATATGAAACTCTAACACAAGTAGATTTTTGCTATAGTGCATTTTAGAAAAAATATAAGTTTTTTTTAATTCATCTTTTATGACAAGGATATTTTCAAGACTATTTTATCACAATATTGAAGCATTGATGTGTAAATTCCAGTACCTCATAAAAAATTAAGTTAAGGCGAAAAAATTAAAAAGGATTGTCATTTCGAATTTAAAAAACATTTTCTTAACTTAATCGAATGACATTTGATAAAATTAATAATTTAGTTTTACTTATACTCTATAGTAGCAGACTTGTATCAAAATCATAAAAATAATCTTTGTATCAATTCATAGCTATGACTTTTTTTAATAAATTAAAATAACTTAATAATTTTAAATAATTCCAAGTCATGGATTGTTACTTTGAATTTAAGAGCTCTCCAAATAAATAATTCTTTAGTGACAATAAAATTAACTCGGATATTTCCATTAAAATTTGGTTATGACTGCGGAAACCTAGTAATAGGTGCACGAAGCCAAAAAAAGTGTCCCTACTTATAGGTTCAGGTAGCCAATAATGTCTAGGTAAACTTAGTTTTTTTAATTTTTTTTTAAACAGAATTAAATGAAAAATACAAATTTATATGCATAATTTAGACTTTTATTTAGAAAAAAACTAATAAGAACATATTTAAGATAGTAAAATTAAGAAAATTGATTACAAAACCATTTATCCAGTTTATTGGCATTAAATTTAGAAATACCAACAAATTTGAAATGACTCCATTTAAAACAGTAATCACATGCTATGCTATCATGATTTTCATCAAAAAATAGACACTTACATTTTTCACGAAACCAGTTTGTATCAATTGAATGAATAACACTTCTAAGCATTTCGAATCCATCTTCATCAAAGTAATCCAAAAATTGAAAACATGAATCCCGTAAATCATTATATAACAGTATTAATCGTTCTGGAATCTTAATACCATCTAATAAAATCATTGATACTAAACATTTGCTTTTTTTTGCCATTATTAACTCTGTAGTTTTCTTATTGATTAAAATCATCTCCAATAGTTTTGCAAAATTTAATAATCTGACTTTGTGATTATTTTTCAATAATTTCTGGTTCATGATCTTTTGGTGTAGTAGCTTCGTTGTCTTGTTTTTTTTTGTTTCTTTAATACTTTAAATAAATTCGTTTTTATAATTAGACATTTTAAGATTGATTATAAGTAGAAATAAATTTTTTTATATAAGAATTAAAATATTAAAGCATATAATAGTTTGTTAAGACATTTTATTTCAAAAAAAGTACTCATAAATAATATAAATTCAAAGAACAAATAATCAATTTCGAAAATAGGTACATTAATAAAATTGAATATAGGTGCACCTAGACAAAACTATTTATAGGTTTGATGAAATTTGTTGTCTAGGTACCCCTAGTTATAGATTTAAAATTGATGACTAGGTGCCCCGAGTCTCGCTCTTAAAATTTTTAGCTAAACTAAATTTTGCCTCAGTTGTAGAATTGATTTTACCAAGTTTACTTTAGGATTTAAAAAATATGTTCTAATAAAATAAAAAATAAAATATATTAATAAAATTATATAAAAAAATTAATAATTCTGTAGGGTTTATGTTAATTTTTTATTTTTCTCTTAACATTTTCCAATAACCTTGACTAGAATATGATTTCTTTAGACTCGAGTAAGATTTAGAAAAAATGATTTATGCAGAATATTCAGTCGATGTTTCTGAATCTAAAATTTACGCTTTACAATTTGAGGTTGACTGATTAAATAATTTTTTGTACATTTTAAATTTAATTTATCACTAGATTCATTACCAATTGAAGAGAAATAAGCTATTTCGCTTAAACTTGCATTTTCTAGATCAGATATTTTGATAGTCTTGATTTTAATGTTTCAGTAAAATGATTTGAGGAACTTTGATCTTCTAAAATACGCTCTTTTTTGTGAGACAAGTGTTCTTGATAATTTGGGCATCTTATCGAAATTTTAAATTATTTTAAAATTTAAATTTTCCAGTTTTCCAGTTTCCAGTATATGCTTATTATTTGTATCTTTACTGCGAAAAACGTGCTTGCTGTGGCGAGCAATTAGCTAGGCACGAACATTTTGTTTACCGGAAAGACAACGATTATCAGAAAATGAACGAAACATCTTTTTTTTAATTAAAAATCTATCAGAACTAATGAAAAGATTCTGTTAAATTAGTTTGTTTGATTTTTTTTAAAAATTCGAAAATAAAACATTGTCTTTTTTTCAAGCTGATAAACCAATTAAGTTTTTTTTTTTATACGTAAAATCATTGAGCTTAAAGATAAGGATTTGTATTTTTTTACCAAAA
Organism: Brachionus plicatilis; assembly: GCA_010279815.1. Classification (NCBI taxonomy): domain Eukaryota; kingdom Metazoa; phylum Rotifera; class Eurotatoria; order Ploima; family Brachionidae; genus Brachionus; species Brachionus plicatilis. The sequence goes on from QEOQ01000439.1 coordinate 38,021, forward strand.
TGGTTGTGTTTTTTGAAGAAAATCTTCCTTGAGACTTGATGAAGAAAACAACGGCTTTCTTTTATTTGATTATTAATATTACACAAGGCTTCTTTAAAACAATTGTTAAATATTTTTTAACATTTAAAAAACATTTTATTTACTTAATCGAATGATATTTGATAAAATTAATCTGTTAAAAAATCAAAAATCAATGTCAATAAATCTAAAAGTAATATTCGTTTGATGATGAGATAACAAGGAGTCAAGAAAAACGACAAAAATTAGGGGTCAGTGTTTTAGACCATTCCATTTCACAGTTTTACTTATAAATTGGCTGAGTTTAATATAATGCTGTAGTCTCAAAAATTAAAGGAAGCAAAGTCTGCTTGCTCGATAACCATTCAAAATTTGAATCAACATTAAATGATAGCTAAAAAAGTAGATTAATTATAGATTATGGAATCAAAAGCAACAATTCCTTAATATGATGCCGACCGAAAGGTTGTTTATCTAAGAAAAAAATTTCCACGTTAAATAAAGGAATCAAAATGATTGGCTGAGATAGATATTACACATTTTATGCAATAATTTGGAAATTAAAGAAAAAAGTTCAAATCTATTTTTTTTATGATTCAAGCAAAGAAGATTATTTTTCAGATAAACAACTGAGGGCAGTCTAAAATTATTGAAAACTTATCATTTTTTCGCTGATGGACCATATAGTGTTTTAACTCATTTGCTCGAATTTGATGACATGTTTTTATATATATACCGACATGTCGATAAAAAATATTTTAAATATAATTGGAGCCTGTCGTTAATTCTGGATTCCCTGATATTACGACTTCCGTTAAATTCGAGCTATTACGTTAACTAATATATTCCAATTGCAAACAATTCACTAAATTATTAAGCATATCGTTTGAACTTTCGGTGTGATCCTTTTTTTGTCAACTCTATTCTTCATTTGTAAAACTCATTTTTACAATTAATACATTTTTTTTAAAATCGAATTAAGCAATTAAGGATTTAAGGAAAATTTATTTTTTAAGCCTCTAACTATTCAATTATTTTAAAATGCAAATTTTTATTTACTTTTTTATTTATTTTCACTGAGTAAAAAAATGATTTTTTGGCAGTTTTTTTGTGGATAACTTAAAATCATATTTTATTTGTGAATTAGGTATCACAGAAGATTCATTGAAGTCGCAAATAAATATTATGTTTCCAACTTATCTGACAAAGAAAGAACAGCCATATTTTCCAATGTTATTGATTTTTTCAATGAAACATGGAAAAATAAACCAAAACCTTACAAATATAACGAATATTTAGCTAAAAAATTCGGATTAAAAGATCGAAAATCGAAAGAGACAAGAGAAACAGGAATTCAGGCAACAATGTTTGTAGATCAGAATGGAACAATTCGATATAATAAGAGAAAAATCAATGAATTACCAGACTTTATTTCAAAATTGACTCCAAATGTTTCATTGCCGTTGATATGCGAATTGGTGTTTTTCGATTTGAATTTTTTAAGCGGTTTATTTTATTATTTGAGTTTTAAAGAAATTTTTGATTTAATTGATCCATTTTCATCGATTTCTTCTTACGCAATGACTAGGGACACAAAAAATGCCATAAATGAATTGAATATTTTCGAAATCGCATTATTGCAATGTGGTATTTTAATGAAAGATAACTTCGAATCTTTGATGTTACATTTTTTGTCTCGTACATTAAATTTTAACAATTACTTGAAATACTTTACGCGTTTGGTTGATCAATACTATACAAATGCACCAAATTTTTATCCGCTTATTTTAATTCATCAATATTTGGATCCACCTATGGGACAATTTATATTTGAATTTGACAAACACAAGCGACCTATATCTCATTTTTGTATTGGAGGTGATGAAGATAGATTTATTTTAACTTTAAGCAAAACAATTTACTGTTTTGACATCCTTACTCTCAACGACTTGGGAGAGATAAAAATTAGCAACTTCGATCAAGAAATAATATTTTTTTCTTCCTATTTGAATAATTTTTCCCAAAATTTTGATGTTTTAAAAGAATTAAATGGAGGAATAATTCTGTGTTCAAATCATCAATTGGAAATATTGAATTTTGACTCAACAATTAAGTTTTCACTTAAAAGCAGCTTTAAAAAGATATTGTGTGCCTATGTACTGAGCAAGGAGCACTTAGTGGTATTTTTTGAAGATAGTTTAGAAGTATATGATCTCGAAACAGATAAAAAAATAGATTCAATAAGTTTTGATCATAAAATTTCGATATTAAGAACCAACTTAACTTCGAATAAAATATATGACATAAGTGAAAAAAATGAAAATCTTTTATTTTTAGTCAGTCTTGAAAACTTTCAAGTCTTGTTATTTTCGATTGCAATTATTGAAAACAGAATATTTCAAGAAGTCAAAAGAAATATACCTGCTTGCAATATGAAAATTGTTTCGATGGATATTTTTCAAAAAGAATCTTTTAATTCTTCTGATCATTCAGTTTTGCTAACGTTTGATGGATTTTCTTTCTGTATTTTTGATTTTTTTAATGACAAGTTTTATTTTTACCACAACCAAAGCAAAGATATAACATTAAAATTAGTGGACAATTTTTATGGACAAAAATACCTTTTTTTAGGGTCCAACAAAAGCCTCTTTTTGTTTGATGAAAAGGAAAGAATGTTCGAAATTTCTGGAAATTTCTCAAATGGTTCACTGTTAGAATCAAGAGAATTAATTGGTATTCAAGAAGAAAAAATAATAGTTTACACTACTTTTTTTGACAGCAAACGAAACAAAATGAGAATTATAAAATTGAGCTCATTTAATGCTCATGATGACCAAATAACGAGCATCTTCGTCAAAGAAAGACTAATATTGACAGCTTCAAACGATTCATTGTTCAGAGCTTTTTTTATCAAATTAAGTGTCGATTTTTCAGAATTCCAAATCGATTTTCATAAGTCACAAAAAGAAATAAAAAAATTAATTGGCCTAAATGAAGAAAGCTTGTTTGCTTTGATGCACGAAACAAAGTAATTTTTTTATGGATTTTAATCCTGGTTTTTTAATTAAAACGAAAAAAGATTTATTTTAATTTTAAAATGGTGAGTTTTTTGTTTGAATCACAAAAAGTATCCAATGTTGAAAAATCATTGAATTAGTGAAATGTTTCAAAAATTATTTTCAATTTCAAATAAAAAAATAATTTTAAGTTAATTTTGGAAACATTTTCATATCAGATATTAAAATCCTAATTGAAATAGAATGAGTTAATTTTTTATGTAGATATTTAAAATAAATGAGGAGACTAAAAATTTTGATCAAATTTCAAACGCTCAATCTTGCTCAAGAATTTTTAGATGCGCAATTAAATCTCATACCAGATTTTTAATTTTTAAAATATTTCAAAGCTTTATTTCTAAACTTTTGAAAAAGGATTGTAATTTTTAAAAATGCAATGAAATATAAATGCGCATTTAAAAATTTTTGAGCTCTTGAAATTTGATCAAAACTTTTACTTTGCTAAAAATTGTTGAGAATTCTTCTTTTAAACTTTTAAATTATTTATTTATTTGTTTATCTGTACCTTTACCAACCTTCAAAATAAAAATATGATACCAAATATTAGAATAAATAAAAAGATAAAAAATTCATTTAGATTTTAATTGATATTCAATTGTCGGAAAACTCGACTAAGTCGGTTTGGTGAACCATAGTTCACATATTTTGCGATCAATTTTTGTTCACTGTTTTGTAACCTATAAGTTCACCTAATTTTTTAGGTGTTCAAATCCCAAAAAACTTTGTAACTACGAGAATAAATTTTAATAAATTAGCTATTTAAAAGAATGCTTAATCCTCAAAACTGGTATAAAAAAATAGTTGAATTTTTAGGCTTTTTATTTTTAATCTGAAGGAGCTTTAGAAAAAGCATTTTCTCTGATTTATTTGACCTGGTATTACCCTTTCAAAAATCAAAAAAACCAAATGCACTCTCTACTTAAATCTGGCAGCAAGAAGATCAACCAATAAAAGCACTAATCGACCCGCAAAACTTTGTTATTTTCTTTAAAAATATTGACTTTAATTATAATTGAAATTCGCAAGATTCATATTAACAAATACCAAAAATATAAAATATGGAAATCAGAGCAAAGATAACTATTTAAACTTAAATATCATCATAGCACAAACTCAAAGTCAAAATTTAAAAAAAAAATAAGTTTTTCATGCTTACAATATTAACTTAAAACTATTTTTTTCTATGAAAAAAAATATATGTACGTCGCACTTTTTCAATTTTTTTTTAAAATTGGATGCATGTTTTGATTCAAACACAAAAAATTTAACCACAATTTTAAACGATTTATATATAAAATTCTTTAGAAATTGATTTTGTAAAAGTTGACACATCTAAATTTAAAATAGGATTTAAATTTAATTATAAGAGATTTATAAAATAACAATAATTAAGCAAAAAGTGTTTGCAAATTTATTAAAATTTTCTTTATAAAAAACTAAATTATTTATTCATTTATTTTTCAAGTGAGTTATGTGTTTGGAACAAAATTAACGCAAAAATTGAGTTTAATTTGTTTTTGGATACTTTTGAAATAATTACTCAAATACTTTGCAGTCAATTCAAGTCGATTATCGTATCGAAATTAGATGACCAAACATTTAGAATTAGATGCTTTTTAATAGAAACAAATAATAAAATTTCTCTGAAAGAGAAAATGCGCAGAGATCTAACAAATGTTGATCACGTCAAAATTGAATATGATACCAAAAGAGATGATCTATTTGTGGTTACTATTTCAAATAAAAAAGTCAATTTTATTTCATACAATCTAAATGAAATAAATCCTGCAATTTCAAATCAATATGTTGATTTATCACAATTATTAATTGAATCACACCATTTAAATGTAAATCAATTCACAATTTCATTTAACAAAAAACTATTAGTTTACACCCATGACCAATCATTGTATTATTTTGATACTACGAATGGGAAATTGTTAAATTCAAAAAGTTTCCGCGAACAAAGCATGAACATTGACTATTTTCTAAATCCAACAAGTTTGTCTCCATGCTTTTTCAAGAATTTGGCGCCAGTTGAAAAATCAGACAATTTAATACTTTTAGATAATATTGGCAACATTTATTTTGTACATTATTTAGTTGAAACAAATGAAATTAGATCATTTAGGACAAAAGATTTTATTTTTGATTCATTCACAATAAACAAGTATAAATTGGTGGCATGTGACTTAGTTAACTTTAAATTGGTTTGCTTTGATTTGGCAAAAGCAGAGCAAAATCTTTCATTTCATGGTTCTTTTTTTGCAGTTGATTTTGAGAAGAGTAAAAATGTTCAACATTATGGTCTGAGTTCATCAAATAAAAATGTTTATCTAATTGAAAACAAAAAAAATTTGAGATTTTTTGATTTAATCAATGGCGAGAAATTAAAAGTTAAGCAAACTGCCAATTTGGTATTATATGCCGAGGTCACAAGTGTTTTATGTTCAGATGAATTTATTTCTCTTTCAATGAAGGACAAAAAAGTTGTTTCATTTTTGATAAGTGACAAAGAAAATTTAGAGAAAACAAGGCAAAGAATAAAAAATTTACCAGTTTTTGGTGTACAGGATTATGAATTAGTTAGAAAAAATAAACTCATGGTAGATTATTGTGTAAATTCATTAGACAGTGATAGTGATGATGATTACATTGATACAGAGCAATACTTTGATGAAAAATACAAATTTTCAAATGAAAAAGATAAAAAACTAAAACAAAGATTAGAAAAAAGTATTATTTAACGTAATTGTGATTTAAACAAATAAATTTTTTTAGATTCGATTCTTGTGGAACCAACTTTATTAGAAAGTAAAATAATGAATTGTCTCTATTTAAAAAATAACTGGCAAGAAGATATTCCAACAAAAAGTAATTATATCAATATAATTTTGTTATTTAAAAATGCAAAATTACTGTTTATTTTTTAGGTTTGATAATTTCAAAAGAAAAAGTATCAAATGAAGAAGAAGAAGAAGAGGGTTCAATAACTGAATCAGATTTACATCATAAAGAAAGCCTTTTAAAAATTTTAAAAGAAAATTCAGATAAATCGGCAATCAAAATCAATACATTTAATTCCTCAATTAAAAATAACTTCTCCTCGACGGCTTGTATGATTCAATAAAAAGAAAAAATAAATTTGATTTTTAGTAATGCCGAGGATAAAACAATTTCTCTTAAATTTGAAAAAACAAGTATTATTTTTTTTTAAATTATAATAAAATGGCTGTGCAATCAATGAACAAATGAATCCTTAACTCTAAAAATAAAAATATAAATCAAATTTTATCTAATAAAGATAATTTATTTAAATGTAAAAATAAAAAATACAGCGGTGATTTTAAAACAGTATTTTACGAAAATTTCAATAAAATACCGTAAATTAACCAAATTCTGCCACATTTAACGTAAATTAACGAAAAATCCGAAAAGAGAAAAAGAGGTTTTTTACGAAAAATTACGTAAATTTTCAGGATTTTACGATAATTTTGGTAAAATTTGGTAGAATTCAATAAGGCCAAAAATTTTCGAAAAAATGTCTTTTTTTCTCCAAAATCAATTTACTATGAATTACTATCTTAATTCCCCTAATAGTTTTTAATTAATTTATCTAAAATTACTTGTAAAGAAATATTAAAAATACTTTTTTAAATGATCTTTATATTTTTATATATCTCTTGTGTTAAGTTTTCTGAAAATCATTGATGGCTTCTATCATATCTGATTCTTTTAAAATTATTCTTTAAGGAACATGAATTTTTAGCTCGTTCAACAAAAGCTCAATTGGATTAAGGTCGGGGGATTAAGGTAATGATTTATCCTTGATTTTAAAAAATAAGACAAAAATTTTAAATTAAATTTAAAGTTCCTACCTAAAATACACTATTTATGCTTAAAAGATATGTTCAAACGTCAGAATTGTGCTTAGGATCATCATACTGGTGAAGTCTAAACCAAAAGTCATATTCTCTCCCCCATATTTGAATAAATTATCGACCAGAATTTCTTGATATAATTGTGAATCCAAGTTTTGTCTAAATATCTTTCTTAATATCAATTTTTGTTCAAAAAAAATTTCAATATTTTAATGCCAAAAAAAGCTTCGAAAGCTAATTAAATACGACTAATGAAGACAAGAGTTGTACCGGTTCAGAAACTGAAGTTGCATTTTACCAAATTTTACCAAAATTATTGTAAAATTCTGAATATTTAAGTAATTTTTCGCAAAAAATTTCTTTTTCACTTTTCGGATTTTATGTAAAATGTGGTAAAATTTGGTTAATGAATGATATTTTACGTAATTTTTCGTAAAATACTGTGATCAAATCACCACTGCAACATATTTTACTTAAAAGTTTTTAAAATTTAACTCTTTAAATCTTTAATAAATCTGAACCTTTTTGATTTATCAAGACCAATTTTTCTTATATAAGATTTAAAAAATACAGATTATTAGCAACAAACCATTTAAATGTCAAAGTCGAAAATCTGATCCAATTACTGGAGATGATAGAAAAATTTTATCTTTTTTTCTTGACACCATCTTGTTGTATCGTGTTAACGCATGGTGATCATGTGATCATCACACACTAACCGAAACATCTAGAACGCGTCTTCAACCATCAGTATTGCCCGAAAGAGCATGGCAGAAGTTAGCAATAGATTTCAGGGGACCGCTTCCGAACGGACACGAACTGATGGTCGTCCAGGACCGTATGTCGCGTCTCGTCGTTGTCATTGAGGTGACAACAACCGCAAGCGAATACGTCCTTCCGCAGCTCGAATCGCTGTTTTCACTTATCGGTATTCCAGACGAACTGATGTCGGACAATGGCGAACCGTTCAATGGCCGAGCATTCGCGGAATTTGCAGCATTCATGGGTTTCCGGCACAGAAAGATCACACCGGAACATCCACAAGCAAATGGTATGGCCGAGAAATTTATGGTGAGCCTCGGAAAGGCGATCCGACGCTCAATCTCGGAGCGAAAATGTTACCGAAGTGAATTGCAGGCATTCTTGCGCAGCTACAGGTCGACTTCCCACCGCACAACTGGAATAGCTCCAAGCGAGGCACTCTTTGGTGCTTGCAGGACGAGTCGTCTGCCAAACATCAGCCCTCCAGCAGCTGAAACTCGAGAGCGCGAGCTTCTAGAAGAGCTCCAAAGGCTGAACGACAGGCGCAAGAAAGAGCGCATGAAGAACTACACCGACCTGAAGAGGAAGGCGGTGAAACACAACTTTAAAATCGGCGAGCGCGTCCTTCTGCGCCAGAAACGGACAAGCAAGTCAATGACGCGTTTCTCTGGCCGCCAGCTTACAATCATAGCCGTCAGAACTTCTATGATTACGGCCAGAGATGAAGATGGCGCAACAATCACCCGCGATGTTTCCCGATTCAAACGGCAGACGTTTGAAGGCCCGGCAGATAACCGTGTTGACGCAGGCCTTGGCATAGCGCCTTCGAGCGACCCGATTACGACTGAGACAGCGCTACCTCCGCCTAACACGGTTCCGACATCCGGTACTACACAAGAAGAAGGCGGGCCTCGCAGAGTACCCACAGGTGAAGCAGAAACTACAGCACCAAGGCAACAAGGACGTCCGATCGGTTCTACAAACGCGGCACGTGCCTTAGCACGAGCACAAAGCACGGCCACAACCGGAGAAGATAAGCGCTACCCAACCCGGGACCGAAAGAGGACAGTCGGCTTCCAGGCGGGTCCGTGAGCGTCTGCAATGCAAACGATGCAAAAGTGGGGGGGGAGGTGTTGTATCATGTTAGCGCATGGTGATCATGTGATCATCATACACTAACCGAAACATATAGAACGCTCTAGAATCACATCCCACTCTCGACACGCATACACTTACAACTTTTTAGATTTATGTGATTATTGAAAATAATAAAGAAAAAGAAAGAAAAGAGTTTTGGCTTAACCCCTTATATTGAGTTAAGCTAGGATACTTCACCATCTTATCAAATTTATTTTAATATTAATGATTTTAATTTTTACATTTTTAATAACTTGTCCTAATAACAAATTTTTTTAATAAAAATTATTCACTGACTCTTCATATTAAATTAAAATCAAACAATATAAAAATATCTAATTTTTTTTAAATGATAAAATTTAAGCCACTAATTTGTCTCTAAAATGAATTTGATATTTAAAATTCAATACTTCTCAAAATAGAGAGTGTGAAGATTACGGACTTTCGGGCAAATAAGCGAACAAAACAAAATTCTCATTTGTTGATCTTTTAGACTGAGAAAAATAAAGCCTAATACCAATCAAGGGACTTGTAACCCTGAATAATCACTTATTCATCAGCTTTTCAACTGATGCATAAAGGTAAGTAAGAATTACACTTGTCAAGTATCTCAGAAGTTGGACTCTTCGAAATGCTGACATATAAATTAAGCACACATCTTGAGTAATAAATAAGAATTCCATCCTTAGAACTTCAGAACATTCAATTACTTAGATAAAGCTTTTATAAATTAAACATTGCTTTAATATAAACTGGTTACAATTGGTAGCGGCGATAAAAAAGATGATATATTTTATTGGTACCTATTTCAAAAGATTACCTTGAAAAACTTAGTGTACAGGAGCTAGTACACTTGATAAAGACACAAAATGGGTCTTTTGAAATTAAATTCTAGAGATTAGATAAAGACACCGAAATGGTAAGGTGTACAGAATGCGAACAAATGGAATGCATTCGAAATGTTCAAAATTCTGGAAAACCTAAGAGGAGGCTTATTGAGCTACTTTTCAAAAGAGCTGAGCTATTGGCCAGTATCAAAAATGTTAAAATAGATGAAGATAGTTTTAGGAATATAAATCAATCAAGACAAAGTGATGAAGGAGCAAAAGCACCCTTCAAGATATAGCCACTTAATCTATTAAACGATAAAATTTTGTTATCACCTCGTTTATATAATATTAAATTTAATAATATGTGCATTTGTACATGACACGCAACGCTGTCTTAAAATCCGTTTATGGCAGTGTTATTCCTGTGGTTATCATAAATTCTTAAAAATTAAAACTTCAATATAATAAATCCATAAAAAAGTTGGTTTTCAAATCAAAACCTGTTTCTGCTTTCATTACGTCAGAATATTTTTCTCGCATGCTCTCTCCTTTGCTTTTCGCCTATATAGTCATGTCTAGTAAGAGACATGTAATAATTTGTATAAAAATGGCCTTTTTCTTAGAGGCAATTAATGAAGGATTTAGTTTGAAAAGCTGATCTTTTGTTACTTTAACACACGGATAATTAAATCTTAAGTAATTTCACCACCAACCTTTAAATATTCTAATCTAAATTCCTCCTTTTAAGTCTTGGTTGCAAAAAATTAAACAACCATGAGTGAAAAGGAAACATTTTTTTGATAAAATCTCGATCTTAAATTCAAATATTTTTTTTAAATAATTAACAAATTAACCTTTAAGAACCTAAGGATAACAAAGCTTACCTTTATCATTTGATTTTCTATTTTCGATTCTATATTTGCATCCTCCAGTGTCTCAGTTAGGCTATTTAGATCTTCAAATTCCTTAATTAACTCTGAGAATTTCTGATTGGAAGAATTATTTAAATTTGTTTGACTAGCATGAATTCTTTATTTATTTCCTAATACTTTCTTGCCTTTTTTTTTTCGTTCAATAATTTTCTTCCATTTTTTTAGCAAAGATTCACATTCTAGTTTTTCGAGAATAAAAAATAAACTCTACACGAAGTATTTCTTTGTTCCATTTTGCATCTTGAATACTATTGATTTCGAGATCGTCATTTTTACAAATAATAAAATTTGAATGGTTACAATACTCGTAATTTTTATTGTCTAACCATTTAACTAAAACATATGATGGAGATTATTTTGTGAAAATGCACATATTATTAAATAATCTAATCTTGGTTTTTTGAATTAAAGGCTTTTCATATATTTAAATTTTAACCGATCTAGCAAGATTAAAAAAAATTTGAAAAAATATACTTTTTCTGAGTAAAAATTTTTATTTAAATGTTTTTCTTAGCCTTGAATTGAAGGTCAATAAGCCTTCCTTAAGATTTTAAATAGAATTCGAATCTGAAAAAAATAAGCAAAAAAATTCACCTATTTTATCTTGCTAAAAGGTTTTTAAGCCTCTTAACTATATTCAGAAAAATGAATTATTGATTATTTATTAGTTCTATTTTTTCTAAAGAGAAATTACAAGAAATTTCACCAAAAAAAAGTTATTTATTCACATTTGAGTAAAATATTTTTTAAAAGAATTTAATTTAGTAAATAAGACGATGAAAAATTCGACACAGCAAATTTCAATTAGAAACAAATCACTCGAAGAACACAATGTAATAGATGACTTCAAATGTTCAAATTTTTTATTTTTAAAAGGCTGAATGAGCTTGCTTATACTTGGCAAATGGCGACACACCTCTTCTGATTAAATCGAAAGCAAATTATTAAATAATGTAAATGTAATCATAATTTTACAATTAAAAATGTTCCTTTTTAAATTTCTTCTATAAACCCATTCATGGCTAAATCGTTTGCTCAAGGAAAAAATATCTTCTTTTATATTCTTACCTAATGAACACATTTGATATTTAAATAAATTAAATATTTTTAAAGAAATAACTTTCTGAACACCTTTTGAATTTTAGCTTTTTTAGAATTGGACGCTTGCCTATAAGGCTAAATTTAAAAATAAAATAATCATCAAAAAGCTTTTTTTTGGTACAATCAACGTATTGTTTTAATTTTTTTAAACTTATAATAATAATAATAATAACAATAAAAGCTATGAAGTGCTAGGCACATGAAATGAGGGATCAGCCTCATCATAATAGCTTGTTAAAATTCATTTTATCGATTTTGTTTTTAAATTCATTAACAGTATTTGAGTTTATAATATCTTCATCTAATTGATTCCAAACATTTACTACTCTATTACTGAAAAAATTATATCTTTGTTCACAGTTTTTTACCAATTGCTTCTCCATTATAAATACATGTTGTATAGGAGCCAGACGATATACACTTTCTTGGTTGTTCTTGAAGACTAAGGGAGTATGCCAGTCAATTTTTTCTAATCCTTTTACAATTTTAAACATTTCAATCAAATCTCCTCTTATTCTTCTTGTTTCTAAAGTAGTCAAGTTCAGTTCAGCCAATCTGTCTTGTAGTTCAATTTTTTTAATTCTGGAACCAGTTTGGTAGCTCTCCTTTGAACTGACTCTATTACTTTTATATCTTTCTTAAGATGAGGACTCCATACTTGTACTCCATACTCTAGATGAGGCCTAACAAAAGCTTTATATAGTCTGGTTACTGTTTCCTTATTTTGAAATTTAATTGTTCTTCTTATTGATCCCAAAATATAATTAGCTCTATTAGCAGCTGCATTTACTTGGTTGGACCATTTTAAATTGTTCGTAATGAC